>SRZU01000339.1:0-14993 GCA_013183765.1 Fusarium xylarioides | reverse complement strand
TATTAACTATTTTAATTAATTATATTTAATATAACTAGCTTTAATTACTAGCTCTTTTTATAATTTAGTATTATTAATAATAAAAATAATTAGTTTAATATAGCTAATTTAATAAAATAAAAAAAGATTTAAAATTATATTAATTAGCAGTTTTACTATAAGCTTATTTGTTGTATAAAGCGTAGATTAGTTACAATAAGCATTCTAGCTTTGATTGAAAGAGCCTTGTTTTCTTCAATTGAAGGTGGCAGTTGGTTTGACCTTATCAAGCTACAGAAATCGCGCAGTGGGTTCAATCTGACTAATCAGAGAGCGTTTTGCTGTTTACAGCTTAATACACCCCCTATTTAACTGCATATTATTTATACAGTTAAATAAGTCCTAAATAGCTTTAATTTTACCTAATGTACTTTTATAATAGAAAAGAAATAGATAGATAATAGGAAATTGTAATAGCATTATATTATTATTACCCTAAGTATATGCCCTTTTAATCTTATAAATATAAGCATAATAGGTATAATAAATTACAATAGAGAAGTGCTATATAGCCTTTAGGTCTTTGCTTTTTTAGCTATAAAAGCCTTTCTCTTATCCCTTTATAATTTCTTCTTCTTTTTTCTCCTTTAAGCTTTATAATTTTCATTATAGTATATAATTATCTTACTAGCCCCTTACCTTAAAGCATCTATCCCTTTAATGGTATACTCTTTATTCTGCTTATATACTAATAATTTAATATAGCCTCCTGCTCTTAATAACCCTGCTATTTATAAAGAATGCAATAATTGCCTTTAGGCTACTGTTTTTTATGCTAGTTACCCTATATATAACTGCTCTGCTTTACCGCTTTATACCCCTTATTTAAGCGCTGCAACTTATACCTATAAGCCCTCTATTAATCTCTCTACTGCACCTAATACCTAGCCTTCCTGCCTACCTCTTAGTAGGTTATTTTAATCTTACTATAGCTATTCTTCTAGTAGTATACATTTATATAAGTAACTTAATGCTTATTAAGTTACATGTAAGTCTAGCGCTTATTTTTCTCCCCTAAAAGGCAAAGCTATTATTATAAGTCTTACTTCTATCTCTTATTTATTATATATGCTAATTAGAGGTAATATAGCTTAAATCTAAACTTAAAGATAATATCCTTAAGCTTAATTATACTCTAATTAAGATTAAAAGCTTTACTAGTATTATAATACCTTATAATAGTAAGGTTAAGCTTCCTTCTAATAATAATACTATGCCTAAAACCTCTTGCTTTGCTAAGAAGAAGAATTCCTTTATTGCAGTTACTCTAGTAAAAACCCTTAAGACTCTTAAGACCTTATATGCTTTAAAGCATAAGCTTAAGTTTCTTAAAGGCAAAAAGTATATATTTCTATATATATAGTGCTTTAAGGGTACCTTATTAAGTAAGAGTCTATTATCTTATTATACTATAAAGAATAAGCCTAACTTAAAGCGCTATTATTATTACTCTTATAGTAGTTATAAGGGTTATACTAGCCTATAAGTACTTTTATATTTCTTCTTAAGCATATTATTAACTCATTTAATTCCTATTATTTACTTTCTCTAGCTATTACTCTTTATAATGTAATTGCTAATAGCATTTATTTTATAAGTTATTTATCTTTCTTTATCTATTTACTTTAAGCTAATTATTTATATAGAAGATTACTTATACTAAGACTTACACTTTAGTTATATTTAAGCTCTTTAAGGCTTACCTTACCCTTTTTACTATCTCTAACTGTTATATTCTTCCTTCTTAGGTCTTTAAGATTCCTTATCTTAGTCTAGGTATGCTTACTTTTAATAAGAGGAGCTTTCCTAGTATAATAAATCTTAAGGCTCTTAATATAATCTATAATAGCTTAGTAAGACTTAGTAGCATTATTTCTATTAATAATAATAATAAAGTTAAGGATAAAGATAAAAATATTAGTAATAATACTATTATTTAAGCTTTTTAGAACTATTTACTATACTTAGATAGAAGTGTTTTAGCTATAGGAAATACCCTAGGCTCTTTACCTTTATTACTAGCTAGTTAAATAATTAAACTTTACTTTATTAAGACTTTTAACTATTTAAGCTGTATAAGATTAAGTAATGCTTTAAAGTATTTAAATTGCTACTATAATAGAGCTTTAATTAATCTATCTACTAGTATCTTTACTATAGGTAAGTAGGTAACCTAAAAGCTCCCTTTACCTTCTTCTTATTACAACTATATATTCTAGATTTCTATATAGTGCAGTTAAGTGTTAATCTTAGTGCTTAGCTTTATAATAAGATATATTATCTATTAATTATTATAGTAAATAGTATATAGCTTTATTAGGTAAAAGTGCAATTTATTAAGAAAGCGCTATAAACTTATTACTTTAGCTGCAATATGCTTTAATGCAATTAGTTCTGCCTTTATTATAGAGGTTAAAACTGTACTTTAATGTATTGCTTTTTACATTATAGTACTACTAAAGAGGGTAATAAGATATCCTTATAATAATCTCCTTATTTCCTTATTATCTGCAAATAAAGCATTTAATGCTATATAAAGTGCTTAAGTTTTATTATAATTGCCTCTATAGGTAATTGTAAAATTATAAGTAATATAAAGATATTAAAAAGCTTAATCTATAGACTTATAGTACTCTTTACTTAGATTTATAAGGTATTTAGAAAGCTAAAATGCTATAAAAGTAATATCTAGCCTTACTATTACTACAGTATATAGTAAAGATTTAACCTTTTCTTAATATAACTTAATATAAGCTAGAAATGCTTAGTTCTCTCTCTTAGAAAGCTTAGCAATAGGAATAGAAATAGTAAGAAACTAGTTACACTTATTAAGGTTATATTTAACTATATATTTCTTTAGATATAAGTTATAATAGAGGTAGATTTTCTTATTTAGCCTATTTCTAATAATTCTAATTCCTAAGAACTACTTAGCTTTCCCTTTATCTTAAAGCTTATATATCTCTTTTAGCGCTTTAATAATCTTATTTATAGCTTCTTTCTGCTTACAGTAATATAAGATAAGGATATTATCTATAAAGAATATTACTAGTATATCTTATGTTTTTATATAAAATAAGCACTTCTCTTCCTTGCTAGGTTTTAGATTAAGGCATTTTAAAGTGCTTAAGAATTCCTTAAACTATAAGATAGGTAAGTCTCTTAGTCTATATAGTGCTCTTTCTAGCTCTATAAGCTTTCTAGCTTATTTAAAGCCTTATAGGAAGTAGCATATAACTAGAAGTTTATTTTTATTATATATTATATTAATAAATGCATTTACTATATCTAGTTAGTAGATTTTAAGATTATACTTAGCTACTAGAGTAATTATAATATAAAATAAATGCACTGTAAGAGTTACTGCATATATACTTTAGATTATATTTTTTAGTTATAGATCTTTATGCATATAGATTTACACTTTATATTTATTTAAGTTTTTATTCTAGTTAAATTTATATATAAATACCTATTTTATAGGTATAAGCTTAATTTATATATCTTACTATAATATTACTATTTAAGTCTTAAAGTCTATAAGCTTCTTTACTTTAGTATATACTATTGCAAGGAATAGCTCTTTAAATGCATAAGTCTTTAGCTCTTTCTATATCTTTAAAGGTAAAAAGAGTGCATTCTAGTAAATCTTTATAGGCTTTAAGGTCTTATATATCTACTTAGGCTTTAGAGGATTAAGCTTTAAGTCTAACTTTATTATGCTCCTTCTATTAGCTTTCTTAGCCTTTTTAATTATATTAAGGAAAGTAGTAAAAGCTATAAGAATACTTCTAGGATATAGTAGCTCTTCTTTATAGTAATTAGTTAAAAAGAAAGCTGCTTTATTATCCTATCTATACCCTTATATCTTTATTTATATTTTTAAGTCCTATTTTATGCTCTTTTCTTCTTACTTAATATCTTATTATTAAGTATTACATCTTAATAGTTCTCCTGTAGGTTATCTTTTCCCCCTGGGGCATCCTTGGCCCCTTTTTGGTTATGCTCCTTAATTTGCTATAAGCTCTAGCTATATTATTGCTTGCATCTCTACATCTAGTAGAGTGTTAGTTTATATCTTAACTAGTATTATAAAATGCATTTAATATCCTAGTAAAGCTAAGGTCTTTATCTTGCTTTTATTTAGAGTTTTAAAGCATTTAGAAATTACTTCTATTAGTTTATTTAATGCATATTTACTATCTAATAGTACTTTTTTTACTCCTTAAGGGTATTATATTTATACTCTTTAACTTTCTATTAAGCTTCTAGGGATATTTCTAGTAACACTTTATTATTCTTAAGGTATAATACTCTCTTCTAGTAAGCTTTTATTTATACTAATAGAGCTTTAAAGCTCTTAATTTGCTATATTATTTTTTACTTTAAGAGAGGTTTTTCCTCTTTATATTATTATATTAAAACTTAAAGGAGTTTAAGCTATACTACTACCTTCTAGGTATATATCTAGTTTTAGGGTTACTTTTAGCATTTTAAGTCTAGTTAGTTAAGGTCTAGTTAGATTTCCTACTATACTTTAAGTATCCTTTATACTCTTTAATTATTATAAGATACTTATAGGCATAGTATTTACCTTTAAGCTTAACTTAACTAGTTATTTAACTAGTATATTTACTTAAGGAGCTCTTTTTATCTTAATCTTATTTAAATAAGACTAATCTTTATAGACTACCTAGTTATTAAGCTTAATAATAAGCTCTTTTAACTAAGGCTTAGTATATTTATTATAAAAGATAAATTTATTAAACTATACATTTTATATTATTACTACTCTTTTAAGGCAAGAAATTTAAATATAATATATATTACTTATAATATAGTTAACTAAGTATCTAATATATACCCTTAGCTTAATCTTTATATTTCTCTTTTCTTTTCCTCCTTCCTTTTCTCTTCTTAGGGGGTATATGCAGTAACTATATGCAAGCAGTAAACTTATACTTAGTTTAAGATTTGCATTTTCTTTTCTTATTTATAATAGTATATAGTATTTAAACTATTCTTTAAGTACTTTAATTAGTAATTTCTATCTAAGTCTATATAATAGGCTAATATTAAGTAGATAGGATGCTATTTTAGTGCTTTTAGGCTAGAGCTCCCTTAGCAGGTTAGCCCTATAAAGCATTAAAACGGATTTTATAGTAATTTACTTGCTGCTTTATTTAGCAGCTCTATTTACTTTATAAGTATCTAGTAATGCAAGCTTTAGCTTAATGCCTTAAAAATTTGCCTAGTATTAAAATTAAGTTAGCTCCTTAATTGCAATTATAGTATACTTATTATCTTAGTAGATTATATAGATTACTACTTTAAATTAATATTATACTTAGCATTTAAAGTAAAATAGAGTATTAAATACTATATTATACTACTTTATATATAAAGCTTAAGTAAATATCTATCTATTATATTTATCCTTAATAACTAGCAGCTATTTTAATTTATTATAGCCTTTTATATAATCTTAAAGATTCTAATATATATACTAAAAGGGTCTTAAAGCACTCCTTTTTAACTTTCTTCTTAAGATAACTTAAGTAATATGCATTCTAGCATAAATCTTACACTTAATCCTTAGAATTCCTTTAATCTTAATGTTTTATATATATAGTATAGCCTTCTTAAGTGTATCCTTTAATAAATATCTAAGTTTTAGATGCTATATTATTACTATATCTTCTCTTAGGTTAAATTAATCTTATAAAGATCTCTAAGAGAGCATTCTTCTTTTACTAGAAATGCTTATTATAATCCCTGCTTAACTTATTAGTATTATATTATATAATAGCATTAATAGAGCTTTAAGATAGATATTAAGCTACTTATATTTAAGGAAAATAAAGTTATTAATAAGCTAAAGCTTATAAATAATAATATTCTTATTTACTAATCTATAGCATATAGTATAGTCTTCTTTATACATTTAAAATCCTAAATTATATATATAGGTAAAAGAGATAATATTAATATAAAATCCTTTAATTATATAAATATTACTAATTATTAAGTCTCTTCTATTAAGTATTCTCTTAAAAGTGCACTTTCCTTTACTAATAATCCTATTAGAGGTTATACTTAATTTTATAATCTAATCTATAGCTTTAAAAGTTCCTAGGTTAAGGTAAGCTTTATTATTAATTAAATGCATAAATACTCCTAAATCCTAGATTATGCTTTCTAAGAGTAGGTAGGTAAAGGCCCTAAAGGCTAAGAAGATATATAGTAGTTCTTCCTTATACTATGCATTTAAGTTAAGAAAAGCATTAATATAGAAGTTATTAGAAACTTTAAGTATTATATTAGCTTAGAAACTGCTTAAGATATTACTATTATTATCTCTAGTACTTTAATTATTACTATTAAGCTTAATGCCTTTCTTTACTAGTTACTCTCTAAGTTCTTTTTACTTTAGCTTTATAATCTCTTTATAGATAATTATATAGTGCTCTTTACCTAGATAGCACTTCTGCTTTAGGTATCTTTTACTAGAAAGCATATATATAACTATCTTACATTCTATAGGCTTCTACTTATACTTTAGGGAATTATTTTAAGTTTAGTATAAGCAGTTATAGCCTTTACTTATATTAGTAGATTGCATATTCTAGGCAGTAAATATAATGCTCTTCTTCTTAAATAGGTTATTTCTTATAATTGCTTAGAACTTATCTACTACTTTAAGGAGCTTTACTTAAGTTACCTTCTTATTGCATTCTAGCTATTAGGAGACCTTACTTGCTTTAATATTAGGGTTTTGCCTTTTAATCTCTATAATAAGCTTAGATTAGGTTAGGAGCCCTCTAGATATATTAATTATATGCTTATTAAGCTTATTTTAAGCCTATAATAGTTTAAAATAATCTCTAACTACTTAAAGGAAGTCTATTATAGCTATATCTCCCTTAATCTTATTTAGATTATAAGCTATAGCCTATTTATAGAAGCTATTCTAGCGCTTATACTACACTATAGGCTTTATACTTATATATTTTGCTTATTTAAGCACTAGGTAGTATTCCCTTTAGAGTGCACTAAGGACTTATATATTGCTTAAGGTATATTACTTCTTAATACCTTAAATAAGCTTTCTTAGAGGTATATATTTATTTTTATATTTTAAGTTAACTTCTTGCTAAATGCAATTAAAAGTAAGACCCTTTACTATCTTACTAATCTACTCTCTTAAAGCTTTTTCTTTAGTAAGATGCTCTTTATAGATATAAATATTATAATTATATAAGGTATTTATAATATTATAGAACTGCAATTGCATTAATATTAACTCTTAACTAAGTACTAAGTTATTATTAATATGCTTAATCTTATATTCTTTCTAGGTACATTTAACTAGATAAATAAGATAGTTATTATTACTTTCTATAATGCTTAAGTTAATGTATTTCTAGATCTTAAGTAATATAATATATACTTAGAGCTCTACTAGCTATTTAATCTAGTTTTTAGTACTTTATAGGCATATAATATATATATTAAGCCTTCTAATAGTATTAAGTTTAATTACTTATAATATTATAGCATTTAATCTTATATATAAATATTAGTAATATATTAAATCTTAGTATAATATACTTATTTAAAGGGTTAAGGGATTTTTATATAGTAAAGTTATATATAAGGGTTTAGGGTTTACATTTTAAAGATTTAAAGAATTAGAATTTAGAAAGAATTAAGGAATTACTAAAATGCTATTAGTTATGCAGTAGAAGTTACTAGGAATTACTTCCTATCTAGGCTTATAACTATTATATAAAGTGTAAATTAGTTATAATAAGCATTTTAGCTTTAATTGAAAGAGCCTTATTTTCTTCAATTGAAGGTAGCAGTCAGTTTAACCTTATTAAGCTATAGAAATCGCGCAGTAGGTTTAATCTAACCAATTAGAGAGCGTTTTGCTATTTATAGCTTAACATTATTATTATTTATAAATAATTTTATAAAGTATTTAGCTTTATTAATATTTACTTTATAGGTATTTATTAATAATAAAAGCTATTACCTTTTACTTTTAATACCTTAATAGTAGTATTTACTATAATATTTATCTTAGCTTTAATTAATACTATTTTAAATTATAAAATAAACCTTAAGATACTTATAAATAAAGTTAATATATTTAAATTATACTTATAAGATAATTAAGCTATAATTTATATATTTAAAATAATTATAAGTTATAATAAAAAAACTAAAATAGTTAAGTTTAATATACTTTCTAGCTTATTTTAGTTTAATTTCTCTTATATATTAATACTAAATATAAATATCTTTAGCCTTTTTACTAATTCTATATATAATAATATCTACTTACTATTTATTATTACTAAGCTTTAGCCTATTAATATAAATCTTAATATAAAGACTTTACCTTATAGCCTTTAATTAACCTGTCTTTAATATTATATAAAGTACTATCCTTAAATAGATCTACTTTTTATAACTTACTTTTATAATAATATACTTAAATAAAGTATTAAATTATATAATAAAAGGAGTTTATATTATACCTTTATAAGGTATAATTATAATTAAAGCCTTAAAGTAATTATTTAGTATAAATTATAAGATCTTAATAAATAGAAAGTTATAATAAAGTTTACTTAATTATAAAGTTAAGTTATTTTAAATTACTTTAATCTCTTTTAATTTACTAATATATAATACTTTTAAAGAGATAAGTATTTTCTATTTAAAATATAATAATAGTAAAGCATTAAAAGCCTATAAATAGGTTTTAGATTTAAATTATATTACTTATAATATTATACTTAAAATTTAAAAGATTTAAATTAAATATTTAAATATTATTAAGATAGTAAAATAAGCTATAATTATTAATAGCTATTATAAATTTAATAATCTATTAATTATTATATATTAATAGTAAATCTCTCTTTAACTAGCTTAATACTATTTATAATTTTTTATATTATCTTTTTCTTTTTTTTTATTAAAATAATAGTCTAAAATACCTAGTTTTCCTTTAAATATAATACTTTTATTATACTTAAGATACTAATAAGCCTTTATACTACTACTTATACTAGTATAATTTATATAACTATATAGCCTTTATATATAGCTAGCTTCTTTATCTTATTTATAATTATCTTATTATAATAAAAGTTCTAGTTTTAGAACTTTAAGACTATAATAATAAATATTAGCTTTTTATTTAATTATATTAACTTATTATAAATAAATTAGCCTATTAATATAATAGAAATTATTAAAAGTAAAGTTATTAAAAGATTTATAGTTAAATTTATTTATAAGCTAGCTATACCTTAAAAGACTAAATGCTATAAATACTATTCTTAATTTCTTAATTATCTTAATAAGATTATTTATTTTATATATTATTTTAAAAGTAAAGTACTTAGCTTAAATAGTATTAATCTTAATAACTTAAATATATTAGTATTTTTAAACTTTATTAGTATTATATTATATATATATATTTAAATTAGCTTTATATAAAGTTATTATAAAGCATTTAAATAGGCTAATATACTTTATCTTTCTAGTATAATACAGTTTATTAAAAGTATTAATAGATTCCTTAAGTAGTATATCTTAATAATATTAATATTAATTAAAATAAGTATAAATATAGTAATTTAATATATTAAAGTTAATTTTATATAAATAGTAAAGATTAAAAGTAAAATTAAGCCTTTTAATTATCCCTTTAATATATTCCTTAATATAAGCTATTAAGTTAATTACAGTTTATTAAAGTAAAAATATATTAAATTTATATTTTAATACTACTATATAGTAACTTCTTATTAGTAACTATATATAATAAAGTATTAAAAAACTAATATACTTATTAAAAAGTTTATTATAAATATTATACTTCTTTATAAAGTTATTAAATAACTTTTTATTTATATTATTTTTATAAGTAATTTAAAGCCTATAAAAATAAGTAATAATATCTTAACTATCTATTATTTAGTAATTTACTTATAATAATATTCTAGAATATATAGTTAAGCTTTATTACTTTTAAAAGGATTAGCTTAATTTACTTAAAGTTAAGATTACTGCTTATAGTTAAATTTAAACTTATAGCCTTAAAACTAAATACTAGGATTTACTTATTACTAAATAGTAATATATTAGCTATATTAAGTTATATATAGTTTAAAATGCCTTATTTTTTATATAGTATTAAGAAAATATAAGTAAAAAATAAATAATTAAAATCCTAGTTATAAAAGCCTTAGTTTTATAATTATTTAAATAAGTATTATAATATATTATAGCTTTATATTTATATTAAAGTATTTTCTAATTATTAATATATATTAGCTTTATATATTAAATTATTAAACTTATAAATAAAAAGTTATAAAAGTATAATTTACTATTAAGTATTTAACTCTTTATATTAGCTAGATTTAAGTTAAAGTCTTCTTTTAATTAGGTTTTAGTAGTAAATCCTATTAAGCCTAATATAATTATTAATTATATATATTAATATAAAGAGTAAAACTATAAATAGGTAAATCTTAATAAGCTAATATATAAATTATAAATATATTTTCTATTTATAATTTATCTTAATTATTATATTAATTATATATAAACTATAAATACTAGTTTAATGCTATCTTAATATAGCTATAAAGTAGTTTTTCTAGTTAATATATATTTTATATTATAATACTAATATATTTAATAATATATTTATAGTAGTTTAATCTAGGTTAAGCTTAGCATTTAAGCTACTTATTTATATTATTTATATATATATTTAATCTAGCTCTTAAAACTTAAAAGTATATCTTTATTATAGTTTTTAAGCTCTTTTAATTATAGTATTTTTAAATTAATTCTACTTAAATTTACTATTACTTTTATATACTTAAAAAGTATAAATTAATATTTATTTTCTATATTAAGCTATTTTATAAATTTAATATTAATTTACTAAGTAAAGTACTTAAATCTAATACTAAGTATAAATAAGGTTTTAGCTTTATTTTTAATAATAGTAATAAAAGGGATTTCTTTTAGTATTAAATAAATAGTTTTAGATTTAAATAATATTAATTTTAGCTAATTAAATTCTAAATAATCTTTATAGTTTATAAAGATATCTCTTTACTTATACCTTACTATCTTATAGCTTATTAATAAGTTAAAAGATTAATTAATTTAAATTACTAGTAATAGTAAGATAATTAGTAATTTTATTAAAAGTAGTATTTTATAGCCTTTTAAAGATAAAAATATAATACTTATTATAAGTTTAGTTTTTATATATATATTATTAAGTACTATTTATTAAAAGATCTATTAGATTACTTTAAATAATTTTATTAATACTTAATATTAAGTTTTAAAGACTTTACTTAAATAAATAACTAATTAATAATTTTAATAGGCTAAAATTAAAGAATTTCTATTTATAAAAGTAAAGATTACTATTATAGCTAATAAGACTTACTTACTATATAAGCTACTTAAATAAAGTTATATTAATATTTAATAAGTTAATTTTAAAGGCTATTTAATAAAAGAAAGGTATATTATTAATCTCTTTAAATAAATAAAGTTAACTAATTTAATTTATAAAAAGATAAATCTTAAAGTAAAAATACTTAATAAGCTTAATAGTATTATAAGTAATAATAATACTATTAACCTATTTTAGCTTATTTAAGCTAATTATATCTTAAAGAAGTATATTAAAGATAGTAACTTAAAAGAAAATATTTTTAAATTTTAAATTAAAAGTATTAATACTTTAAGTACTTTACTAGCCTTTTTCTTTATAGCTTTAATTAATTTATTTATTAAAATAAAGCTTTAATAAAGTATAAAAAAAAAGTAAATTTAAATAATAGTTTATTTTTAATATAAAGATATTAAATTATAAAAGTAATATATTAGTATTATTATTATTTAAATAGTATTATTATAAGCTTAAAGATTATAGTTATATTATTAAATAATAAGGATTTAAGGCTTTAATAGATTAAAGAAGTATATAAGCTAAAGTATATTAAAATAATATTAATAAAAGACTTAAGTATCTCTTAAGAAGATTAATTACTCCTTTTAGCTAATATTATAATAAAAAAGTAAAAAAGGCTTTTATTATTATAGCTATTTTTAAATAAGAAATATAAACTTAATTTATTAATAGTTATAAGAAATAGGATTTAAAATATTTAGCTTATAAATATTTATAAGTATTTATTTAATAGAAGTATATACTTAGAAATATCTATTTTAAATACTTACTTATAAGTAAATATCTAAATAAGATAATTATATAAATATAAGTATTTATAAGTAAAGATTAATTATAAATTAATATTTAAATAAAAATTTAAATTATTTATAATATATATCTTTAATTTATAATAATTAAATATAATAATTACTTTAAATTAATAGTAAATTAATATCTTATAAGCTTTTACTTTTAGTACTTTAATAAATCCTTTAAGAAAAAATATAAAATTATAATAATTTAATTATTACTTTAAATTTAATTCTTTAATATACTTTTATATATATCTTTATTACTATTTTATAGCTTTTAATTAAGTTTATTTTTACTTCTATTTTATATCTTTTAATTAATCTTATTTTTATTTCTATTTTATATCTCTTAATTAAATATAGCTTTATCTTTATTTACCTTATTAATAGCCTTTTTAAGTCTAGCTATTAGATCTTTTAAATTAATTTATATTTTAAACTTTTTCTATTTATCTTATTACTATTTTTATATTTTAGTATCTTTAATAATATATATTTAAGCTTTAATATATTTATCTTTTTTATAAGCTTAAATTTCTTTTAATTCTATTTAATTTTATATATATTATATTATTTAATTTTCTTTAATATTAAAAAATAAAAGTAACTTAATAATCTTTAAATTAATTATTTACTAAAAGTAATTATTTATAAGGTTTATTATAATATATTAAATATAATAGTATATTTATATATTTTTCTTATAAATAGTCTTATAACTAATATAAATAAATAGAAAATTAATATTTAAATTTAAATTTAATTAATATAACTAATTATTATATAAAATTATTATAAATAACTTACCTTTAAAGAGCTAATATATAAAAGCTTTAATTACTTCTTTAAAAGTACTAATAGTATTAAAAGTAATATAAATAAAAGCTATAATATAATCTTTAGTTATATTAAATATAATTTTATAAATAAAATAAATAAAAAGAGTATATATAATAGTAAGCTTATTATTCTTAAGAATTTAAGTTTTATAATCCTTTATCTAGCAATTTATAATAGTATTAAAAAAAAGAATTATAATATAAATAAATTACTTACTAAAAGTAATAATAAGATTCTTAAGATAAGATTTCCCTTTTAATACTTAGGCTTTATATATACTTTTTTAAAGCATTTTATTAATAATAAACTTTTAAAACTATTTATTATTAATAATCTTTTAAGCTACTTATAGAAAAAAGCTTTAACTATTAATTATTTTAAGTAATTAAAGAATTAAAAGTAATTATTTTAATAAATTATTATAAAAAAAAAAGATTAAAAATAAAAACTTTTAAAATAAAAGAAAAAAAAATTAAAAATTATAAAATTTAAAAAGTTATATAATATTAAAATTTAAAATATAAGCTTAATAAAAGTAATTATTTTAATTAATTATTATAAAAGGATTAATTAAAAAAGCTAAAATAAAAAGAAATATTAAATTTTACTTAAAACTTATAAATTTTAAAATTTAAAGGGTTTAAAAAGTTAATATTAAGTTAATATTAAGATTTAATCTTTTAAGTAATAGATCTTAATATAATAAATTATTATAAATTTTAAGCTAATTAAAAAAAAGTATTTTATTAATTATTACTTATTTAAAATTAATACTTTAAATTTAAAATCTATTTTTTTATTTTTATTATAATACTAGAAATTTTAATTTCTTTTTAAATTTATTTTTCTTAAACTTTTAATTTTTTAGCTTTTAAGATATAATTACTTTTAGCTATAAGAATATTAATTTTTATACTTTAGCTTTTATCTTTTTTATATATTATAATAAAAGCTACTATTTTTTAATTTTTTTTAAAGTAAAAAAAATAAGTAATAAAAACTAAAGTAAAGAGCTTATTTATACTTATAGTAATTATTTAAGCTAATTCTCTTAAAGTATTTACTTAATAAGCTATTATATAAATAAAAGCTTAAAGAGGATTTATTAATAAATCCTTATATAAAGAAAGTTTATATTAAAATAGATATACTTTTTATAAAATGCTATAAATATAAGATTATAAAGAAGAACTTTAATTAATAATAAAGTTACTTAAAGATTAAATTCTATTAATATATAAAATATCTTAATACTAATAAAATAATTAAAAAGGTATTAAAAAATATTACTTTTAATAATTATAATATATATTAATAAGTATATTTTATTTATTAATATTTAAAGGCTAATTTAAAGTAATATTAAAAAGAGTAAATATTATAATCTCTTTAAAGATAAAATATTTATAGTATTAACTTTTAAAGTTAATAAAATCCTATAAAATAATAATAATCCTCTTTAAAAGAATATTAATAATCTTATTAAGGAGAATAATTACTAGCTTATTTCTATTAATAAAATACTTAATTAAAATAAAAGTTAAATTATAATTCTATTAAAAACTAATAAATAGATTAAGTAGTAAAAGATTATAATATAAAAATATAATATTTTTAAATTAATTTAAATTAATTATTTAAGTTAATTTTAAAATTTATATAATTTATATTAAATAGCTAATAGTTACTATATTATATTTCTTATAAATTAAATATAATAAAATTATAAATTACTTTTAAAATATTAAATATAAAATTAATGCTATTTAAATTAAATTTAAGTTCTTTAA
>SRZU01000034.1:0-306124 GCA_013183765.1 Fusarium xylarioides | reverse complement strand
CCCTAACCCTAACCCTAACCCTAACCCTAACCCTAACCCTAACCCTAACCCTAACCCTAACCCTAACCCTAACCCTAACCCTAACCCTAACCCTAACCCTAACCCTAACCCTAACCCTAACCCTAGGCATGCAGTAGAAACAGGAAGAAATATTGCTGCTGTTCGCGTCCAAGCTGGAACTGATTCGGGGTATCACTATGATAAAGATATTTTTTGTTAGGCAATGGAAGGGGTTATAGAGTTTGGTTTTTAAAAGATTAAGTTATTGTTCGTCTGGTAGAATAGATGCTAGATGCAGGTGCCTTTTATTTAGTCTTCTAGCGTACAGTCTATTTGCAAAAGCTCTAACAATAGCTAAGTTAACATAAACCTATGAGTTCTTAACATGCAAAGGGTGTGATTTCCCAGGAGGCTTTTCATCCTACTTCTCAGAATAATCATAATCTTAGGGTGAGCTCTGCTTGAAAAGGCATGACTGCGTGCGAAGGATATAAGCTGCCACGATGAGAGATTGGCAGCTTGTATATTTATAGTGAAGTTAGTCTAGTAGTTAAACCTTTCCTATATTTAGCTGTGGCCTTAATTAAGCATTCTAAGACAACAGCATATAGTCTACACCTGAATGACGAATGAATAAAGATTGTGACTGTTAGCAGTTCCGTCTATCTTCCATACATAAGAGTAGCTTGGGCCATGTCAAGCCCACCAAGTCACTGAGTCCCGCGGAAGACATCAATAACCGAATGACGCTCTCAAGAGTCGACACGCTTGAACTGAAGGTAGGGTCCATCCTTGAGACCTGTAAAAGCCCAGAATGTCTGATACTGACCAGCAAACTTGCCTTTTCCCTCACCGACTTCTCCCAAGCTCGACTCGACCTTTCGGAAGTCATAACTCATAATAACGGCAGCCACCGCAAATTGAGTCTCGGTCATTGCCAGACTCTTACCGGGACAGCCCCGTGGTCCTTGAGAGAAAGCATCAAAGGCAGTTTGAGCCTTGGCCACGGCTTCTTCACCAACCTCATCCGCAAGCCAGCGCTCTGGTCGAAACTCGAAGGGGTCAGGGTAGTACTCTTGATCATGATGTATCGCATAGATGCCTGTACCAGTCTCGTAACCACCAGGAACGTAGATGTCGTGATCCTTATTCGTGATGTGCATTCCGCCTGGCATGACTTCGCGCCACATTACGCCGGGAGCCGGCGGGCTAAGGCGCAGCGCTTCGAGAATACAAGCACGGAGATATGTGCACGAGAATAGTTTTGGGCCCTGGCTGATGTCTTCTGTGGTAGTGATTGCGGATCTGACCTCGTTAGTGACGCGGGCATATGCCAAAGGGCTGCGAGACAGGTAGAACAAAGTTGCCGAGATGGCAGTGGACGAGGTATCAGAGCCTAATACTGGTTAGTACCAATACGGCGTAAAGAAAGGTCCTTCTCACCTGCGATAATCATTACATTACTCTCGGACCAGAGCTGTTTCTCTGAGAGGCCTTCTCCCGTCTCGGGATTTCTTGCGGCAAGCAGTTTGGAGAACAGATCCGCCTTGGTTTCCTGCCCCCCCATAGCTTTCTCTCTACTTCTCCTTGCTTCCATGATCTCCCTGCTCTTTACGGCAAAACGGTACGCCATGCGGTAAGCATCGAGGAACAAGAGCAGGCCCAATTTCATATCTTCAAGCTCGGGTAGTGACGTGAGGAAGCTCATACGACGCATTTGGCCGAGGGCGCCATTGATGACCCAGTGGTTCTCTGACTTTGTGAGCAGGTCGTACGAGGTACCAAATACGAGATGGGACATGACATCAAAGGAAAAGTAGTTGCTCCAAGACGCCACGTTCTTTGGAACTGTCCAGCCGTCTTCATCAACGTCTGATTGATCAGGCTCAAAGCGATTCATCTTCTCGCCCAACCCGGTAGCAAACAGTAGCGCAATCTGCCGCAGTTCCGGATCATACGCCCGGATATGAGCGTTGGAAAGCCCTTGGCTAATGAGTCTCTTGAGCTTGGCGTGGACTTGGTTGTCTATCGTGCTGAAGCTAGAATGCACACCAGGTACCAGCGTAAACTTGCTGTATGCCTTGGCCTTTTGTGTGTTTTTGGGGTTATTGTAGATTGCTATTTCCACTTGTTAACTCAATACTTTAACAGAAACAAGCGTTTCTGTACAGCACCTTTGAGGCCTTCCGGAGTGTTGACCAATACTCTGTTTGGCGCATATCGAACATAATTACCTGGCCGTTCTAATCAGACGTTGCCTTCGGCTTGAATCGTTGTAAATTGTACATACCATACTTCTGATGACATTCCCAGACATCAAGGTGAAGATCGCCACGATGCGTGTGGTAGACTTGGTACCAGCTGGTCAACTTCGCAAGAAAAGGCCCGGGATACTTGGCGTAAGGATGAAAGAATAATCGATAGATGCAAATGTTTAGCAACTGAGTTGAATTAGTAAACCACTCTCGGTGTCCGAGAATATTAGCAGATTTCTTACAATCACAAAGATTCCAAGGCCCGCTGAGGACGCGACCAAGACCCATAAAGGTAACTGGCTGATGGTGAACAAGGTCATCGTGGCGGTTGAGTGGCCTGGAGTTCACAGGGGAAGTAGGAGACAAAAGATCAAGCTTGAAGGATAAGATTCTGTAGGCAAAAGCCAGTTTATCTATCCCTACCCTTCCGATGAAGCCGGGTCGTGACGTGGCATGGCGTAACGCATATTTAAGTTAGTGTAGCGGGCGTTAATCTCAGGTCAAACCAGATCTGGTGTTCGGCATTAGGGACGGTTAGTAATATACATATGCTTAGAGGTCTAGGGATGCGTTGTAACGTTGAGAGTTTCAAATATATGTACTAAAAAACTGCCGTTTCGTCACTCAACATCCTTGCCGAATAGTTTCTAGTTGTGCTACTAACCCTATCCTAACCCTAAAATGACAGCAAGAAACGCACAAGCAGCTCGGGCAGACTTTAAGATATCTGCAGAGTGATCTCCATTCACCCTCAGATTACCTGTGACTGAAACTGTTGATAATAGGGCGGCCGAAAAGGGCATCATGTGACCTATCGGCCTACTATCAATGAGGTTAGGCCGGTTTAGGAAAGCATAATAAGCTGACCTCGCTCTGAGGAAGAGAGGGGACAGAGTTCCATTATACATATACAATTGCGGACATCAAGGCACATGTGATCCGTTCAACAGAAACTGGCTGATTGACGATCCCCAGTGTTTACAGAACTTTCAAGAAATATCGGGCAAGTGCACGGCCCACTGAGTATTAACTGCCGCGTAGCAGATGTCCGATGCCCGCCATGGCTCTAAGACAGAGCTTATGTAATGTTATCTCCTGAGTGCGCAAACACCTCCAAGATGTACCTCGCCCCACATGATCACGGGCACCTCGGAAGTACGTGAGGGGTACGAAAAGTTTAATCCGATAAGAAATTAATACTATTTCCCATCTTAAACACCATCAAATTATTTTGATTTCATCAATGACTTCCCCTCCGATTCTAGAAGAGATACAGGTCATCAACCCTTATGATGACAGGAGCTTTATCAGGGAGGAGCACAGTCGCCGCCTGTGGCCAAATGACCCTACGCGCGCCGTTGATTTTCCGGCTGAAAATGGTCGAGGCACCAACTTCGAGCCTTTCCACGTAGAAACACGCCCTTTTCACATTAGCACACTGCCTCCAACGCCTCTACAACTATTCCAGCTTTTTCTACTCATATCACTGGTTGAGAAATGGGTATCTTACACAAATTCCTGGATCACGTGGCTCAAAGAAAACGGCGTTATTGACAGCTGGAATACCCCGATGGAGCGGACTTCAAAACTACACAAATGGGAAGGAACAACGGTCTCAGAGGTGTTAACGACGATTGGTGCGCTAATTTATATATGTGTGCATAAAGAAAAGACGATACGAAGCTATTGGAAACCCCCCCAAGCCCGGTGATCAACGTCCTGCGCACTCATTTATCAAGTTCATCTCATATAACAAGTTTCAGCTTATCCACAGGCACCCTCGTCCCTTTGACCACACCAAATATGACGAAACTGCACCTATTCCGAAGGTATTCCAATGCGTTGAAGAGTGGTCTGACCATATGCAAGCCGTATCCATGCAGATATTCCGGCCCGGGTCTCACCTTGCAGTCGATGAGTGAATGATCCGTTATACCGGCAAAAGCGACGACATAACGGTTGTCAAAAGCAAGCCTGACCCCGTGGGCTTCAAGATATGGGTTATCGCCCAATGCGGCTTCTTTTTTCGGTGGATTTGGCACGTCAAGGAGAAACCACATGGTGCCGTTGGCGATGAAATTTCAACGCAGAAGTCATCATCACGAGGTCGGCCAAGCAAGTGAAGAAAAGTCACAGCCAAAGCCCCTAGTACAAAAGACAGGTCTTTCAAACCGAATTCGACTCGGGCTGTCGTCATTGCCCTTACAAATATGCTGCCAGAAGCGACATATCATGTATTTGTGGATAACCTTTTCTCATCGTCTCCCCTCTTCCGCAACCTCCAGAGCCACGGCTTCGGTGCCACAGGCACGGCTCGTACAAATAGCGGCATCAACCAGGAACTAGTGGATGATAAGAATAATGACGGCAAGGTGAAAAAAAATGTACGAATTCAATACCGTCAAGGCGATCCCAACCCCTGACAACCAGGTACTAGCTTCAGACACTTTTGGCCGAGAAATCCCTACTAATTCGTCTTCGTTCTGTATCTATAGGTCAACCAAATCGCTTGGAAAGACAACAAGCTTGTGTTATTTTTAACTACCGTGTTTACCGGCGCCGACGATGAGCGTGTCGTCCGGCAGAGGAAGAAGCCGTCATCACGGAAGGAAGAAGCCAAGCCAATACGGCGTTTTTTTGGTAGCTTCGCTACCAAAGAGATCAACATACCGACAGTGGCTGCCACTTATAACGACCAAATGAATCATATTGACCGTGGTGACCAACTGAGGTCTTGTTATAAGTATGATCATCCCCTACGCCGTGGTGCGTGGCAGGCACTTGCATGGACTTTCCTCCTTGATGTGGCCCTCGTTAACAGCTATATTACTCAACTTCACGGACCGCAGCCAAATTGGAAGAGATATACGAATCAAAGGGAGTGGCGAGAGTGCATTTTTAATGAATTATTTAATACCTATGGCTATAACAGTCAAGCAAGGAGGCATTACCGAGCTGGAGACGAGCGTGATCTACAATAACCCGAATTACAGAGGGAACACATCGATCGCAAGATCAATCATGTCAATCGCAAGGTAAAGTCAGACTGCCTAGCCTGTCAGGGCTGTCAGCAGGGGCAGCTAAGAGTAAGAGCCCCGGAATGGAGCCCTCTTACGGAGGTCAGCGGCAATGAGGAAAAGAAGAAGATGAAGAGGCCGGATGTGCGGAGTCAGACCTCTCACGGATGCCGTATTTGTGATGTTGCGATTTTGTAATACGAAGCATTGTTGGGACTTCTATCACCACCTAATTTAGCAGAGGAATTATGTACCCTTTTTTTTTTTTTTTTTTTTGGCGCCTTCTGATTGGATCGAACCCCTCGTCGTGACCTGGTTGGAGGTGTTTGCGCACTCAGGAGATAGGGACTTCTGTCGCAGGGTAGGCATTAGTAATCTAGCTATATGCTTTAAGTACAGTGGGGCGGCAAAAGTTCCAACACATTCCGGGTCCAACCCCGCTTTCAATTAAACATCAACATCAACACCATAACTTTATCACATTATTTCAATAGATTAAAATGCCCTAATTAAGGCAAAAAGTACATCATTCTCCTTATACAAGAACAAGGTTTATAATAATATATAAATCAGGCATTTGCATTTAGGATATTATAGATAAAGAGGGGTTAAGTTATTATACAATCTATAGGGTTATTTAATACAGTTAATATTAAGAGTCTACTAAAGATAAACTACAGTCTAGCAGGCCTTAAATCTTATCAGATTAAGATAAAAATTATATTAAAATACTTATTAGAAATAACCCTTTTATCTTATATAGAGATATTAAGAATTAGGTATAATTAAATACCTTAATAAAAACAATTTATTACTAGCTTCTTAATAAGGGAATATAATACAGGCTTACACTTTAATGTCTATTTCTTAGTAAAGAAGCTACTTAATTAAAGAAATCTTTCTTAAATAAATACTATTATAAAGATAAGTCTTTTTAATATAATTAGTAGTTTTTTAATAAGATTATAATTAACTATATAGATAGTAACTATATTAAGTAGTTATTTTATTTAGCTATAAGTCTAGAGACTTCTATTTTAAAAGCTTCTTCTAATAATACTGTAAGGTAAGAGACTTTACTAAGATAAGATCTAAGCCTATAGATAGCCTGCTAAATATTTACAGATATTTTTTAGTAGTATTAACTATAATAAGCTATCTACAGTTATCCCTCTTCCTAGAGATCCTTAGTCTAAGAGGGGAGGCATAACAGGCCAGTATATTCTATCCTATCTACAGTCCTATCTTCCCAGACTTATCAAGGAAGGAGAGACTTTTTAGCATAATAATACCCATATATTTACATATCAGAAAGTTTAAGAATAGCTGCAACCCTAGGTAAGAAGAAGAGGAGTCTTTCTTGCCAACTAGCCTCTATATAGTCCTGATTTTAATCCTATTAAAAATCTCTAAAAAATCCTAAAAAAGAGAATATATAAGACTTATCCTAAAATTACTACTTATCTAAAGTCAGCTACAGTAATAGATTGACTTATTGCAGCTATAGAAGAGCTATAGTCTAAGATTAAAGATAATATAGTTAAGAATATAATAAAATTAATACCTAACTAGCTAAATATATATTATAATGCAAATAGCTATTATACTAAATATTAAGCTATAATCCTGGAATCTCCTTTTAATTCTTTATAGATTAATATATATTTTATTATAATTAAATAAATATTACCTATTTAATTGCAGAGTGAAATGGCAGTGTGCAATCGAGGTGGTTGGGGCTGATCCGGAATGTGTCGGAACTTTTGCCGCCCGACTGTAACTCTGCGGGATGGAATACCCCGCACAAGAGAGAACTTAAGAAATCAATCAACACATTTTGCTGCTGCTCATGATATTCACTCTAACCCTTTAAGCACGCTCAGTGCGACAGATACCCTACACTTCTATTCCTAATTGTCGTGTACCGATCTCAACAACTCTCTCCTGTAAAAACTTTTCCTTAGCACCCGCTGTTAGCGTTCTGCTAGGGCAGAGAATTTTTACAGGCTAAAATAGCAATAAAAGCAACTATAGGACTAGCAGGACCCTAATAGCTGCTAGAAGAAAGAGATTTAGAGAGTTAACCTTTCTTTATAATATATATCTTTAATAGCACTAAGCTTTATAAGCTCTTAATATTACCTCTAGGCACCATTTCATTTATCTTATCTGCGACTTCTTCTCACCTTAACATTTCAGCTTCACGAGCCTGCGATATTCCGGCCTCTGGGCCCTCGACTTCCCGTACGACCGACTTCTGCAGCCTTAGCTGCCCAGACAACATTCGCAGCATCCTGCTGCTTGACATCAAGGGTCATCGCACCCTTACTCTCACTTTCGCCTGCAGTTCAACGCTACCTTGACCGACCTCTGCAGCTTTAGCAGCCTGAATAACACAAACAGCCTTTAGCTGCTTGACTTTCTGGGCCCCCTGGTGCCCTTAACCTTGACATATAGACCCTACATGGTTTATTGCCCTTTTTGCAGCTCAGAAGCTGCTTAACTGATCTCTGCAGTCGCATACTGCCTAGAGACCCTCTTCTTCTTTGCAGCCTCAGCTACTACCTAGAAAACCGCCAGGCTTTAACAATTTGTCTCACTGGCTAAAACCACTAGACAAAACCGCTAGGTTGAAACGGTATAGAGCTTACCTGGAGACCATAGAACGGGGCGGTTGCCCAGCGTTCTAGCCGCCTTGGGTTTTTCCCCTTCAAGGGGTTTTCCCAAGGATGCACGGTCCTAGGGTTGCAGCTACTGGCGATCTTAGGGATTATGGTTCTCCTGCCTTTGGGCATGGAAAGCTACTTGATCTATCTGTGCAAGAGAATTCTAGGCTGGAGAGGAATAGTTCCCGCTAACGGGATGACCTCTTGAAAGTAAAGCGCCTTTATGCTGATAATATGCTGGATGAACTAGATAGAAGTGTTGCTGGAGGGAAGCTCTGCTGAGATCAACTGTATTGATGTCCATGGGATGTGCTTCACTGATAACTACTGTAGAGCTAGCTACAAGTAGAGAGGTGCCTTTTAGGGCCTACAGCCCCCTGGACAAAAATATACAACAACAACAACAACAACCTTACAACCTTTTATCTAAAAGTTAAGATCTATCTAAACCTGCCTACCCTATACCCAACTCACAACCTTAGAAGTGTAAGGGACAGCAGCCACGGGTCAAAGGGAGGATTCAACCTTACGCCCTCTTATCTGGAAGTTGAGATCTAGCTACGAACTCTAGGGTAGGGGGTAGAGGGGGGGCTTAGGGGGGTTCTACCGTAACAACCACTTGGTCATAAGCATAAAGGGACAGCGCAAACAGAGGGGAGGTGTGCTATGAGAGGCCTCGGTAACCCATAGACTACAATATACAGCAGCTGCTGCATAGAAGCCCTGATGGTTAATTCTTCTTTCTACGATTAGGGCAGGAATACGGTTAGCGCTTGCCACCTCACTTCAGTCCCCTTCACGGAAGAGCCACTGTGCCCATTTTCCGCTACTAACACTAGCTTGAGACTACTGGGCGAACCATAAGGGGACCATACACTATGAAGGATCCGACCGCAATGGTCTTTGATGCTATAGTGCCTCTTTTAAACGAGCTGGTAGTACTAAGGCTCTGACACTACTGGCGGAGAGGGCTCCCGGGGCAAGTCTAGTAACCAAATCTACTTTGGGCCGCCTCTGATTCTACGTGGATACTCCTGTATTGTATCTGAGGCGGCTGTGGCCTATCCTTCCTACTTGCTGCGGCTGCTTAGACTACCCACGGGGTTGGCTGGCTGGTTGGCTGGTTGGGCATCAGGGGGAAATGATCTTAGTTCTGTGCCCATAATCTAGTACTGGTGATAGAGGCTTCCGGGGGGTGGGCTCACATGTTATCAGGGCAATTGTGCGATACCTAACCTTACGATGGGGCTATGGACTCAGCGCAGCTTTGACATATAGGGTTAAACCAGAGAAGGAAAGAATACTTATTCCTCTCGCATCAGCGCCTCAGCCTCTCCAACAAGCGTTGATAGTGAGCTTCAAAGTAAACATGAATGTAATAAACCTTAGTGGGTTTATTTTATGCCGGCACTGTAGATAGGTATTTTGCGATACTAGTATCAGCTAGCTGGATGAGCCTAGCTTCTGCTTAGCCCTCCTGGGTGCCCGCACTGTAGACAGGTATTTTGCGATACTAGCATCGGCTAGCTGGATGCCATACTAAGCGATAAGGCGCAGGATATACAAGGAGTCGACGGCTATTTGCCTCACATGAATAGTTGCCTCCCTCCCAGAGCCTCAGGGCAAAGGGAGAGATTAGGGGCTCACCCGAGTAGGGACTGTGTTGCCCTATTAACGTACTTCTAACTGGCATAACCAGTTGTACGGGCCCATCTGCCTATTCGCATAACCCTAAAAGGTCTGCTGGGTCTAGCTATGATGACAGGTATCTTCTGTACGGCCTCACGCCGGAGCGTGGGCTTTCGGGAGGAACGCTTGCTATGCTACCCCGCTGCCGAGGCCGGAGCCTACTAGGTTGTACAAAGTAGCACGTTTAAGAACTAGATAGAACCCCAGACTATGCAGTATACCACACTAGCCTAGGTATTACACCAGAGCGAAGCCCTTATCTGCAAAGCGAATTACAAGATCAGGTACAAGAGGTAGCTCCTCCGGTTGACCCGTGCCTTCTCAGACCCGGCCGGATTCGCCTCCCTCATATACCCTCCGAGACCGTTTTAGTGAGCCGCACGCTAGAACTGCCTTGTAGGCTATTTTTTATTTTCTGCAATATTCATTTGTATAGGCAGATAAAAGAATCAACTTACAGCCACCAAACTACAAAACCATTTTACATGCATTTTTCTAAAAATTGCTATACAGCCTATTTCAACCAAGGCAAATCGAATGGTGGTGGTCTCATCCTCATACAATGCCTGTAGCAGCCGTGAGAGGCGTTTGAAGTTCGGTATAGGGTAGGTACGGGGGTAGGTAGGACTTTGCAGCTCAGCAGGTCCGGCAGGTAGCAGTAGATTGACTGCAGAGGGTCTAGTAGGTGGCAGTGAGTTAGCTCTAGAAGGTTTAGCAAGCTGTAATAAAAGTAACAGCAGGAGAAGGTTAGCCGTTAGTGATCTAGATAGGTACTACACTAATTCAGAAGGTCAACCTAAGCAAGATGAACCAGAAGGCTGCTGTGGTGAATCAGTGGGTTATCCCACAGTGGATCAGAAGGTTAACCTGCAGTGAATCAGAGGGTCAACTGGTAGTAATTACAGATAAGTAGCAAAGTTAACGATTAAGGCTATGGAAGGATGCTGTAAGTATAAAGACCACACAAGCCCAAGCAGACATCCCTTCTAGAGGCCAGATCGAGCACTGAGGTGTCCCTAATATGTAGCGTGGCCCAGAGCCCGAGTAAATATCTCTTTTATATTAAGAAGAAAAAAAAAGAAAGAGCAAGATGCTATATCTTTAGTATATAGTATAGCCTAGAGCCTAAGCAAATATCTCTTTTATATTAAGAAGAAAAAAAAAAAAAAAGAGCAAGATGCTATATCCCTGGTATATGGCATGGCCTAGAGCTAGGGTTAGAAATTAATTATTAAAAGTATAGTATAACCTTTAACTAAAATTAAAGTAGGCTAATTTAATTTATAAGCTAACTAAAAGTAATTTTTTTTTATTTAATTTAAAGTAAAATTAATTTTTTTTAATTTTAATTAAAAGTAAAATTATTTTTATACTTTTAATTTTAAAGTAAAAGTATTTTTAAAGGTATTTAAGTTAACTTAATAAAGCTAGTTTAAATTCCTTTTAAAAAAGACTAATTTAATAAAAGTTAGCTTAAATTCCTAATAGTAAATTAATTACTTAAAAAAGTTAATAAGCATTTCTTAAAGAAAATCTATTACTATATTAAGTTAATTTAAATACTTAATAAAACTTAATTTTTAAATTTTTTAAATTTATTAAAATAAAATAAAAAAAAGATCTTTTAAAATATAAATATAATAAATTTAATTAAATATTTTTAAAAACTTAATAATAACTTTATTTAAAATTTATAATATATAGTTAAATTACTTAATAAACTATTAATATTATATTTATAATAATATATAATTTTTAAATAATTTATATTTAAATATATTTAGTAATATACGGTAAGTTTAATTAATTTTAATTTAAAAATTAAAAAAATTTCTTTAAAAGTGGGGTTTATCTTACTTTAAACCCACTTTAGACCTACTTTTATTTTTTTCTTTAACTTTTATTATATAAAATATCTTACAAAAGTGGGTCTACCCCGCTTTACTGGAATATGGCTTAATTAAATTAATTTCTTTAAATTCCTAATATAATTAAATGATTTACTTTAATATATCAGTGGTTTATGGATAGAACTTTTTAAAATGAATATCATTAAAATAAGGAATCTTTAGGCTTTTTAATAGTATGCTTTTTATCTTTCTCCCTCCCTTTATTAAGTATATATATCAGAGTGTTTCTTTTACTTTTTTACTTTTACTTTTAGTATTACTATCTTATTATATACTGAACTTTAAAGAAAAAAATATTATAATAATTCTCTTTTTTTACTAATTTTTTTAACCTACTTCTGGGACCCACTTTTACTATGGATATCTTCCAATTTACAACTACTTTTTTTCCTAAAGAGAAAACTAATATAAACTTAACAGTTATTTATCCTTTACATTATAAATCTTTACTTTTTCAACTTATAGATGTTATTAGGGGTTATTAACCCTTAGATAACCCTAAGCCTTATTTAGGTTAAGTTAAACTAAATAGAGATAGTATTTTTACTTTTTCTATTAATTTAACTAGATTTAAAGAAGGCTATATAGGAAAAGGAGGAAATATTTCTCTTAACTGCTAATATGGAAATCGAGAATACTTTTCTTCTACTATTTATTCTTTTTTTTATGAAAATAGCCTTATTATAAGGAATTCTTTACCTTTTTCTATACTTCTTTTTTAAATATAAGCAGATTATAAGCTAGATACTTAGTATTCAGCTAAAATATATCCTATACAGTTAGCTATTACTTTTAGATTAAGGTAATATTTTATTTTATTTTATATATTTCTTTTAGATTTTTTAAAAATTATTTTATTAATATTTCTTTTAAGACTTTCTTTTTTACTATAATAAGTAAGTTTTTTTATCTTTTAAATATTATAATTATATATATTAATTATTTAATAGAAATTCTCTTAAAATTAATAGGAAAATAATTAGAAGTCTTTTATTAAAGACTTTTAATTTAACCTTATAAAGCTTTAATTAGCAAATTTAACAGCAAATTAATACTTTAGGAAAATTTTCCTTAACTTTAGATATATAGACTTCTAATACCCAAGATGCCTATTTAGGTATTATTTTAATCTGAGTTACAGAAGATTTTATTTTAAATTATAAGCTTATAAATAAGTAAATTTAAATTTAAAATTATTTATTATTTATATAATTTCTTTACTAATATATATAGCTTTTAAACACCTTACTGAGCTATATACTAGCTCTTATATTTATTTTTCCTTTTTAAAAGCTTTAGAGATATATACTCCTTTAAGCTTAAATACTATTTTTAGGTATTTTCTCTATTTTTTATATTTTTTATTAAGTTAAAAAAAACTAATTTTAATATAGTATTACTCGAGATAATAGTTCTAATAATAAAACCTTTTTAAAATTACTTTTACAGCAGTTTAAAGAAAAAGAAAAAAAAAATCCTATTAAGGATATATGCTGTTTAGCACATATTATTAATTTATTAGCATAAGATATTTTTAAAGATTATATTTATACCTTAGAGTTAAATACTAATCTTTTAAAGTATATTATTACTTTTAATACTTATTTAAAAAGAGATTATAAAAACTCTTTTACTACTTCTAAAAGTAAGTTATTTAAAAAATATTTTTTTTAAGTATATTAATATTTTATAGATTTAATAAGCTAAATTAGAAGAATATCCTTTCTTTTAAAATATACCTATTAGCTTAAAGATACCTTTTTTAAAGGAATTAAAAATTATAAAGAATCTAGAGAATTAAAAACTAAAAAAACTACTATTTTATAAGGTATATTATATATATATATATATATATATAAATTTTTTACTAATATTTTTATAGATAATACTACTAGATAGAATTCTACTTATTATATACTAAATAGCTTTTTAAAGCTATAGCTTCCTTTAAGCTATACTTTTAAAATTATAGACTATAATAAGTTTAAGGAAATTTTTCCTAATAACTTAGAATAGGATGAAATTAAGGAACTAAGAGATATTTTTAAAATCTTTTTAATTCCTTCTATTAAACTATAAGGAAAGCTATATATAATATCTTAAAAAGCTTTATTATATATTTATTTTATTATATAACAGCTAAATAAGCTAAAAACTAAATTTCAATAACAAGCTATTTTAAAAGTAAGTTTTTTTATATTTTTTAAAAATTTATTTACTAATTAAATCCTAGAAAAATTATTATATTAATTTAACCCTAGCTATAACAGTAAAATTAAAAAAGATTTATAAATACTTTCTTAAGGAATTAAATTCTACTAGTATTATTAGCTATAAAAGCTATATTATTAGTATTATTTTAAATCCTAGGTTTAAGTTATCTCAGTTTAAGCTTAATAAGCTTTTATTTTACTATTTTACTATATCTTAAGATGCTATTAATTTAGTAAAAGAGGAATTTTTAAAGTAAGTTTTATTATTATATTTAATATCTAATTATATTTATTATTTACTAATTTCTTTTTAGAATTAAAAAAGAAAAAGAAGAAAAAGAAGCTATTTTTATAGCTGAAAATTTAAATTTATTTACTAAAAAAGATAATTTAAAAAAGTCTTTAGATAAGGACTTTTTTAAGTTTAAGATAGGGTTATATACTAAAAACCCCATTTCAGAAGATAAAGTTATTATTTATTTAAATAAAAGCTTAGAAAGTGTAGAGGTATGTTTTTTTATTAATTTTTATTAATTTTTATTATTTTTATTATTTTTATTTTTATTTAAATATTAATTTTTATATAGTATAACTCTCTATTATAGTAGAAAACGCATAAGAAAGAATTTCCTATTTTAGCTATTTTAGCTAGAAGGTTTTTAGGAATTCTAGCTACTTCTGCTGCTATAAAAAGCACTTTCTCTATTAGTAATAATATTATTACTAAAAGTAGAAATAAACTAGTACTAGAAGTAGTTAAAAAAACTTTATTATTAAAAAGCTAAGATTTTATTACTTTAAAAGAGTTAGAAAATAATAAAATAATAAAAAAAGAGAAAGAAGAAAAAGAAAAAGAAAGAGAAAGGGATAAAGAAAATTAGAGTTTTATAAGGATTTTTTTATTAATTTTCTTACTATTTTTTTACTATTTTTATTATTTTCTTTTTATTTAATATTTAATATTTAATTTTTAATATTTAATTTTTAATTTTTAATTTTTAATTTTTAATTTTTAATTTAATCTTTTTCTTAAATTTAATTTAATTTATTATTAAATTAAAATTAAAACTTTTACTTTTACTTTTAAATTAAAAGTAAAAATCTATTCTTTAATTAAAAGTAATAATAAAAGTAAATTTATTACTTTTAATATAAAGTAAAATTATTATAATTTACTTTTAATTTAAAATTAAAATTAATTTTTAAAAACTAATACTAATTAAAATTAAAACTAATTAATTTTTTACTATATTAAAAGTAGGAAAAAACTACTAATTTTCTAATTATTAAAATTAATATTAAAATACTATTAATTTTTTTACTAACTCTGCTTAAAGCTTAAGTAAATATCTCTTTTATATTAAGAAGAAGAAAAAAGAAAGAGCAAGAGGCTATATCCCTAATATATAGCGCGGCCCAGAGCACTATCCTATGCTGAATAGGCATTATATAGAAATAAAAAATAAAAAACACTACTATGGGATTTGCTATGTTTTATATAGTTAGAAATGTAATCTATTTCCCTAGAATGCATGTAAAATGGTTTTATAATTTAATAGCTATATGTTGTACAAAGCGTAGATTAGTCACAACAAGCATTCCAGCATTGATTGAAAGAGCCTTATTTTCTTCAATTGAAGGTAGCAGTCAGTTTGACCTTATCAAGCTACGGAAATCGCGCAGTGGGTTCAATCTGACCAATCAGAGAGCGTTTTGCTATTTACAGCTCAACACACCTCCCATTTAACTGCATATTATTTATACAGTTAAATGAATCCTAAATAGCTTCAATTTTGCTTAATGTGCTTTTACAATAGAAAAGAAATAGATAGATAATAGGAAATTGTAATAGCATTATATTATTATTACCCTAAGTGTATGCCCTCTTAATCTCATAAATATAAGCATAATAGGCACAGTGAATTACAATAGAGAAGCGCTATGCAGCCTTTAGGTCTTTACTTTTTTAGCTATAAAAGCCTTCCTCTTATCCCTTTATAATCTCTTTTTCTTTTTCCTCCTTTAAGCTTTATAATTTTTATTATAATATATAATTATCTTACTAGCCTCTTGCCTTAAAGCATCTATCCCTTTAATAGTATACTCTTTATCCTGCTTATACGCTAACAATTTAATATAGCCTCCTGCTCTTAACAACCCTGCTATTCATAAAGAGCATAATAATTGCCTTCAGGCTACTGTTTTTCATGCTAGTTGCCCTATATATAACCGCTCTGCTTTACCGCTTTATGCCCCTGATTTAAGCGCTGCAACTTATACCTATAAGCCCTCTATTAATCTCTCTACTACGCCTAATACCTGGCCTTCCTGCCTGCCTCTTAGTAGGTTATTTTAATCTTACTATAGCTATTTCCCTAGTAGTGCATATTTATGCAAGCAACTTAATGCTTATTAGATTATATATAAGTCTAGTACTTATTCTCCTCTCTTAAAAGGTAAAACTATTATTATAAGTCTTACTTCTATCTCTTATTTATTATATATATTAATTAGAAGTAATATAGCTTAAATCTAAACTTAAAGATAATATCTCTAAGCTTAATTATACTTTAATTAAGATTAAAAGCTTTACTAGTACTGTAATACCTTATAATAGTAAGGTTAAGCTTCCTTTTAATAATAATACTGTGCCTAAAACCCCTTGCCCTATTAAGAAGAAGAATTCCTCTACTGCAGTTACTTTAGTAAAGACTCCTAAGACCTTTAAGACCCCTAAGACCCCTAAGACCTTATATGCTTTAAAGTGTAAGCTTAAGTTCCCTGAAGGTAAAGAGTATACATTCCTATATATGCAGTGCTTTAAGGGTGCCTTATTAAGTAAGAGTCTATTATCTTATTATGCTATAAAGGATAAGCCTAACCTAAAGTGCTATTATTATTACTCTTATAGTAGTTATAAGGGTTATACTAGCCTATAAGTGCTTTTATATTTCTTCTTAAGTATATTACTAACTTATTTAATCCTTATTATTTACTTCTTCTAGCTATTACCCTTTATAATGCAATTGCTAATAGCATTTATTTTATAAGTTATTTATCTTTCTTTATCTATTTACTCTAAGCTAATTATTTATACAAGAGATTACCTATGCTAAGACTTACACTTTAGTTATATTTAAGCTCTTTAAGGCTTACCTTACCCTTTTTACTATCTCTAACTGTTATATTCTTCCTTCTTAAGTCTTTAAGATTTCTTATCTTAGTCTAGGTATGCTTACTTCTAATAAGAAGAGCTTTCTTAGTATAATAGATCTTAAGGCTCTTAATATAATCTATAATAGCTTAGTAAGACTTAATAGCATTATCCCTATTAATAATAATAATAAAGTTAAGAATAAAGATAAAGATATTAGTAATAATACTATTATTTAAGCTTTTTAAAACTATTTACTATACTTAGATAGAAGTGTTTTAGCTGTAGGAGATACCCTAGGCTCTTTGCTCTTATTACTAGCTAGTTAAATAATTAAACTTTACTTTATTAAGACTTTTAACTTATTTAAGCTATATAAGATTAAGCAATACTTTAAAGTATTTAAATTGCTATTATAATAGAGCTTTAATTAATCTATCTACTAGCATCTTTACTATAGGTAAGTAGGTAACTTAAAAGCTCCTTTTACCTTCTTCTTATTATAACTATATATTCTAGATTTCTACATAGTGCAGTTAAGTATTAATCTTAATGCTTAGCTTTATAATAAGATATATTATCTATTAATTATTATAGTAAATAGTATATAGCTTTATTAAGTAAAAGTGTAATTTGTTAAGAAAGTGCTATAGACCTATTGCTTTAGCTGCAGTATACTTTAATGCAATCAGTTCTGTCTCTATTATAGAGATTAAAACTGTACTTTAGCATATTGCTTTTTACATTATAGCGCTACTAAAGAGGGTAATAAGATATCCTTATAATAATCTTCTTATTTCCTTATTATCTATAAATAAAGCATTTAATGCTATATAAAGTGCTTAAGTTTTATTATAATTGCCTCTATAGGTAATTATAAAATTATAAGTAATATAAAGATATTAAAGAGCTTAGTCTATAGACTTATAGTGCTCTTTACTTAGATTTATAAGGTATTTAGAAAGCTAAGATACTGCAAAAGCGATATCTAGCCTTACTATTACTGCAGTATATAGCAAAGATCTAACCTTTTCTTAATATAACTTAATGTAAGCTAGAGACACTTAGTCCTCTCTCTTAAAAAGCTTAGCAATAGGAATAGGAATAGTAAGGAACTAGTTATACTTATTAAGGTTATATTTAACTGCACATTTCTCTAGATATAAGTTATAATAAAGGTAGATTTTCTTATTTAGCCTATCTCTAATAATTCTAATTCCTAAGAACTACTTAGCTTCCTCTTTATCCTAAAGCTTATATATCTCTTTTAGCGCTTTAATAATCTTATTTATAGCTTCTTTCTACTTATAGTAATATAAAATAAGGATATTATTTATAAAGAATACTACTAGTATATCTTACATTTTTATATAAAATAAGCACTCCTCTTCCTTGCTAGGTTTTAGATTAAGGCATTTTAAAGTGCTTAAAAATTCCTTAAACTATAAGACAGGTAAGTCTCTTAGTCTATATAATGCTTTTTCTAGCTTTATAAGCTTTCTAGCTTATTTAAAGCCTTATAAGAAGTAGCATATAACTAGAGGTTTATTTTTATTATATATTGCATTAATAAACGCATTTACTATATCTAGTTAGTAGATTTTAAGATTATACTTAGCTGCTAGAGTAATTATAATATAGAATAAATGCACTGCAAGAGTTACTGCATATATGCTTTAGATTGTATTTTCTAGTTATAGATCTCTACGCATATAGATTTGCGCTTTACATTTATCTAAGTTTCCATTCTAGTTAAATTTATATATAAATACCTATTTTATAAGTATAAGCTTAGTCTATATATCTTATTATAATATTACTATTTAAGTCTTAAAGTCTATAAGCTTTTTTACTTTAGTGTATACTACTGCAAGGAATAGCTCTTTAAATGTATAAGTCTCTAGCTCTTTTTATATCTTTAGAGGTAAAAGGAGTGCATTCTGGTAAATCTTTATAGGCTTTAAGGTCTTATATATCTGCTTAGGCTTTAAAGGATTAAGCTTTAAGTCTAACTTTATTATACTCTTCCTATTAGCTTTCTTAGCCTTTTTAATTGCACTAAGGAAAGTAGTAAAAGCTATAAGAATGCTTCTAGGATATAGTAGCTCTTCTCTATAGTAATCAGTTAAAAAGAAAGCTACTTTATTATCCTATCTATGCCCTTATATCTTCTTCTATATTTTTAAGTCCTATCTTATGCTCTTTCTATCTTACTTAATATCTTATTATTAAGCACTGCATCTTAATAGTTCTCCTAGAGGTAATTATTTCCCTCTAAGGCATTCTTAGCCTCTTTTTAGTTATGCTTCTTAATTTACTAAGAGCTCTAGCTATATTATTACCTGCATCTCTGCTTCTAGTAGAGCGTTAATTAGTATCTTAACTAGTATTATAAAGTGCATTTAATATCCTAGTAGAGCTAAGGTCTTTATTTTAATCTAATCTAGTATCCTAGATAGTATCCTGCTTACTTATAAAGCTCTATCTAGTATCTTATCCTATATCTAAGGCTATATCTTAGGGGTAAGTAAAGTACTCTGCTTTTATCCTCTAAGCTCTATAGCATCTTTAGCCTCTATCCTGCCCTTATCTAGAGTTCTAGAGTATTTAGGAGTTACTTCTATTAGTTTATTTAATATATTCCTTCTATATAGTATCTCTTTTTACCTTTCTATTAAGCTTCTAGGGATCTTTTTAATATTACTTTACTATCCTTAAGGTATAATACTTTCTATTAGTAAGCTTTTATTTATGCTAGGAGAGCTTTTATACTTTTAGGTTCTTGCATTTTCTTCTTTTTTATAAGGGATTTCTTCTCCTTATATTATTATAGTAGGGCTTAAAGGAGTTTAAGCTGTACTACTACCCTCTAGGTATATATCTAATTTTAGGGTTACTTCTAGCATTCTAAGTCTAGTTAGTTAAGGTCTAGTTAGATCTCCTACTACACTTTAAGTATCCTTTATACTCTCTGATTATTATAAGATACTTATAAGCATAGTATTTACCCCTAAGCTTAACCTAACTAGTTATTTAACTAGTATATCTACTTAAGGAGCTCTTTTTATCTTAGTTTTATTTAGATAAGACTAATCTTTATAAACTATCTAGTTATTAAGCTTAATAATAAGCTCTTTTAACTAAAGCTTAGTGCATTTATTATAAAAGATAGATTTATTAAACTATATATTTTGCATTATTATTACTCTCTTAAGGCAAGAGATCTAGATATAATATATATTACTTATAATATAGCTAACTAAGTATCTAATATATACTCTTAGCTTAATCTTTATATTCCTCTTTTCTTTTCCTCCTTCCCTCTCTCTTCTTAGGGGGTATATGTAGCAACTATATATAAGCAGTAAACTTATACTTAGTTTAAGATCTGCATTTTCTTATCTTATTTGCAATAGTATGTAGTATTTAAATTATTCTTTAAGTACTTTAATTAGTAATTTCTATCTAAGTCTATGTAATAGGCTAATATTAAGCAGATAGGATGCTGTTTTAGTACTCTTAGGCTAAAGCTTCCCTAGCAGGTTAGCCCTATAAAGCATTAAAACGGATTTTATAGTAATTTACTTACTGCTTTATTTAGTAGCTCTATTTATTTTATAAGTATCTAGTAGTATAAGCTCTAGCTTAATGCCTTAAAAATTTGCCTAGTATTAGAATTAAGTTAGCCCCTTAACTGCAATTACAGTATACTTATTATCTTAGCAGATTATATAGATTACTACTCTAAATTAATATTATACCTAGTATTTAAAGTAAAATAGAGTGTTAAATACTATATTATGCTACTTTATATATAAAGCTTAAGTAAATATCTATTTATTATATTTATTCTTAATAATTAGCAGCTATTTTAATTTATTATAGCCTTTTATATAATCTTAAAGATCTTAATATATATGCTAAAAAGGTCTTAAAGCACTTCTTTTTAACTTTCTTCTTAAGATAACTTAAGTAGTATATATTCTAGTATAGATCTTACACTTAATCCTTAGGATTCCCTTAATCTTAATATTCTATATATATAGTATAGCCTTCTTAAGCGCATCCTTTAATAAATATCTAAGTCTTAAATACTATATTATTACTATATCTTCTCTTAGGTTAGGTTAATCTTATAAAGATCTTTAAGAAAGCGTTTTTCTCTTCCTAGAAATGCTTATTATAATCTTTACTTAACTTATTAGTATTATATTATATAGTAGTATTAATAGAGCTTTAAGATAGATATTAAGCTACTTATATTTAAGGAAAATAAAGTTATTAATAAGCTAAAGCTTGCAAATAATAACATTCTTATCTGCTAATCTATAGCATATAATATAGTCTTCTTTATACATTTAAAGTCTTAAATTATATATATAGGTAGAAGAGATAATATTAATATAGAATCCTTTAACTATATAGATATTACTAATTATTAGGTCTTTTCTATTAAGTATTCCCTTAAAAGTGCACTTTCTTTTACTAATAATTCTATTAGAGGTTATACTTAATTCTATAATCTAATCTATAGCTTTAAAAGTTCCTAGGTTAAGGTAAGCTTTATTATTAACTAAATGCATAGATGCTTCTAAATCCTAGATTATGCTTTCTAAGAGTAAGTAGGTAAAGGCCCTAAAGGCTAAGAAGATATATAGCAGTTCTTTCTTATATTATGCATTTAAGTTAAGGAGAGCATTAGCATAGAAGTTATTAGGAACTTTAAGTGTTATATTAGCTTAAAAACTGCTTAAAATATTACTATTATTATTTCTAGTGCTTTAATTATTACTACTAAGCTTAATGCTTTTCTTTACTAGTTACTCTTTAAGTTTCTTTTACTTTAGCTTTATAACCTCTTTATAGATAATTATATAGTGCTCTTTACTTAGATAGTGCTTCTGCTTTAGGTGTCTTTTACTAGAAAGCATATATATAACTGTTTTACACTCTATAGGCTTCTACTTATACTTTAGGGAATTATTTTAAGTTTAGTATAGGCAGTTATAGCCTTTACTTATATTAGTAGATTATATATTCTAGGTAGTAAATATAATGCCTTTCTTCTTAAATAGGTTATTTCTTGCAATTGCTTAGAACTTATCTGCTATCTTAAGGAGCTCTGCTTAGGTTACCTTCTTATTGCATTCTAGCTGTTAGGAGACCTTACTTACTTTAATATTAGGGATTTGCCTTTTAATCTCTGCAATAAGCTTAGATTAGGTTAGGAGCCCTCTAGATATATTAATTATATGCTTATTAAGCTTATTTTAAGCCTATAATAGTTTAAAACAGTCTCTAACTGCTTAAAGGAAGTCTATTACAGCTACATCTCCCTTAATCTCATTTAGATTATAAGTAATAGCCTATTTATAGAAGCTATTCTAGCGCTTATACTATACTATAGGCTTTATACTTATATATTTTACTTATCTAAGCACTAGGTAGTACTCCCTTTAGAGTGCACTAAGGACTTATATATTGCTTATAGTGTAGTACTTCTTAATACCTTAAATAAGCTTTCTTAAAGGTATATATTCATTTTTATATTCTAAGTTAACTTCTTACTAGATATAATTAAAGGTAAGACTCTTTACTATCTTATTAATTTACTCTCTTAAAGCTTTTTCTTTAGTAAGATGCTCTTTATAGATATAAATATTATAGTTATATAAGGTATTTATAATATTATAGAACTGCAATTACATTAATATTAACTCTTAACTAAGTACTAGGTTATTATTAATATGCTTAGTCTTATATTCTTTCTAGGTGCATTTAACTAGGTAAATAAGATAGTTATTATCACTTTCTGTAACACTTAAGTTAATGTATTTCTAGATCCTAAGCAATATAGCGTATACTTAAAGCTCTACTAGCTATTTAGTCTAGTTTTTAGTGCTCTATAGATATATAATGTATATATTAAGCCCTCTAATAGCATTAAGTTTAGTTACTTATAATATTATAGTATTTAGTCTTATATATAAATGTTAGTAATGCATTAGATCTTAGTATAGTATACTTATTTAAAGGGTTAAAGGATTTTTATGCAGTAAAGTTATATATAAGGGTTTAGAGTTTACATTTTAAAGATTTAAAGAATTAGAATTTAAAAAGAATTAAGAAATTACTAAAATGCTATTAGTTATATAGTAGAAGTTACTAGGAATTGCTTTCTATCTAGGCTTATAACTGTTATATAAAGTGTAGATTAGTTATAATAAGCATTCTAGCATTAATTAAAAGAGCCTTATTTTCTTCAATTGAAGGTGGCAGTCGGTTTGACCTTATTAAGCTATGGAAATCGCGCAGTGGGTTCAATCTGACCAATCAGAGAGCGTTTTGCTGTTTACAGCTCAACAGATATCATAGCCCTTTAGCAGCAGGCAACCTACAGGGTAATATAAGAGGAAGCTATACAGGTAAAAGCAATTAGCTATAATAGTTAGACAGATAACTAGCTGCTTAGCCTAGCTATCTTTAAGTGTAATGTCCTCTGCTGCTTACTTAAGAACTCTTACTATAGCAGGTAGCTTTAAGGAGAGATATAGCGCTTAATAGATGCTTAGTCTATAGATAGAGCTAAATGATACCTCTGCAAATTAAGGAATACCTCTTAGCTTAAACACTGGATTATAAGTATTATTATGCTTGTAATAATAGTCTCTGCTAACCTGTAGCTAGGAGACTGTTATAGGTAGTATTTAGAGTTTATGCATAATAGAATTGCTTAGAAAATTCTATAAAGTTAATTATATAGGATAAAAAAAATTCTATATATAAGAAAGAGTTTATAACTGAAAGTTAAAGAGTCCTTTAGCAGGCAAAATGAGGCTATAGTTAATTAAATAGAATTTACCTAACTAAGCATATTTGCCCTGTAAAATGATAACTGATGCCAAGGCAATAAACAGTAGTATTAATAGTAATTAAGTAATAATATATTAATACTTTAAATTTAATAATAATATATTTAATAAGTAAATGCTATAAATAAGTAAATACTATACTTTCTTTAACTTTTTTAATTTATAGCTTAAGTTTTTAAGCTATAAGTTAAAAAGGTTAGCTTTTACTTATTAAATTCCTCTTTAAATAACTTAAATACTACTTAATAAGTCTTTATATTATAACTGCTTTTACTATATATACTATAATATTAATTACTTAATTACTTTAACTTTTTTTAATTATTACTTTTTAATAATTTAGCTACTATTTAAGTATTAATATTTATTTAATTAATTACTTATAATACTTTTTATATAGTTATAGTTTTACCTTTTTATAGTTTAGTTCTTTTTATCTTATAGTATTAACTTAGTATTTTATTTATATTTTAAAGATTATAAAGCTTAGCTTTTAATAAGATAACTTTATATATAATTACTTTTATTACTTTAATAGTTAACTTTAAAGCTTTAATAATAAACTTTAAAAAGCTACTATAATGCCTTTTAATTTATTATTTAAAGTATTTAAATTAAAATTAAGCCTTAATTACTATCTTTAAGGTCTTTAAAGCTTATAGTATTAATAGTTAAGTAGCCTCTTTAAAAGGCATTAAAGTCTATAGCTATATATTAAGCTTTAAAATTATAGTTTTTAAATTAAAAGGAATAAGCCTAGCTCTTTTAAAACCTCTTTAAATATTACTTTTTATAAAAATAGCTTTAAATATAATATAAAACGCTAAAAAGAACTTAATTTTAAAAATATAAATAATAAAGTATTTAATTAAATACTTTATTTCTTAATTATAAGCCTTTTTTAATAGCTTAAAGCACTTAATATTAAAAGGCTAAAGTAAATAAAATATATAAGTAAATATATAAAGTGTAATAATCTTATAATCTTAATAATATCTTTTAAAATTAGCTAAGTAATAGCTTTTATACTATTAAGAATTAAGAGATAATAAAAATTAATTAATTACTTAAATATAAACTAATAAAAGTACTTTAACTACTTAAAGCCTAGCTTATTATTTATTTACTTATTTTAGCTTATTATAATAACTTAATTACTTAAAAAGTTATATTTTTAATATTAATTAATAAAGTAATATTAGCCTATATTAATAATAAATAGTATAATTACTTAACTTTTTATATTAATTACTTAAATTGCAGTAATTTATTTATAATTTTTAAGCTATATTAATTTTAACTTTCTTTATATTTTTAAACTTATAATAGCTATTCTAGCTATAATAAAGCTTATTATAAAGTTAATCTTATTAAAGTTTTAAATATTATTTAATTAAATATTATACTTTATAATTATATTTTATAAAAGCTTAAACTAGCTATAAATAATAGTTAAATCTTTATATTTAGCTCTTTAATAGTTATATTTTTAAAATAAATATATTTTTAGCTTTAATTATTACTTTATAAAGTTATAAGTTTAGTGCTTATTAATAGGTAATATATAATAGTTAGCTAGTAGAGAATTAGCTATTTTTTTTATAAAATATAATTATAAAAGAAATCTTTATAAATTTTAATTAAAAATAAAATAAACTATTATTTACTTCTTTATATTAAATAGTTTTTATAAATTTAAAATAGAATTATATTATAATTAAATACTATTTTAATAGTAATATAATTACTTTTTATTAATTTTATAGTTCTTTATAATATATTAAATACTAAGTTTAAGATTATTTTAAAGGGCTTAAAGTATAAGAAAAGTTTTAGCTTTATTTAAAGGTTATAGCATTTTTAATTATTAAGAATTATTTAATTAAATAAAAAGTTAAATATAAAAGAGAAAAGTATAGTACTTACTTATTTATAGTACTTACTTATTAATTATATTAAATAATTAAATTATTAACTTAAAAAGTAAATATAACTTATAAATTATAACTATTATTAATCTTATAATTATAATTTATATTAACCTTTAAGTAGGCTTTTTATAAGTAGTATTTAAAGTTTATATATAATAGAATTACTTAAAAAATTCTATAAAGTTAATTATATAAAATAAAAGAAATTTTATATATAAAAAAGAGTTTATAACTAAAAGTTAAAAAGTCCTTTAATAGGTAAAATAAAGCTATAGTTAATTAAATAGAATTTACTTAATTAAGTATATTTACCTTATAAAATAATAACTAATACTAAAGCAATAAATAGTAATATTAATAGTAATAAATATACTTTTTTTTTTTTTTTTTTTAAGTTTATATATTAGCCTTAAAAGGTATTTAAGCATCTCTAAAGTCTATTATAATTTAAATATTACTTACTTTTTAAGTAATAAAGCTTTATTAAGTTAATATTATTAAGTTAGCTACCTTAATTATAGCCTAAACCTAACTATACTTAAGCCAGCTAAAGAGCCTTACTTACTCTTTAGCTAGGCTAGATCTTCCTCTTATAACCTACTTTAAATAATATTATACTTTAATTATCTAATACATAGTAAGTTATTTAACCCGCCTTCTAATTGCAGCTGCTAATAACATTATAGCTATACTATTATAATACCTATTATTAAAAGAAGCTTATAGTTTAATTTTAATAAGCTTAATCCTAGTAAGCTTTATTTAATAAAAGGTTATAATATAATATATAAAATTAATTAAGCTATTATTAATAAAAAAGATTATAATTAATTATATAATAAAGTAATAAAAGTTATATATATTTAAAAGGAAATAGATAATATTAGCTATATAAAGCTAATAGCTTTTAGTTATAAGATCCTCTTACTTATATATTACTTTTATAAATAAGACTTTTCTATTAAAAAGGCTTTTCTTATTAAAAAGCTAAAAGAACTAAATAAGCTAAAAGAAAAGTTACTTAAAGAGATATATATATACTATAAAAAGCTATTATTTATTAATGCTTTTTATAATAATATATATAATAAGTAGTTTAAGGCTATCTAGGATTAAGTCTAGTAAGTACTAAAGAAGACTAAACTGCAGCTGCTATGAAGATGAGGGGGACAGCGTACTGCGAAATCTGGGATAAGAGAGGGGTAATTGCAGGGTTCTATTAAAAGGAAAATGTATTAAGTTTAATATAGGTTTAGGCGCTTAAAGTTAAAGACTTAAAGTTATAATATTAGCATTAGTAGTAATAGAAAGTAGAATTAATTATACTATATAGTATATAACTAGTTTATAATTATAAAAACTAGCTAAATATTAATATACTATTAGTATAAACAGGGAAAATATACTTTATATTAGCTTATTATTCTCTTTTAAGATAATTAATATAATTATAAATAATAAGTTTTATAAGTTATAATATCTTATTTTTAAGAAAGTTTATTTTATATTTAACTTTAAGTTTTTTAATTATAAATTAAATAAAATAATATATTTAATAGATATAAAGGCTATAGTATACTTAATATACTTTTTATAACTTCTATTTATATTAATAGTATACTAATATTTAGCTAATCTTTATAATTATAAACTAGTTATATACTATATAATATAATTAATTCTACTCTTTATTACTATTAATGCTAATATTATAACTTTAAGTCTTTAACTTTAAGCTCTTAAATCTATATAAAACTTAATACATTTTCCCTTTAATAAAACCCTACAATTACCCCTCTCTTATCTATTTCGCGTTACAGCAGCTGCAGTTTAGTCTTCTTTAGTACTTACTAAACCTAATCTTAAATAGCCTTAAACTACTTATTATATATATTATTATAAAAGGCATTAATAAATACTAGCGCTTTATAATATATATATATCCCTTTAAGTAATTTCTCTTTTAGCTTATTTAGTTCTTTTAGCTTTTTAATAAGAAAAGCCTTTTTAATAAAAAAGTCTTATTTATAAAAGCAATATATAAGTAAGAGGATCTTATAACTAAAAGCTATTAGCTTTATATAGCTAGTATTATCTATTTTTTCTTAAATATATATAACTTCTATTACCTTATTATATAATTAGTTATAATCTTCTTTATTAATAATAGTTTAGTTAATTTTATATATTATATTATAGCTTTTTATTAAATAAGGCTTACTAGAATTAAGCTTATTAGAATTAAACTATAAGCTTCTTTTAATAATAGGTATTATAATAATATAGCTATAATATTATTAGTAGCTGCAATTAGAAGGGAAGGTAGGTTAAATAACTTACTGCTAAAGTGTATTAGATAATTAAAGTGTAGTATTATTTAAAGTAAGTTATAAGAGGAAGATCTAGCCTAGCTAAAGAGCAAGTAAGGCTCTCTAGCTAGCTTAAATGCAATTAGATTTAGGCTATAATTAAAGTAACTAACTTAATAATATTAACTTAATAAAGCTTTATTACCTAGAAAGTAAGTAATATTTAAATTATAATAGACTTTAAAGATACTTAAATACCTTTTAAGGCTAATATATAAACTTAAAAAAATAAAAAATACTTTTTATAAAGCTTTTAACTCTTTTTAACTTTTATACTTAAAGCCTTTATAAAGTTTATAAAGTTAATTACCTTTTTCTTTAAGTTTTTAATTTTATTTTAAGAAATTTTAGTATTATTTTTTATATTACTTAGTAACTTATTATACTACTATTTTAAATCTTTAAGTTTATATTTAAGTTTTATAATTTTATTTTTATAAATACTTAAAAAAGCTAAAATAACATTTTTTTTATTTAATTAAATAATTCTTAATAATTAAAAATACTATAATTTTTAAATAAAGCTAAAACTCTTTTTATACTTTAAGCCCTTTAAAATAATCTTAAACTTAATATTTAATATATTATAAAGAACTATAAAATTAATAAAAAGTAATTATATTATTACTAAAATAGTATTTAATTATAATATAATTTTATTTTAAATTTATAAAAACTATTTAATTTAAAAAAGTAAATAATAGTTTATTTTATTTTTAATTTAAATAAGTTTATAGCCCTTTTAGTATTTAATAACTATTTACTTTTATATATTTAAGTATCTTTAAACTTTCTTAATATACCCTTAATATATAGTATATTAATACTCTTAATTTTACTTATTATTATTAGCTATATTTTAAAATAATAAAGAAATATATTAAGAACTATTATTATAATAAAGGCCTTTATGTATTACTTCTTAAAAGGGGATATAAAGCCTTAAGAAATATTTATATTAATTTACTAATTAACAGTAAGACTTAGAAAGAGTAATATAGCTTAAATTAAAGCTACTACTTGCAGCTTTTAAAGTAATTTAATATCCTATAACCCTTTAATAATAGCCCTTAGTAAACTACTAAATATAAATATTAAAAAATTAAAAATATAAATTATAGCCTAGATCTGCTAGTATATCTTATCTTTAATATAAGATATCTTAAGGAAGTAGTATAGCTCTTAGTAGTAGCCTATAAAAAGGGTAATTTCTGCCTATAACCTTATATATTAAAAGCACTAGATATCCTTAGTACTAAAGATAAATATTAAAAAATTATTAAAGGTTAGCCTAGAATTATAAATAATAACTAAATAAATACCTGCTAGTATATAGCGCGCTTAAATTAACATTTTAAAATGCTAACAGTTAGCTAAATTATATAATTTATAACTACATTCTCTATTAATAAATACTACAGTATATTAATATAATTTTCTATTTATTTTAAACTGTTTTAAATTTACTTAATAGTAAATTATAAATAAACTAATTTAAAGATAATTAAAAAAAATCTTATATAATTATTTTTAATATCTATTTTAGTTATAGTTTTATTTTTTTATAGCTTAATTATACTTTCTTTTATAAAGAGCTTAAGTTTCTTATATTTATTCTTTATTTATTACTCTTTTTAATTCCTTTTTCTTACTACTATTTTAAATTTTATTTATTATAATATATATCTTTTCTTTATATATTACTATAATCTTAGCTCTAGTAGCTAGTCTAGCCTCTACTTTCTTTAAGCTGCCCTGCAGTTACCTTATAACGCTTTAATAAGTTAATCCTCTTATTAATTTAAGAATGCTATTAACTTATATATATACTATTATAAAAAGGAGTAAGTTTAACTTTACTATAAATTTTAATATAGTAAAAGCTTTAACTTATATTACTTATAAAGCTTAAAAAGATATAAGTAATTATTAAATTTTTAACTTTTATTATTATACTTTTAATAATACTTTTAAAAAAGAATTTTTAAATAAATAGTATATTAATATATTATTTATAATAATTAGATTTTAAAGATTTAAAATATAAAAAGTATTTACTTATATTTTTTAAAGGCTTTTAAATATTAATAAATAATTTATATTTATTAAATTTTAAAAATATATTTATATTTATACTTAAAGTGCTTTATTATAATATTTTATAAAGTAATCTTTTAAGTAAACTAGTTTAAGAATAAGTAATATAGCAGTTTATATTCTTTTATTTTTCTTAATAGCAATTTAACTAGCTATAGCCTTTATAGAGATTTTATTAATAATTAGAATATTTAAGTCTTATAAAAGGCAGTTAAAGAGTATATTAATGCTTCTAGCACTAGCTAAGCTATTCTTAAAAGCTTTTTTATAAAGTAAATAAAACTAATAGGCTTTAAGAAATATATTTAATATAATATATATATTTATAAACTTATTTTATAAGTCTTTAGCTTACTTTTAATAGGCCTAGATAAGATCTTTCTTATTACTATTTATACTTCTATTTACCTACTAACTGCCTGCATACCTAGTCTTTTGCAGTCTTGCTTATTATAGATGTAAATACTGCTGCTTATAGAGATAATATACTAGAACTCTATTAATAGATCCTAATATTTAAATTTAACTTGCAGTTAGTTTTATAAGTTTTTTAAGCTTCTATTAATAGCTTAGTTAACTATTTTATAGTATAAGAAATATTATATTAATAAGATTTATAAATACCTAAGTTATAAATATATTAATACTTAGCATTTACTAGTATTTTAATATATTAAGTTATAAGCGCCTTATAATATAATATTAATATATTTACTAGATTAAAAATAGCAGTAAGTACTTATTATAATTTTACTATAAAACCTGCTTTATTTTAAAAAGCCTATTAATAAAGTAAACTAATAAAAATATATAAAATAGTTAATAACTAGAATAGAAAATAGCTTAATTAATAAAGAAAAACTTAAATAATAATATAATATAAAATTAAATAGCATTAACTATAAAGAACTATATTTTATATATAATTATATAATACTTTTAAACCTTTTTATAGCTTACTTAAAAGAGTTTTCTTAAGTAGCAGTAAATATTAATTAAAAGCTAATCTTATTAAGCTTTATTATATTATATATAAATAAACTACTTTTACTAATAAGTATATTATTCTTTTAATCTTAATTAAAGATTACTTCTTTAATATTTAAGTAAGCTATTTAAGGTATATTCCTATTTAAGAAAGTATTAATATAAGTAGTAATCTTTAAAAGCTTAATGCTAATTTAAATAAATATATTTATTTTAAGAGTCTTTTAAATATAAATATTTAATAGTATATATTTATTACAAGCAGTAAGGAAAATATTATAATATTAATAATATTAAGTTAATAGATTTATAAGCTATTATAAAAAGCTATTATAGCTTTATATTTTATTAAGTAGCTTATATAATATAACTTAAGTAAAGCTACTAAAATAAAGTATATTAACTTCTAAGAAAAAGATAAACTTATTAATAACCTAGCTACTTACTATAATCTAGCCTATATAAAGGCTAGAAGCTAAGATCTTAAATATTATATTTATATAAAGAATATAGCTAGAGATATTAAGAGAAAGATAAAATATAAGTAAGGTCTTTAAATACTAATTAAAATTAATACTTTTAAAGGATATATTACTTAAAGAGATTTTATAGTATTAAAGGAAGTAATATAAATTATCCTTTAAAATATAAAAGTTATATTTTTTTATTAAATAATAAATCTACTTATATTACTTTAAAGGTTAAGTAATACTAGTAAGGTTCTAGCTAGTAGAAATTATATATAAAATATTTTATAGCTTTAACCTAGTAATAACTAATAAATAGGACCTAGGTATTCTAATAACAGCTATAAAAGTATTAACTATAAAGTCTCTAGCTAGACTAAAATCTTAATAAACTTAATTAATAAGATTACCTTTAGGCTATAGCATCTTAAGTAACTCTAATTATAATAAATATATTATCTAATTAGTTAAAAAGCTATAAAAAGCTTAACTAATAGGGTCTATAACTCCCTTATAACTTTAACCTTTTCTAATCTATCTATCCTTTAAAGTTATCTTAATAATTATAAAATTATTAAAAAACTAGCTAAGCTTAAATTATCTATAAGTTCTTTACCTTAATTATATTAAATTAATAAGACTAACTTTAATTACAGTTAAGATATTAAACTTAAGTAACTAGCAGCTAGTAACTACTATCTATTAATAGTATATATAACTTTTCCCTGCTTACTATAAGTACTACTAAAGGGTTTATAATAGAGATATTATAGCCTTTTAGTAGCAGGTAACTTATAAGATAATATAAGAGAAAGCTATATAGGTAAAAGCAATTAGCTATAATAGTTAGATAAATAATTAGCTATTTAGCCTAGCTATCTTTAAGTATAATATCCTCTATTACTTACTTAAAAACTCTTATTATAGCAGGTAGCTTTAAGAAAAGATATAGCACTTAATAGATGCTTAATCTATAGGTAAAGCTAAATAGTACCTCTATAAATTAAGAAATACCTTTTAGCTTAAATACTAGATTATAAGTATTATTATACTTATAATAATAGTTTTTATTAACTTATAGCTAGAAGACTATTATAGGTAATATTTAGAGTTTATATATAATAGAATTACCTAGAAAATTCTATAAAGTTAATTATATAAGATAAAAAAAATTCTATATATAAGAAAGAGTTTACAACTAAAAGTTAAAGAGTCCTTTAGCAGGCAAAATAAGGCTATAGTTAATTAAATAGAATTTACCTAACTAAGCATATTTGCCCTATGAAATGATAACTGATGCTGAGGCAATAAACAGTAGTATTAACAGTAATTTAATAAAGTTATATATAAAATATAAGGTTTAATACTTTAAAAAAGATTTTACTTAATTAATATATTATTAAGATCTCTTAGAATTAAATTATATTTATTTAACTTTATACTTTATAAATAAATTTTAAATACTTAAAAATAAGTAAAAGTTTTTAAGTAAGTATAAGACTTAATAAGTATAGTTTTCTTTAAGTTATAAAGAATATATAAAGTAACTTTTAATATAAAAGTTATACTATATATAATATAGCAGTTTTATTTACTATAAAAAGCATTATAAACTATCTTAATATACTTTATAAAAAAGTAAAGAATTTAAAGAAAATTAACTATATATTTATAATTTAAAGTAATAGTAAAGTTATAGTTAACTTTACCTTTAATAAATTATATATTTAAATATAAAGCTAGGGATATATTAGTACTAGTAAATATATTCTTTAAATATAATATATTTAAAGATTTCTATAAGAAATACTTTAGTAATAAATAAGCAGTTTCTAGTAATATTATATTATTATATTTATAATTCCTTAATATAGCCTTTAAAGGCAAGATTATTAACCTTTTAGCTTTATAATTAAGCCTATACTAATAGCTTCTTGCCTTTAGCTTGCTATAAGACTTAGTAGATTTAAAGAAATTTAAGCTTATAAATAGTATAATAGCTATAAGAAGGGGATTTATAGCTGCCTTTCTCTTAATAAGTTAATTAAGTTTAGTTTATAATATAGTAAAAGTTAAAGTTTAAATAAAGAAGAAAATAAAGTTTAAAAGAGTTATATTACTTTAATTTAATACTATAGAGTTTTTTATAAAACTATATATTCTTTTATTTCCCTGTTTATACTAATAGTATACTGATGTTTAGCTGGTCTTTATGATTATAGACTGGTTACATGCTGTATAGCGTAATCAATTCTGCCCTCTGTTGCTGCTAATGCTAACGTTATAACTTCAGGTCTTTAACTTTAGGCGCCCAAACCTATATAAAACTTAATACATTTTCCTTCTAATAGAACCCTGCGATTACCCCTCTCTCATCCCAGATTTCGCGTCATAGCAGCTGCGGTTTGGTCTTCTTCAGTACTCGCCAGACCTGGTCCCGGATGGCCTCAAACCACTCATTATACATATCATTGCGAAGGGCATCGATAAATACCAGCTCCTTATAGCATATATATATTCCTCCAAGCAACTTCCCTTTTAGCTCGTTCAGTTCCTTTAGCTCCTTAATGAGGAAAGCCTTCTTGATAGGAGGGTCTTGCCTGTAGAGGCAGTACATAAGCAAGAGGATCTCATAACTGAAGGCTGCTAGCCTTACGCAGCTAGTATTATCTGTTTCCTCCTAGATATATATAACTTCTATTGCCTTATTATATAGTTAGTTATAGTCTTCTTTATTAATAATAGCTTAGTTAATCTTATACATTACATTATAGCTTTCTGTTAGATAAGGCTTGCTAGGATTAGGCTTGTTAGGATTAAACTGTAAGCTTCTTCTAACAATAGGCATTATAATAGTATAGCTGTAATGTTGTTAGCGGCTGCGATTAGAAGGCAGGTTAGATGACTTACTGCGTGTTAGACAATTAAAGCGTGGTATTATTTGAAGTGGGTTGTAAGAGGAAGATCTAGCCTAGCTGAAGAGCAAGGCTCTCTAGCTGGCTTAAGTGTAGTTAGGTTTAGGCTGTAATTAAGGCAGCTAACTTAATAATATTAACTTAATAAAGCTTTGCTACCTAGGAGGCAAGTAATGTTTAAATTATAATAGACTTTAGAGATGCTTGGATACCTTTTAAGGCTAATATATAAACTTAAAAAAAAAAAATATATTCTTTTATTACCTCTTATTTAAAACTCTACTTTAATTCCTATTTAATTAATAATTAATTAATATAATTATATTTTTCTTAGTTCTTTACTTATTATATATATCTCTTAATATAACCTCTATTAAGCTTATTAACTATCTGTTTACTTACTTATATTAGCTTAGTATTAGTTCTATTTATAGTATTTCTAGTAATTTTAACTTTAATCTCCTAGATTAAGTCTAGTTATTAGGATTGCATTAAGTTAGTAATGCTAATAAGCTAAATGCTATATATACTGCTAATAGATATACTTAAATAAAAAGCATTAAAGCTATTATTATTATCTTTAGTATTAAAGAACTATCTGCTATTAATGTAATTATAAGTACTTATATTAAATTTACCTTTATTATATATATTATTAGTATACCTGCTTAAAACATATAAGATAAGTATACTTTAATCTATTATACTTTTAATAATAAAGAGTTTTAGTGCTTCTTAGTAATATATACTTATATAATAGTTACTTAAGCCTTTTTAAATAACTCTAAAACTAGTATAAAAAAGATTAATAAGATACTTAAGCAGTACCTTCTTTATAGCTAGCTAGTCTATATTAAGATTCTTATTAATATAGTTATTAAGCCTATCTCTTGCTCTAGACTAGAGATACTAATTACTATCTCTAAGAGTAAATAAAATAAAGTCTTAAATAAAGTCTTTAGCATTATATTATAGAAATTATATAGTGCTAAATAGCTAGTTATTATTATTAATAGAAAAATAAAGCTAATTAGCATTTAAAATAATATTTAAGCTTTAATTAAATCTACTAGCTAGTTAATATAAATAATACTTTATAAAAAGGGTTTAATTAAGAAAATATTATTTAACTTCTATAAAGTCTATTAAGAATTCTTTAATAACTTTACTATAAAGGCTTTTTATAAAAGATTTAACTTTATACTCTTTTTTAAATTACATTTTAGTTTTAGTAATTGCTATAAGTACTTTAATAAGCTAAAAAATAATATTAATATACTCTTTACAGTAAAGGGAGTATAAGTTAAAAAATGCCTTTATTAAGATATATCTAGTAAGTAAATACTCTTTTATTTATCTTAAAAGCTAAATATTTTATATATTTTCTTAAATAAAAACTACTTACAGTTATCTTAAAACTTACTTATATAAATTCCTATTAATCCTTTAAATATATTACTTTCTTAAGAAGGTCTTTAATATACTCTAGTAAACTTTATTTAACTTAGTAATATTATGCTTAAAGAAACCAGAATAGCTAGTTACAGTATATAAGAAATACTACTTCCTTAATATACTTAGCTTTTTATACTTATTACCTGGCTTTTAATTAGCTATATGCTTCTTAAAGCTTAAAGTATAGCTTTAGCTTAAAAGAAGCTTTTAAAAACTAGAAACTATTTTAATATCTTTTCTGCTAAGATAATTCTCTTTATTAATAATAGCAGTTTTTAAATAACTATTTAAGAGATTTTAAGTATTATTTATTATAAGCTTAATATAGCTATTTTTATTATTAATAATAATAAATATATAATTAAAAGGGCTATTTATAAATATAAATAAAAGTATAATAATATTACTTTATAGTAAAACCTACTAGCTCTAGGCTTATTTAGCGCTAAGAAGAGTACTTATATTAAATATATAAAGACTTAAAGAGACTTAAAGTATATCTTAAAAGATAAAAAGCTGCTTAAGAGTAAAGAGCTTATAATAGTAAAGATTATTTTAAATTATAAAGATTATTTAAAAGGTTTTTTACTTTATTACCTTAAGACTTAAAAGCAAGCAGAATAAAAGAGAATATAGCTAATTTATTAATTAATTTAATAATCTTATTTATAGCTTTAAGATAAACTATTATTATATATTTAAAGGATTAAATAAAATAAAAATAAAATAACAGAAATATAAAATTAAAATAAAAATAAAAAACACTTTCTATTTTATATAATAATAAATTATACTTAAATCTTATAAATTAATATTTTTTATAATTTTATTAAGTTTTAACTATATATTGCTTTATACTTAATTATAATATAAAGCTATAATGCTTCCTTAAGGATATATTATAGCTTAAAGTAGTTAATATTTATATAATATAAGGAGCTATAAGGTAATAATAAAAAAGGCTTAATATCTAAGTTTAAAGGCTATCTTATTTCCTTCTACTTAAAAGATTTAAATAATATTAAATTAGCTATCTTTAGCTATAATTTTCTTATTTTTAATTTATTAATGCCTATAAAGTATATTAATCTATTAAGGACTAAAGGCTATAGCTAGATTATCTAGCTGCTATACTTAAGTGTAATAAATATCTATGCCTAGCCTTTATTTATAAGAGAATTTTAATATATAAAGCTAGTATATTACTAATATTTAACTAAATATATATTTAAAGTTCTTATAATGTATTATTAATAGGGTTTTTTATACTTACTAAAGATAAATATCTAGTTAAATTTAACTAAAAGTCTATCTTAAACTCTTATAATACTATATTATCTTAAGGACTTTATTTTAATTAATTATATATATTTACTAAAAGTAAAAGCTTAAAACTATTACTATATTCTTTTTAGCTTTTAATAGGCTTATATAAAAGCTAATTTAATAAGTTATTTTTATAGCTTTAACCCAGTAATAACTAATAAATAAAACCTTAGTATTTTAATAAGCTATAAAAGTATTAATAATAAAGTCTTTAGCTAGACTAAAGTCTTAATAAACTTAATTAATAAGGTTACCTTTAAGCTATAGTATCTTAAGCAACTCTAATTATAATAAATACATTACTTAACTAGCTAAAGAGCTTTAAAAAGCCTAACTAATAGAGTTTATAACCCTCCTATAACTTTAACCTTTTTTAATCTATTTATTCTTAAAGATACTTATCTTAATAATTACAAAACTATTAAGAAATTAATTAAGCTTCTATTAGATGCAAGTTCTCTACCCTAATATAAAATCAATAATGCTAACCTTAATTATAGTTAAGATGTTAAACTCGCTTAATATGCAACCAGTAGGCATCAATTGACTATACCTGCAGTCTATCCTAACTAGCTATAACTACCCCTAAAACATCTATAATAGTAATATTATTACCCTATAGATAAATATATACTAAGGGGCAAGAATTAAAGTAAAAAGAGAAGCTAGTTAGTTATTAGTAATTAGCTATAATTAGCAAATAGATAACTAGTTATAAAAGCTAGTTATCTTTAAGTATAAGCTTCTCTGCTACTTAACTGGGAGCTTCTGCTATAAAAGGTGGCTTAATAGGGAGGTGTAAAGGCTAAGCACCCTAGATATAATAGATCTATACCTTAGCAGGCTAAAGACTAAGTATAGCCTCTAGATCTCTAGCATTATTACGCTTATAGGTATAGTTACTGCTAATCTATAAGTAGGCTTCTGTATTATAGGCAGTATTTAAAGTTTATATATAATAAAATTACTTAGAAAATTCTATAAAGTTAATTATATAGAATAAAAAAAATTCTATGTATAAGAAAGAGTTTATACTTAAAAGTTAAAGAGTCCTTTAGCAAGCAAAATGAGGCTATATTTAATTAAATAAAATTTACCTAATTAAGCATATTTACCTTGTAAAATAATAACTAATGCTAAGGCAATAAACAGTAGTATTAATAGTAATTTAATAAAGATTTAATAAGTTATTAATAGTATATAAAGTACTTATTAAAAGCTTATAATTAAAGTTATTTACCTTAATTAATAATTCTACTTTAATTTCTACTATAAGTATATTAAAGTTTTATAATACTTTTAATTTATAAATACTAAAACTTTATATCTTTAGTAAGTTACTAAGTAACTAAAGGTAAAGTATACTTATAGCTATTAAGCTATAATAAGCTACTTATTTAAATTAATTAAATTACTTTTCTTTATAATATTACTACTTATAAACCTTTTATACTAGAGATATACTAGAGTTTAATAGTTTACCTCTTAGTATAATAGTTTTTATAACTATTTTAAGTATTTTAGCTAAAATAGTAAATATAACTAGATTTAATTAAGCTTTACCTTTGCTTGATACTAAATAAAGTAAAAATAATATATATAAATAGTTTAGCCTAGTATTAATAAAGAAGTCTATAATAACTAGTAACTAGTTACTATACTTTAAAGGCCCTTGCAGTTTAAACTTAGGTAAGAATGCTTATTATAGTACTTTAAGGAGTTATTAGATATATCTACCTTAGTATTAATACTATATAATTAGTAATAGAAATTTAAAACTTACTTTACTTTCTAGCTATTATTTATACTATTCTTAGAGTTAAAAAGGTTTAAGATATTTTCTTTAAGTACTATATATAATATTATCTATTATATTTTAAAATAGTAAGTATAAGTTATATCTTAATCTTACTATAGTATCTAGAATAAAGAAGACTTTATTATTTCTATAAGATATCTAAGTAGGTAGAACTAACAGTACTTATAACTAATATATAAAGAGCATCCTAGAAAGATATATATATTTTTATTAGCAGAGTATTAAAAAGTTAAAATGTCTTTGCAGCAATACGCGAGGTATAGCTAATAGGGTCTTATATAATAAGATAATATAATATAATGCTTATTCTTAGCATATCATAATACAAGGCGTTATACACTACGCTAAAAAACACAATAACCTTAAAATCAAGTCTTAAGGTCATACAGCGCTGCTGCCTTCAACCTTAAGATCCAACTGAACAAGTGGCCTCAATCCACAAGCATAAAAAAGATGTTTCCCCCGGCCTTGGCAGGCCGAATGCCTTCTCTATCGTGGGAAATGAAGGTTTTGGCGTTAGGGGAAAAACTGTAAATGTTAGCGGACCGAAGCTGGCTCGGCGGGTTAGTAATAGATTAGATCAGGTCGCAAGGCAAGGCAGTGCAGTATAAGGAACACAAATTGAGGGTAAACACAGCTAATCAACACTTAGATTAGCAGAGTATATATAAGTAAATATTATATATCTTAAATTAACTATAAATAGAAATAGTAAAACTTCTAGTTTTATATTAAGTTACTAGTAATATCTTAAAGTAAATAGAGCTTTTATTATATTTTTTAGTCTTTTTTAAGAATTATAACTTATAGGTATTAGTAATTAATATAAATTAATTTTAAAGCTTTATTTATATATTTTAGTTACTATTAACTATAAAGTAAAGAATAAAGTTTTTATATTGCAGTAAAAGCTATAAACTATTTAAGCAGTTAAAAGAAATAGAAATCTTAAGAAATACATTTAAGAACTATATAGCTAGTCTTAATAAGCTATAATATATTATATTTACTTTAAATAAACCTTAAGCATTTATTATATTAATAGCTACTCTTAATACAGCTATATAGAAAAGACTAAGAGTTTCCTACTAAGCGTTCTTCTAGCAGAATTGCAAGGTATAATTTTCTAGTATATTAATTAGTATTATTATAAGCTAATAGCTAGTATTTATAAATAGTAACTTTATAGTTTTAAGACTATTAATAGTAGCCTTTGGATTTTTTAGTAAAAGGAATTAAATAGTATTAGTATATTAGTTAATAAAGCTATTTACTAAAGCTAAGTTAGTATCTTAAGCTAACTATTATCTAACTATAAAATAATAAAATAGTAAGAATAAAAGCTATTACATTTACTTAACTAGCTTAGTGCTATATAACAGGTTTATTATAGTAGTAATAGCTTCTAATAGGCTAACTAAAGAGTTACTCTTAAATGCATTATTAAAGGTTATATTATATTTTCTAATTAAAATATAATTAAATATTATTTAATAGCTAAAGGTACTAAGCTATTCTGAGTTTAGATATTTATAAGGGCTAATAACTATACCTTTAATCCTTATATCTAGATTAAAGTACTATATAAAGCTTTGCTATAATCTGCTTTATTTATTTAATATATTTAGTACTAGTAAATAAAGTTATTTATAGAAAGAGGTAACTTACTTTAAGATAGCTCTTATAGCTTTAATTATAATCTGCTTCTTTCTCTTTTTAAAAGGTTAATTACAGTATTTATATTTACTTAAATAGTCTATCTATTAGTACTATAAGTATATAAGTTACTTATAGTTATATATAAGCTTTAATGCTTTATAAAGATTATAAGTAAGCTATTTTAGTAATATAATAGTAAATAGAGTTAACTAGGTTAATATAGCTATAGTAATTAATAAGTAAAAAAGAGATATTATATTTTAAGCTTTATTTACTAGAATTAAGCTCTTAGCTATAAGTTTTAACTATAAAGCATTATATTTAACTATCTAGCTCTAGATAGTTAAACTTATTTAAGTAGTATAGTATAGTAAAAAGATAGTACTTAATTGTAAATTCTATAGTATTATAAAGTATTAAAATTTAAAATAACTTTAAAGCATAGCAGTATATAAATTAACTTATTTCTAGTTATAATTTCCTATCTCTCTTTAGTCTAGGCTTTACTATTTAATACTTTAATAGTATAATATTAAATTATATAAATCTAAATAGCATTTTCTAAGCTAATTATTATAATTATTAACCTTTTTTATTTAAGTTTTTATTCTTTACTATTTCCTTATTTTATAAGTATAGTTTTTAAAGCTATATTATTTATAATTTAAGATAAAGTTTAACTTCTAGAAATAAAATAAAGTATTAAAATAATAAAATACTTTAAATATTAAGCTTACTTTAAATAATATATATAAAAAGATATTTAAAAAAGCTAATTAAAAGACTATATAAACTTAATAAAATAGTATAATGTAATATTATAAAGGCAGCTACTAACTATTCTATTTAGGCTTTCTTTTATATATAGCATTAAGTTTAATAATATAGTAATAGCCTCTAAGTCTATTAAGTTTAATACTAATAGTAATAATCTATATAGAGAATTCTAGTAAGTAACTCTTATAATAATAGTTATTTATATAAAATATATTTATTATTTATATAGCAATTCTTATCTCTTAGTAAAGGAAAATAAATAAAGAGTATAAGCTTAATATAGTTATAAAGTACTTTATATATAAAGTAGCTATTTATAATATAGCTAACTGCTAGTTAGTACTTCTATTATATGTAAAAATAAGTATATATAGATATACCTTTAGTTATGCTTATTTTAATAAGACCTTTACCTCTGTATTAACCCTACTGCAATCTTAAGCTACTTAAAAAGATAAGTCTTATTAAATTTACCTATTTTAATATTAATATATATATATAAATAGCAATTTAGCAGCAGCTAAATCTAACTATATTAAGCTTTATCTTAATGCTATAACCTAACTAGTAAAGTTAAAACAATTAATATAGCTATAAATTATAAAAGGCTAAATTTAAGTTATTTATTACAGCTTTAAGATTAGTTATTATATATCTCTTAAAGCTATATTTCCTGCTTATAGCTTATATTAAGAAATATAAAGTATATTTATTAATATTAAGCTAACTATTATTAATACTTCTAGTTTTAAAGTATTTACTTATTAATAAATAAGAGTATATCCTTAATTTTGCTTTCTCTTATATATTTAAAGTAATTAAAAAGCCTAAACTTATTAAACCTTAATATAAATGCTTAATAATATAAAACCTATAATAAGTCTTAATAGAATAAATAGCTTTACTACTTATTATATTTAAGAAAGTTAAGATTATACTGCTTTTTATTAAATTTAAAACTAAGTAAACTAAAGTATAGCCTTTATAGCAGCACTCTATAAACTTAAAGATTTAAATATAAGTTTTACTTAACCTTCTTTATACTATTTAATAAATTTAATATATCTTAAAAGTAATAATAAAAGGTATATATACTTTAAAATATATTACTTAATCCCTATTAAACAGTCTTTAAAGCCTAAATAGCTTAACTAGTTTAAGTTATTTAAAGTTAAATAAAGTTTTATTACTAAAGCTTACTAGAAATTGCTAGAATTAGCTTAATTTACTTTCATTATACTTCCTTTTATCTTTATATTTATTTTTACTTTATATTATATCTTTAGTAAAAATAATATCTTTAAATTAAGTGCTAATTATATTATACTTATAGTAGTAAATATTAATATTATTACTCTTATTATAGTAAGTATATAAGCATTATATTATAAACTGTATAGGCTATGCCTTTTAGAAGAGTCTTTGCTTTTTTGCAGCTTACTTACCTCTCTTAGTTTCTTATAGTTTTCTTCTTAAATGCTTAAATATAATACTACTACCTTCTTAGCTATAAGCTAACTACTCTATATAACTATAGCTTTTTTTAAATAATATAATAAATTCTAAATATAAAAAACAATTAAAACTAGCTTATTATAAAGCAATTAAGTTAGCTACCCTTACTTTTATATAGCTTTTCTTTCTTCTATAAGCTATATTTAGCTTAATCCTATAAAAAACTTTTACAGCTAGTAAGAGCAATATTATAAAATATTAAATGCTAGTAATACAGTTTAATACTAAGATATTATAATAAAACGCTTTAGGATTTATAATATCCTATCTTAATAAGATAATTTTAAAGTAAAATACTATAATTTATAATTTATTTATTTATTTTTAAAAGCTTAATATATCTCTAATTAATATATAAGATATATTAAATATAAATTAATATAATACTAACTTTTATTTATATTATAATATTATAAGAGGTAATAGGTTTAATACTATATATTTTAATATAGCTAAAGCCTTAACCTGCACTACCTGCAAGGCTTAAGAAGATCTAAGCAACTATTAGATTTTTAACCTTTACTATTGCGCCTCTAATAACACCTTTAAAGATATCCCTTAAACAGGTAGCATGCAGGTGTATTACTTATAGTAATTAAACCCTAAGGATCTAGAGTATAACAAAGGCTTACTTAAGTTCTTTAAGGGCTTTTAAATATTAGCAAGTAACCTACACCTATATAGCTTTAAAAATACACTTAAATAAAAAGCTATCTCTTTATATCTGCCTTAAAGTAAGCAGACCTAGAACTTATAAGATCCTTCCTTATAATAGCCCCTATAAGTTGTATGCTTAAGCCATTTTCCCCTCCTGCTAGAATAGCAAGGACCTAGACTTACCTTACTATAAGGGCTATATAGCGCATCTAGATTAAATTAATAGTAGCATTTACCTATAAATATATTAAAAGCGCTTTATTATAATATTCTATAAAGTAGTCTTTTAAGTTAATTACTTATTGCCTAAAATAGTATTAATAATATAAAAATTAAGTTATATCTTAATTACTATAAATATAAAAGTTACTTTTCTACTAGCCTTAAATACAGTTAAAAGTGTTATTACAGTTAATAAGAGTAAGCTTTCTATTAAGAGATAGCTAGATAAATGTAAAGTGCCTTATATAAGTAATAAGAAAATAGTCTATAAAGGTCTAGGTATACTTTCTCTTTATTTAAAGTGTAAAACATTAAAGGGTTCTTATAAAAATGCCTAAATTATATAAAGGATTTTATTTTAAATATATTATAATTACTAGCTAGTAAAAGCGTATAAATTATAACTTTCTAGCTTATATAAAGTATAAATTCTTTTTACCTTTAACTTAAATAGCTACTTAGCTATTAAGTAATTATACTTATTTTAACTCTTTTTTAGCATTATATTACTTCCCTATACTTAAATTATCTTAAATTACTAGCATTGCTATTAGAAGCTAAATTATTAAATAAAATAAATAAATAGCCTTAATAGTATTTTCTACTACTACTCTATAACTATCCTACTAAATAAACTAAATACTAACTTAACATAGTATATATTACAGTTATTAAGCATATATAATAAGCAGCTTTCCTGTATTTTAAGGAATAAATTGCATTTTACTTATAATTTTAGGAAATTGCTTACTTTACTTTATTCTAGCTTCTTCTTTAATCCCTTTACTTAGTAAATAGCTATAGATAAGATGCTAAAATACTAGGCTTACAGGTAAAGATCTTATACTAGATAGTATAAGCCTGCTTTTAATAGAAATTAAATTACTTACTTATATATACCTTTTATCTACTACTTTTAGTCTACTATACTATATCTAAAAGGTTAAGTATAATAAAACTTAACTCTACTATTAATAGTATTATAAGTATAATTATATATATAATATTTTAAGCTTTTAATTTTATATTTATACTTATAGCTTTAATTTTAATTTTATTATAGCTTTAATACTATTAAAGCTATTAAGACCTAGCTCTATTAATAATAGTTATAATAATACTAATAATAATAGTATTAATGCCTATAATAAAGATTAGCATTTATTTATTAGTAATAATAGTAAATCTCTAGATATAAGTATAAGTAATAAAGCAACTAGTATTTTTAGCTTAATCTTAAATACTATCTATAACTTAAGTTACATTCTAGTTTAGCTAGCTAACTTACCTACAGTCTATCTTAATAAAGTTTAACTTTACTTAGTAACTGTAGCTATAATGCTTTATATATTAAGTATAATAAGCTTACTTTTATTAAATAGCATTATAGTATAATTAGAAGTACCTTAATAGAAATTAGCTATTTCTAAGGTATTTAATTTTATTATCTTACTTTCTCCTTTTAGAATAAATAAGAGTTTACTGCATTTACTTATAATAGTTATAGTATATACTCTTATATTATCTAATAGCTCTTAGAGTGCAAGAGGCTTAGCTTTAATAGATCTAATAAACTATAAATCAGAGAGTGTAAAAACCAACCCTAAGCTATTCTTTTTCTTATAGCAATTTATAAATATAATAGAAAACTAATAAGCAGCCCCTAAACCTTATAACTATCTTTTTATATTTTAATTATTTTTTTATAAGATAGATTTATTTAATATAAATTAACATTACTATTAAGTTATACTAATACTTATATAAAGTAATTTACTACTTCTTTATTCTACTTATATTATAGCAGCTAAGTAGCTTATCTTAGTTAAACCCTTTCTATAAAGGCCTTAGTTCTATTTCTAGCCCTAGCAGACTAGCTTCTAAAAGGACTTTATATAGTATAGCATTAAGTACTATAATTATACTATTTTACTATTACTAAGGTATATTTTTAACTTTAATTTAAGAGATTCTAAGCAGGAAAATGCAATATTATAAAGTAAGTATAGTTCTAGCTTTAAGCTATATAGAAATAAGATTATTATAGCAGCAACTATCCTATCAGTTTATGAGTTTCTTACTGCCAGTAATTAGATATAGTCTAAACACCTTAATAGTATCTAATTGTTTATTAGTCTATTGGACGAACTGGGCTTCAATTTTCAGCCCACATTAGCAGGCCTAGTTCTTAATCCTCTACTACTAAGTCTGCTACGTGCTGCCTTCTAGTTAAAATAGAGGCTATTAAATAGTTAGTTAATAACTATATATAATAAAATACTTTATCCCTCCCTAGCCTTAATCCCTATAACCTAGCTTTTCTAGATAGCAGTGCTAGCAGGCTAGCTAGAGCTAGCTAGTCTAGACCTGCTTAGAGTTAGTATTATAACTTAGAATAGCTACTGCCCTTTTAGTAGTTAAGATTATACTACTATAAGCTAGTAAGCCTAAAGCTAATAGCTAGGCTACTATACTAGCTTTTTAGCTCTTATTATAGCTTTTATTTTTATAATAGCTATTTCTTTACTATAGTATAGCTAAAGTAACTTTATATTAACTTTCTTTTTAAACTCTTATATATACTATCTATAATATATAAGCTATTTTAGTAAGTACTTAGAAGGAGGGAGGTTATCTAGCTACTTACTTACTTAATTTAACTAGCCTTAATCTATTTTATCTATTTATATATCTATTTATCTTAAGTACTCTTTATAGCAGTTATCCTAGCAGTTTAGTAATATAAGTTTATAGCTAGCCTTTTTAAGCTATAGCTTAATATAAGCAGCAGCTTAAGCTACACTTTTATAAGGCTAAAAATAAGTCTACTTTTATAGCTAGCCTTTTTAAGCTATAGCCTAGGTAAAGTAAAGTATATATTTATATCTATTAACTAACTAACTAATAGCCTAGCCTAGGCTACAGTTTAAGAAGGCTATTACTTTTACCTGCTTACCTCTACTTTCCTTATTTCTTATATAGATTATATAATACTAGTTAGTAGCTAGAGCTATAGTTTAAGAAAGCTTAATATAATATTATTAGTATATATACTATAAGTATTAAGTCTTTAAGTAAGAAAAAGTATAGCTTTTAAAGCTGCTTATTACAGTATAGCTAGTAGAATTATCTAGTCTCTAGAGCTATAGCTATATAAAGCTTCTGCTAAGGCTTAGGGTTTAATTCCTGCTAGCTGCACTGTAATAAGCTACCTTAAAAGTTATATTTCTTCTTGCTGTTTTTTAGTATTTTTTCCTTCTCTTTTTTTTTTTTTTTACTACTATATTAGTAATTAAGTAAAAGATAATAGCAGCTGCTATATATAGTATATATAGTAATAGTATATAAACCTTATATATTTATAACTTATTATAGTTAACCCTCTTACCTCTCTCTCTCTCTCTCCCCCCCTTTTACTACCTTACCTTGCCTTGCCTTGCTTCACCTTACCTTGCTTTACCTTGCCTTATGCAGCTAGCCTTCTTAAACTGCAGCTTAGCCTAGCTAGCTAGTTAGGACTTACTTAGAGTTAGCTCTAGCCTTTTAATTAGCTAATCTTAACTAGTAGTATAGATACCTAGTAGTATAGTAGCCCCTGGCTTCCCTGCAGCTAATTAAAGGCCTATCTCGGATAGTACTACATACCATGCTACTGCCTGCCTAGCAGTTAGAGTACTATAAGCTAAGAATTATATACTTAGCTTAGACTTAGTTAAGACTCTTAAAAGCCCTAGCTTCCTGCTATTAAGAAATACTAATAAGTTAATATTTATATAGAGGTAATGCTTTTTTTAGGAAAAATATATATTATATATAGATTATTACTAAGAGTTTTATATAATATTATTAAGTAAGCTAGAATTTCTAGTAATTAGTAGAAAATCTAAGAATATTACTAAAGTATATAAGTAATATAAAGCTTAGTTAACTGTTATAAAAAGGTTTAGTATTAAGTATAATATATAGCTAGAATAAAAATTTAAGAAATTATCTAAATGTAAATGCAGTAAAGTTCTTAAAGTCTCCTAAAAATAAATCCTAATAAGCTCTAGCTATATTCCTCTTAATATTATTATAGTATTTAGAATTATTATAATTACTTCTAGTATCTTTATTATTATTATTATCTTTAAGTTTTTAGGCTTTAATGTTTTTATTATCTATCTTATTATTTTTATTACTTTCTTTTTTATTTAATTTCTAAGAAGTCTTTATATTAAGAGAGATATTAATAGATTAGCTATCTGTAGAGCTATAGCGCGTTCTAACTAGAGGGGCTCTTTATCCTTCTATAGCTAGCTAAGTTCCCTTTAATATATTAAGATACTTCTAAGCTATATACTTCTAAATATAATCTAGCTATATAAAGATTTTAGGCTTAATCTTTATATTTATTATACCTTATTAAAGGTCTTCTAGCATTTAGTAGATTTATAAGATAAAAGCTAAGAATTACTTCTAAGTCCTTTTATATTTAATCTTACTATTCTTCTCTACTATAAGGTTAAAAGCAACCTCTTAGCAGCTCTATAGCCTTATACTAAGTAGCTAGTAAAGAATATTATAACTAGTATAGTAAACTGTTTCTTTATAATAGTTTATTACTAAGTTAAGTATTCTTATAATATATAAGATCTTTTATTTATCCTCTTATAAGCTTATAAGGTTTAGCGCGCCTTTTAGATTACTCTGCCTTAAGGTATAGTTTAAATTAAAAGAGTAGCAATCTAGTAATTTAATTAACACTTATAAGATATCTTATTAGAACTCTTAATAGATAGTAGCTTATTATATTCTATTTAGCTATAAGCTTATAGTAGTAAATGTATTAGTTTCTGTATTATTAATAGTTATTTAAGGTTAACTTAAAGCTTTTTAATATCTAGATTTCTAGTTTATAACTTATTATAAATAGGTAAATACCTTAAATATAAGAATATAGGGTGTTTCTTACAGCTTCTTAGTACTTAGCTTTGCTTTTAATCTGTTTACTTATTCTTTTATTTATATATTAACTTAAAACTATTTACTGCCTTTTTAAGAAGAAAAGAATTATTAGTATATAATACCTTCTATTTATAGCAGAGGATTAGCTGCTAGATACCCTATTAACAGCCTCCCTTTACCTCTAGGATTTACCTAGCTATAAGATTTAGTACAGTGTTTCTACATTGCCTTAATCTATTAGATATTAAAGCTGCATTTTTAGCAATAGAGTATCTTAAGCCTTAGTAAGGCAAGGCAAGGTATAAGCTTAATTATTAGTAGTAAATACTATAATTAAGATAGGTTAATCTAACTTTATAGTACATTTAGTACTATTTTAATATCCTCTACTAGCCTATATTAAGTCTCTGAGTCTATTTTAAGATGCTTTTTAATAAGATAAGTAGTAACTTCTTTAGCTAAGTAAGCATATTAACACTTTTAATAAATAAGAATTTAATACTTAGATAAAAGTATAAATAAGTATATAGAGTTAAAAAGACTAAGCTCTATTATAAGGTTAAATGCTATAGTCTAGTAAATTATTACTTAATAAATTAATAGTAATTGCTAGCTAGCTATTATATTTATTATAAAAGGTACTAGTAAGCTAGAATTAAAACTTAATATATTACTATTTTATATTAAAAAGTCAAAATGTCTCTGCAGCAATACGCAAGGTATAGCCAATAAGGTCTTATATAATGAGATAACATAATATAATGCTTATTTTTAGCATATTATAATATAAGGCATTATACACTACACTAAAAAACACAATAACTTTAAAATTAAGTCTTAAGGTTATATAGCACTGCTGCCTTAAACCTTATAATCTAACTAAATAAGTAGCCTTAATCTACAAGTATAAAAAAGATATTTCCCCTAGCCTACTAAAGCTAAATGCCTTCTTTATTATTACCTAGTTAAAGTAATTATTATTAAGGCTTTAACCTAAATAGACTATCTTAAAATAGGCTAAGAACTCTAAAATCTATTATAAGATATACTGCTATATAATTAACATTAATAATAGCTAACCTAGCTATAACTAACTAGGCATAGTAGCTAATAGCTATATAACTAGTTCTCTAACTAATATTAATAATATTAATATTAGTAATATCTCTAATTTATATACTTTCCTTTAGCATTAAAATATTATAAGTAAAGACTTACTATATATTAATAAATTACTACTAATATAGTAAGTTAATTTTATAATCTTTAATTATAAAGTAAAGCTCTATAATATACTCCTAAATGCATCTATTATTACATATATTATAAGCTAAATAAGGGCCTTAGAAGACCTAGCTAATTGCCTAGAGCAGGATTAAGACCTATTAACAGAGCAATAGGCCTTTATCACTAGAATCGCATTAAGTAGCAGCAATAGCCTATACTAGGAGTAGTTTATAGAGTTAAAATGCATAGTTATATTAGTTAAATTAATAGTATAAATATTATATTATAAGAATTAAGAGCTATTGTAGTGTAAAGGAGAGGAAGTGAAAGGGAAAGGAAAGGGAAAAAGGTAAATTAGGAAATAAAGGGTTTAGCGTTAAGGGAAAAACTGTAAATGTTAGTAGACTGAAGCTAGCTTAGCGAGTTAGTAATAGATTAAATCAGGTTGTAAGGCAAGGCAGTGCAGTATAAGGAATATAAATTAAGGGTAAATACAGCTAATTAACACTTAGGTACTATTTTATATAAATATATAACTAAGCACTAATTAGAAATTTAAGTTAACCTCTTATTAAATTAAGCTTATTTAAGCTTACTTCTAGTTCTAGAATTAATTCTACTTTTAATAAAGTAGAGTAAATTAAGTTAATTATTATATAATTAATTTTAAACTGTTAGATTAAAGCAGGCATAATATAAGGGTTTATAATAATATTCTTAAGTTATCTAAAGAGGAGTTTAGCAAGTAATAGCTAGCCTTTTCAAGCTACAGCTTAAGCATTCAAGCTATAAGTTAAAAAGGTTAAGAAAAGTAACCTACTTACTTCAATAATCTACTTAGTTATTAACTACATTAATCTATTTTTGAAAATTCAAGTCTACCCCCTATTAAAAATCAATTCTACCCCCTGTAAGGTAAGGTAGATTAAATCAATTGTATAACAATTGATTTTAGACTGTAGAACTAGGCTAGCATATATTCCGCGCCCATCCATCTAGCGATCTATATATAATCAATTGTATTTCCTGATAATGCATCTTTTGTGGAATAAATGAAAATTGAACATATCTGTCTACACTACAGGTTTTGGTAAAATTGCAGGGAGGCAGGGGCCTTAGCTAGACTAGATGTAAATTGGCGTCTTTTGTTGCATAGAAGCAGCAAGTGACACAGTGCCAGGAGCCGGTTTTCCAAACACGGTAGAGGCAAACAGTCAAGGGCATGCATGAGGTATGTATCGTCTGATACCTATGTCGCACATGCATCACAATTAACACCATTTTCGATGCTCTGTTGCAAACGTTGATCCTAAGGCCTTGGCTTCAACTGTCCAGCAACCCAGGAGTCACGCCAGGTAAGACATATGCCATTCACCGATGGATCCGCCCTTCATTCCTCAAATTGAGGGCCAAGACATTGCCATCAAGCATGTTTTGGCCCGAGCCGGTCTGCAACATCAGGGACGTATATCATCTTCTCTTACCGATCAGATGATACAGCGGGGTACCAGCATTATCGTTACATATCTCCTGGACGAAGTGCCCGAGTTTCTTGAACTAGCTGAGCTACGAAGACAGGTGAGAATATTAAGGGGTTCCGGATATTGTGGATTGATGCTAACTCGATATAGGGATGGGAGAATCCTGCGGGCGATCGCCACTTCCATAAACAACGTCGTGCGGCAGACAAGACGGATAAGCAAACATCGAAATATCACTACCGTCTTATGCAAAGAATCGGCAAAGAGATTCACAATACCACTACGGGTCTTGCCACGAAGACGGTTCCGGGAACTATCCTCGATATGTGTGTCGCTCCCGGAGGCTTTCTCGCAACCGCCAAGAGACTAAATCCTGGAGCCGAGGTCATGGGATTCAGCCTACCTCCTTCCGATGGAGGATATAGTGTTCTTCTGCCTGAAGACGCACAGAGTTCCGTGACGTTCCTAGATATCACCATGCTCGCTGCAGACATGGGCGTCACAACTCTTCCAGAAGACCACCCAGATATTGGGAAGTTCCTCCCCCGTCAATTCAAAGAAACTCAGCTCTTCGAGCTAGTTATATGCGACGGTCAGGTTCTTCGTACACACACTCGAGAGCCTTATCGTGAATCGCGTGAACCTACCAGATTGAAAACCGTACAACTTGCCCTTGGCCTTGAGCATATGAAACCAGGCGGCACCATGCTTGTTCTTTTCCATAAACTCGAATCATGGGACACGGCATGCTATATACGTACGTTTAGCGAGTTCTCTTCCGTCAGATTGTTCAAGCCGAGAGTAGGCCACGCTACTCGTTCGTCTTTCTATATGGTTGCCAGTCATGTTCAGAGTCAGCATCCCAACGCTCGTCTTGCAGTTAAGAAGTGGAAAGAATTATGGCGCGCTGCGACCTTCGGCTCGGAGGAGGACTTCATGGAAGCTTTTTGTGACGCCGGCCCAAATGCAGAGAAATTGTTGGAAGAGTTTGGTTCGGAGCTTGTTAGCCATGGCAGGGAGATTTGGCCTGTACAGGCGCAGGCTCTTGCCAGGGCGTCTTACGTCAAAAGCTAGTGAACAAGTGTTTCTACAGGTGAGCTCACTGTAGTAGGGAGTATGGTGATTGAATGCTGTCTGAGTATCTGCCAAAACTAACGCAAGGGATAGTATAAGATAGATTTAGTGATGCTCCTAAACCAATAAAAAGCTCCTAAATACATGAAGACTTAGCAGTACAGAGCGACAGATTCCTTCCTTTGAAATCGTCCTCCAGTAGGATCACACCTTCGAAAATCTTCCCCATGTCGGTCCTCGTGATTTCCCTGCAGTTCTGTCGAATCTTCTCCATGAGAACCTTCAGAAATTGGACAGGGCTTTTAGAAAATCCCGACCTGTTTACAAGAGTTCCACTGGCGTTGGGGAGGATGAACCCATCAGGACCTAAGCAAACAGAATCGTCTGCAGCAGCCCAGGCCAGCCCAAGGGAATCACATACATGGATATAGTCTTGGAAAGACCTCAGGTAGACCTGTCCCGCGAAAAGGTTAAGGAACGTAATCGAGTCCTCAGGCATTTTTGATTTGGTCATACTGCCTGGTATGCAGTATAGTCGAAGGTGATCAAGGGATTGAAACCCAAGATTGAGCCGGGGTGCATAGAGATGAAGCGCGACATGTGAAGAGCTTTCGATGACAGGAAGCAGCTCTTCAATCTCATAAGGACTGGCGACTACAAGGATATGTGTGCCAGACTTAGTGCTGCCTGTCAGAATCCACTGCACGGAACGCTGGAACAAATCTGAGTCATCGCTATGCCTGAAGGTCACTTGGACTGTCGTGGCAAAGTCTCGTGTGACCCAGATGTTTCGAGGAAACCTACTAACATCGAAGTGACGTGCTGCAGAGGTATCAGCTAAAGTTGTAAAAGCCGGTCTGAAGACATCAGTCTCTCCTGGGAAATAGCCACTTGAAACCCAGGTTTTCAAAGGCTGGGCAAGACTGTGTGTTTCTGGGTCAACTTTGGGCGGTCTTTCAACCTGCTGTTCTTGTTCAGTTTCAGGAGACAGCTCGCGTTCTTGTTCTTCTTGAAGGGACGATGTATGTAGCTTGGTCAGTCCAAAAGAGTCGCACCGAGCCCGGAGCTTATCAACCGTAGGACCGTCGAGTCGGGTCCAAAGTGAGGATAGCCCCGCGTGGCCACTGCAAGGGCGGTAGCGTTCATCCAAGCTCAGGGCTTCGTCCTCAAGGAAATTCCTGGCCCATAAAGATCCCTCCTCTTGAGGTACTTTTTGATTCCAGAATATTCGTTGTCTACCAAAACGAGCACCTTGTGTGACCCAGAGTGGTATAGCTTTTTGTAAGTCGAGGCAAGTTTCTGTGATGGCCCAGCAGATGACGTCGGATACTGTGATTTCACAGTTTGTTGAACGTGTTTTACTCTGCCTTTGTGCAATCTTCTGCTCAATTTCCCACGGGACACAAAACACCACAGACTGGCCTTCTCCAAGCCTTCGCATCCGCATGCAGGCTGCCATTGTTTCCACTTGTCAGTAATATACACGAGTTTTTATCGAAGGAAAAACGTACCTTGTACCAGCCTGTCTTTTGTCAAAGCGGTACCCAATGTGACCACTGCGCGATAGTACGTGGGAAGCTTCAGATCAGTTCCCCTTGTGTGAGCTTCGTCAAGAAAGACGAGACACAGATCGAGTTGCTCTGCAAATGGCGATGTCCGGAGTTCTTCAACCTTACCAAACCGATCGACAACAATGATTTCGTCGTGATCGCCGAAGCAAACTACAGCCTGGGTATCTGCTCTCTCCTCATAGAAAGCCAACCATTGCTTTGAAAACTCCAAGTTATTGAGATCGATGACTTGAGCTCCAACGTCGAGAATCACGCGAACTTCGGGGCTCATTTCCGAAACCATTTGGAGAAGCATCTGGCTATTCAAAGCAGCGCCTTTCGTAGTTCTTGGCGTTAATGCTATAGCGTTTTCTGGCCGTAGCAAACATTCGAGCACTAGAGCGTTAGTATGCTTCTGCTCCGGAAGGTCGAGTTGGGCCATTCCGAGCGGCAATACATATCGAGAATCGTTGGTTCCACTAAATCCTGTCGTCGGGTTGTTTTTCCTCTTACCGAGGTCCCACCCTGAGGCAGACAGCTTGTGTGGAAACTCCCTGGACTCTTTGGCAAAGACTAGATGACACAAGTAATAGTCTATAGTAGCTTTAGAGTATTGGATGCTCGGGAAAATCTTTGTCATGCATTGGTCGCGATCTCGTAGGTTCACCCCTTCCAGACTTCGGAAAGAATCAGGCAGTGCTGGGGCTGTCTTGACCCAGTCTTGATATTCAGCCTTGGCGTTATCAGATCTGGCGAGTAGTCTGAACGTAGAGAAGAGAGGCTCGTTACCCAAGCCACTATAGTAATAACTCAGACATGTGAGTGTGATCACTACATCAGGGTGACTAAACTCAGACCGAGGTGTTGGACTATCTTTCGCTCGGTATGGCACAGCTAATTTGGTCATTTTCTCTCTGTGTGGATCAATGCCGTAATTAACTCTCCAGCGTTTTTGTCCAAACGCAAAAGCAAGGATACCTCCTGCAAAAAGGCCCCGAAGAAGCAAGATATGGCCTTTTGTAGTTTCGCCCCAGAATGTACTCTGCTCGACCATCCGGGAATCCTCACATGCAAGTTCCCATCTAGTGATGTAGCGAAAGATTGCAGCCCTCATCTTTTGGGGTTGTCGTGCGATAGGAAGTCCCACCATTCCAGTTTCACAAATGGAACTGGCGGCACGTTTGAGAATCTCTTGCTCGGCTTCAGGTTCAAGGAAGCGCATCCTTGGAAATCTCTCTGCCATATGATCGTCATACTCTAGTGACTGTACAAACTCGCCCTTGACGTCGCGTCCAAGCTTAGCAAGTAGAGCCAGAACGTTTTGAATAATAACCCAGCGGTCGGGGCTATGTTCGATTGGCCGCTGTTGGCCAATTGTGTAGATCAGCTCAAATTTGACACTGAAGTTCTCGTCACTCTCATCGACAATGTCCCTCGACGAATGGTCTAGGAATAGTCGAGTTTCCCCAAGCTTCTCAGCCGCTTCTTTGTTGTCACTTAGTTGGCATTCCAGTTCCATCAGCTGAAATGACAGGAGTTGTTCTGGCTGCACCATTAAAACACCACCCTCCTTGATGCAGTTTTCCATCAACTGACGAATTACTTGTGCTCGGTAAGCGTTCATACGGATATCTCGGGAGAAGGGCAGTAGATAGACAGGGCGGTTCAGCAAGCCGGAAAGTTTCGAAACAAGCATTTGGTGCATCTGCTTTGCTTGTGGCTTTGCCACAATTACTCGGACTAGCTTGCAGCCATCGGCTAGAGCGGTAGCGACGATTGGAACGATGACAGTAGACTTTCCTTCACCCATATTCAGCTGCATGACGGCATTCTGATGGTCTGGAGGGTCGATCATTTGTCGGGCAATTCGTTGCTGGGTATCTCGTATCCAGGGTTTAAAATTCTCATGGGTACCTAATGATAGCTTAATGCCCAGTTACCTAGGCATCTAGTTAGGTAAATAATATTATATATAGGTATCTATAAGTATTTTAGAATGTTCTTATAATACCTATAATATATATAGGTATTAGAAATTGCTTATAAGTACCTATAAGTAATATTATACTCTTTTATATAATTCTTAAAAGTAGTATAAATATAATATATTTATAGTAATTATTTATAATAATCTATATAAAAAGTATATTTATATATATAAAAAAAACATTAAATTAAATATATATTATTTATATAAAAAGTATTATTAGTTTTTAGCTAACTGCTTAATACTAGTACTTTAAGAATTTATTCTTTTAATCTAGCTTTTAACTTATAATAACTGCTATAAGTTAGTATATTAAGCTTTACTTAGTTTAAGTCTTTTTAAAGGTATATAAAGATAGGGGTTAATAGAATTTAAATTATAAAAAGACTAAGGTAGGCTTAATAGTATAGGTAATAGGAATTAGTTAGTAAATAATTATAAAAGTTATAAGTCTTAAGAATAAGAGGAAGATATTTATAATTAAGGAAAAATAAAAGATAATTATTAATAAGTTATTAATAAAGTATTTATATAAATAACTTCTTCTTTGTATATTATTAATAAATAAAAGAAAGTTAAATATTATAGTATCTCTTTAAGTAATATAAAATATATAAAGGCTTTTTATAGCTTTTTAAGCTAGTTTAAGGAGTCCTTTATAAAAGAAGATAGCTTAAATAAGTCTAAGTTAAGAGACTCTTAGAATTAGTTTAAGGCTATAGAATAGAAATATAATAAGAACCTTTATTTAATTAAAAAAACCTTTAAAGTATATTATTTATATTAGCATATAAAGTAATATATACTTTATGCTCTTTTAATTATAATAGTACTTAGCTATATTATAAGAAGGTCTCTAGCTATATAGCTTAATGCAGAATATTTAGGATTATAAGTAATATAAGCTTAGAATTAAAGGAGGCTTTCTCTAGATTGCCTCTCTATTTATTATATTAGTTAATAATATAATATAATACTATACTAAATATACTTTCTTTAAAGAAAGATCTGCATATAGTTAAAGCTAATTTTTAAGAGTAGCTAGCCTATAAACTATAGTAAGTATATAATTATTATATTAAATTACTATAAATACCTTTTTAAGACTAAAAAAACTAAAAAGAAGATTCTATTTTTCTATTAATAGTAATATAAATAGATCTATATAGCTAGATATATATTAAGAGGCATAAAGTTAAATAAAGTTAGCCTTAGCTTATTTTTTAATACTGCTAATACTTAAAGATAGAAGAATAGATTAAATACTACTCTAGTAAGTATTTTATTCTAATTTTAATAAGAGTAAAAGAAGAAGAATAATAAGGTAAAGGGTCTTAGTAATAAATAAATTTATATACTTATATAGCTTTATTATAGCTTAATAAATGCTACAGAAAAGAACCTTTACTTAAAGTTAATAATTTTAGCTGCCTTTAAGTAGGAAGAGCCTCTCTTAATAAATACTAAGATAGCAGCTAACAATCTTAAGCTAAGTCTATATAGTAGATAAGCTATTAATAGCTAAATAACTAATAGAATTAGAAAGATAAATAAAAATGTAAGTATAATTAATAAGGTAATTAATTTACTATTAATTTTTAGCAGTAATCTTATAATTCCTATTAAGGTAGTCTTTAAACTATTCTTAGATAGATAGTTTTAGTATTTTAGCTCTTATAAGTATTATAGTTATTAAGTTCTATTAGATTAAGATATTATATATTAATTTTAAAGGTTATAAAATAGTCTTATTTTATATTTAGTAAGCTTAAGTCTTTTTAAATTTTTATATAAGCTTAAGACTTTAGGTAAATTTAATAGTAAAGTAATAAACCTAAAAGATAATTAGTTATAATTAACTTAGTAATTACTATATATAATTACTATAAGGAATATATTATAAGAAGAAATATATATATTTAAAGAATAGATAAAGATAGATAATTAATGCTAATAAGATTAGATAATTAGTCTATAACTTGCTATTTTAAGGCATTAAATTAATTATCTATTAAGTCCTTATTATTAAGGCCTTCATTTTAAGAAAGGTTATCCTCTCTATTTTTATTCTTATTATAATTATTACCCTTTAAAATTACTATCTCTTAAGATATAATTCTAATACAATTTATAATTTCTTATATAATAAGGTTTAGAATATAGGCTATATATTATATAAAATAAGAGTAGAGTAGAAGTATAAACTATAACTTAGTTTTAATCTTATAATTTAAATCCTTAATATTAAGATATATACTATTATCTGCTATAATTACTTAAAGATAATTTAAAAAATAATAATTCTAGAGGCTATATATTATATAAGAGTTTAGTATAACTCTACCTTAATCCTTAAATATATTAATAAATCTAAGTATAATCTTTCTAAGTTACTATTAAGTATTAAGAAAATAGATAAAAATACTAAGAATAGTAAACTTATTATAAGGTATTAATTATATATTTAATATAAGAGAGACTTTAGCTTTTAGGGGGAGAGTTTAAAGAATAGCCTCTTATAAAGATAGAGATTTATTTTAAATTTATTTAGTAAGAGTTAAGCTACTAGGTAATTAAAGGTATAATAAGATAAAGGCTATAAGCTACTAGAATGCTAAATTTGCTATAATGTTTATAGATAAATAGCTATTAGTAATAAAATAAGTAAAATAGTAAATAGATTTTATTTGCTATTTAGTAGTACTAATCTATTAAGAGTAAGCTAAGATTACTATATTTAATTATTATAAATATACTTATATTAAAATTAGAATATACTGTATTAATTCCCTTAGATATCCTTATTTTAAAAGCCTTTTTCTTATAAATAGCTAAGTTTAGATGCCTATATATGCATAATATACCAGTTCTAGATACATTAGAATGTATTAGAGTGATATAGTAAAAGCAGCATATAATCTATAGTCTTCTATCTAATCTCTATAGACCTTAATTAAATTAAGATTAGTTAAAAGAGTCTCTTTTCCCTTAGAAGATATTTAAAGCCTTTAACTCTAGTAATTAGAGTAAATAGAAAGTACTAAGTGCAGATTTAATATATAATATCTACTATTATGTTATTTTCTACTAAAGAAAAAAGGCATTAATAGTAAAAGGGTTAAATAAAATATAAAAAGGATTACTAAGTATAGTTAGTTTAAGGCTAAGTAAGCTTTATAAAGACATTTTAGTAATAAAATATAACTTAGAATTAGTTTAAGAGTAAGAAGAAATTTTTAAAAAGGATTACTATAAAAGATTATTATCTTACTTAATAACTTTAAATTAGAAGATTTATAATTATATTAATTAATTTTAGCTATAATAAACTAAAGCTATATTAAGTTAAAGTAAGCCTTTAGTATAATACTTAAAACTTTAATGTATTTTATTATATAAATGCTAGATTATATTTAGTTAACTAAAAGAGCTATCTTTACTTAAACTTAATAAGAATCTAACTGTAAATAAAAAAGGTTTTCTGATTTTTATCCTTCTTTTTTTTTTATAACTTATAAAAATTTTAAAATAATATAAATATATTACTTTTAAAATAACACTTAATAATCCTAAAAGTAAAATTCTTTTTAAGATATATATTATATTAATATTCTACTTACTATATATATTTATTTATTAACTATTTTATAGGTATTATTACTTTAATTAAATTAATAGTTAAGCTCTTATACTTTAAGATCTACTCTATAATATAGTAAAAAATCATAATAGTTAAATATAAAGCTATTAAGTAAAATTAAAAATAAATTAAAAAGGTTAAAAAGAAAATATATAATATAGAATAAGTAAAAGCCTTAAGGTTATATATAGTAGCAATTAAAACAGAATAGTAAGTTAATTCTTAAGTACTTTTTACTATTTATATTAATATAATAAGTAAAAATTCTTTAGAACATCTATTAACTGTAATATATAATTAAACTTTTTATACTATAACTGCTATTTTAGTAAATTATTTAGGAAATTAAGTTAAGTATAAAGTTTAATTTACAATTTTAGTTATTAGTAATTAAAGCACTTTAAGAAATAAGTAAAAGCTTTATTATTATGCTATTTAAAAGTAAGTTAAATATTTATATTTTAGAAATCTTAATTAAGTATAATTAAGCTTAAACTTATATATAATTTATATAAAGTATATAACTTTATATTATACTAATATAAAATTAATAAAGATAATTTATAAAAATATAAAATCTTAAAATAGCTTTTTAAAATAATAAATAAAAGGTATATTAGCTAATTACTATAAATAATTAGCTTAATTAACTCCTTGCTATACTTTAACTTAAGTAAATAAAAATCTTTAGTATCTTATTCCTTATATTAATACTAGCTATATATTTTTTACTTATTTCTTTCCTTTAAAGAGTCTTAAAGGTATTAAAGTAATTTAAGGTTTAGTATTAATAAGCTTTAATAGCTTATAAGCTTTAATAAGAAGCTAGAATATAAGATAATTAATACTCTTAAAATGCTATAATATTTCCTTACTTAGGCCTAAATGCTATAAAGTAATATTATCTTAAAGAGATAGAGGCTTAAAAAGGTATTTCTATATAGCAGATATATACCTCTGCTAGTAATAGATTTATTAGATCTTTTTAAGTGTAAAGGGTTTACTGGTTTAATAGGGATATTAATAGGCTTCTTATTATACCTGCTATTCTTAATAATAAAAGATTTAAAATCTATTAAGGTTATTATAATAAATTAGTATATTATAAAATCTTATAATAATATTATCTTATTATTACTTTTATACTAAAGGGAACTTAAAGGGAAAAATATCTTTATATGCTTAACTTAAATCTAGAAGCTTACTAAAAGGCTTCTATATAAAAGCTTAATTATCTATAGATAATTTAAAGAATAGATTAAAGGGCTTAAATGCCTTTAGATTTTTTAGTTTTATAATATACTAAATATATAACTTAAGTTAAGAAAAGATATTTAAACTATAAAGTAGAGGTATAGATTATTTATAGCTAATTGTAAGTAGATAATTACTATAAATAATTACTATAAATACTTACTTAAAGAACTTAAACTTAGTTTAAATAGCATTAATCTTACACTTAATATTTTAAAAGTAGTTTATAATTTTATTATATTTAACTTATAAAGAATATAATATAATAATTATTAGCTATTTAATATAAGTTATATAAATTTTAAGATTAGCTTAAATAATTAGCTTAAATTAATTTAAAAATATTATATTTTTATACTATAATCTTTTACTACTTAATCTATTTATTAGTTTTTAGTAAAACTATAGCTTAACTTTTATTTTAATTAAGCATTTTATTAATAGAAGTAAGCTAGTAATTATCTTTCTTAGTAAAATTATTAATATCCTCCTAGAGAGGATTATTATTATCTTATAGGATTTTACTAGCCTTAAAAGTTAATACTATAAATACTTTATCTTTAAAGAGATTATAATATTTACCCTTTTTAATACTACCTTAAATTAGCCTTTAAATATTAGTAAATAAAATATACTTACTAGTCTACACTATAGTTATTAAAACCAGCATCTTTAAGTGCTTTTTTAGTTGCCTTATTAGCATTAAGATAATTTATATATTAGTAAAGTTTAATCTTTAGGTAACTCTACTGCTAATTAAAGTTCTTTTTTATAGTTTTATATTTATAGCATTTTATAGGAAGTATATCTATTCTAGTATAAGCTTTCTTTATATAAAGATTTATTAATAAATCCTCTTTAAGCTTTTATTTATATAATAGCCTACTAGGCAGATGCCTTAAGAGGATTAGCTTAAATAATTACTATAAGTGTAAATAAGCTTTTTACTTTAGCTCCTATTACTTATTTTTTCTACTTTAAGAAAAATTAGAAAATAATAGCTCTTACTATAATATATAAAGAAGATAAAGGCTAGAGTATAAAAATTAATATCCCTATAGCTAAAGGCAATTATATCTTAAAAGCTAAAAAATTAAGAGTTTAAGGGAGATAAGTTTAAGAGGAGATTAAGATTTCTAGCACTACAGTAGAATTAAAAAAATAGATTTTAAATTTAAGGTATTAGTCTTAAATAGGTAATAATTAATAAAATACTTTCCTTTAATTAGCTTAAAATTTATAATAAATTACTATACTAAGACCTATTACTTAGAAGATTAAATCTTAATATTAACTTAACTCTAACCTTTTAAACCCTTTAAATTTTAGAATTTATAAGTTTTAAGTAAAATTTAGTATTTCTTTTTATTCTAGCCTTTTTAGTTAATCTTTTTATAGTAATTAATTAAGATAATTACTTCTATTAAGCTTATACTTTAAATTTTAATATTATATAACTTTTTAAATTTTATAATTTCTAATTCTTCTTTCCTTTATTTTAAGAGTTTTTATCTTTAGTCTCTTTTTCTTATAGTAATCTATTAAGATAATTACTTCTAATTCTCTAATTACTTAAGATAACTAGCAGCTAAAGCCCTTCCTTGCAAGTAGCTTAAAAGACTACTAGTAGTAAACAGCCTTAAAAGTCTATTGCTAGTAAATAACTTTAAAAGTCTATTACTAGTAAAGTGCCTTAAAAAAGTATATATAAAGCCTAAGTACTAAAAGGGAAATCTTACCTTAAAGGTCTTATTATTACTTTTAGTAAGCAGTTTATTTATATTATAATTCTTTTCTTTAATACTATTATAGATTACTAAATAAAGGATTATAAAATTTAAATTCTTAAAAGCAATAAGCTTACTATTATATATACCTTCTTTATCTGCCTTATCTATGAAATTATATTTAATATAACTAAAGACTATATTATAGCTCCTACTTATATTACCTTTAATGCTATTAGTACTTTTAAAGAAGTAATTAAAGCTTTTATATACTAGCTTTTTAAAGGTAAGTTATTTATAGTAATCTTATATAATAATTAGTTATACTAATTAATTTTAAATTTAAGTATTAATCTTCTATCTACTTATACTAGCTATAAGACTATTTAAAAGAAGGATATATAGATATATTATTACATTTAGTATACTATAGTAAACCCTATAAATAATTACCTTTAGTAAATAATTAATTTAAATACTATTAAGTTACTTCTATTCTTTAGTATTAAGAAAAATTAAGCAGTATAGTATATATAAAATTAAATAAAATTAAAAGAAATTTAAGCTTATAAAAGGGATAAATATATTAAAGCTTAAGTATATACTACTAAGAATACTAAAATACAGAAATAGCAATAAGATAGATAGAAAAAGTCTAAAATATAAGTTAACTTAGAAGATCTAGTAGCTAGACTTAAAAAGGCTTTTAATAAGCTAAATAAAAATAAAGCTATATTTAATTAAAAGATATAAAATAGAGATAAGAATAAGATTAATTAAAAGATATAAGATAGAAGTAAAAATAAGCCTAATTAAAAGCTATAAAATAGTAATAAAGATATATATAAGAGTATACTAGAAGATCAGATCTAGGGTAATAACTAAGCTACTATAGTTTTATATTTTTTCTTAAGGGATTTATTAAGGCACTAAAAGTAAAGGCTTATAAGATATTAATTTACTACTAATTTAAAGTAATTATTATATCTAATTACTATAAATTAAAAATATATATTATAAGTAATTTAAATTTTTATTTAAATATTAATTTATAACTAATCTTTACTTATAAGTACTTATATCTATATAATTATCTTATCTAAGTACCTGCCTATAGGTAGGCATCTAAAATGGGTATCTCTAGGTATATACCCCTGTTAAATGGGTACCTATAGATACCCATGGGCTGGGTATTTTAAACCCTACTCGTATCATAATCTCGCTTTCACATTCAAGCAATAACCAGTCTGGATAACTTTGTGGGGCCCAAGTCTTGTTGCCGACGTTTTTGAGTTCACGGAGAAGATCCACTGGACTGGACTGAAATCGTACGAGCCGTCGAGCTTGTTGGGCAGCGGTAATGGCGAGTCCATAGGTGACTATAGCGCACCTCCACTTCTTGGGTAAGAAAACCCATTGCGAAGATTTTAGTTGCTGGAGGAATAAAACTGGTGCCACCCTGGGCAAGAAGCCAGACCATTCGAGGATAGAATGCACTGTTCTAGGCACCTCGACGTTTGAAACGCGCTTGGTAGACTGTAAAGTCATGCTTACAAGCAACCTGTACAAATCTACTACCCGACTCTCGCATTTCATCAGATATTGTTCAAACATGGGTCCATGTCTCGCACATTGTTTTTCGTTGAGCCTGGTATCCCTGTGGCTGTGTAAACTGGAGATGCTGTCTCGCAATTCATCCAGATATCGATGTTCGAACTCCAGTTTCACTTTTGAATCAAGAACTTCAATAATCTCGGCCAAGTTGTTGCTTGTATCGGTGTCTTTCGTCGTTGTATGAATTAAGCCACCTAGGCTCAAGGCTGATATTTGATCAAATCGCGGAGCAGGTCCAGAGAATAGGTCCGTTATGGAAACGAATCCTGATGCCCGTCTTCCTGGATGGCTTGGCGGTATTCCAGGGGCAGCCCCGACGGCATCGACAACTGCAACCGGCAACAGGTCTAGGCGCAAAACCAGTGTATCGAGATATCTCTTGAACTGTAAGTTCTCATACCATTGCTTCCATTTAGGTCTTACTGAGCTCATCACCTCCCCGACGTTGATATAGGTGCAAATTTTGGTCTGAACCGGAGTCGGTGTTGCCGGAGCCTCGCAAGGCCATTGTGAGCCGAGATAATGTCTGAAGTCTGCAATTGCCTGGGATTTATTATCATGATATACTTGCCTGCGCCTCTTTAGGGTAGCTTTGTGCTGTTCATACGCTAGCGGGGGCAAGTGAACTTCTGGAGAGCGTTCGAAAGCAGTGACCCAAGTGCCCGCTAGACTCTCGAGTTCTTGAATTTGAACATCATGTCCCTTTGCCAGGTCAAACTGAGTTTTGGGTGGCAAAGGCGCAGAGGTAACGGAAGGGGAACTGCCAAGCGCTAACAGCGCCTGGACAACCTGTGGGTCATATTTCTTGGAATACGACATGGTTGCTGTCCAAACCATGAGTTCGAAATTATTGAGCCAGTCTTGTCTGCTCTGGAAAGCGTAGTGAAGTTGGCACCACTCAGATGAGAGAAATCTTTCAGGTCCTTGGAGCCATCTTGAGTCGTAGAATAGTCTGGCTTTCGGCACTGCGGCTTGCATCGAGCTTACGGTCGCTTTCTGTAGAAGCTTATAAAGGTGTAAAGTGAGACCTGGCATGACAGGTTGTAGGAGAGCGTAGTGGCCATGACAGACTCGGAATGCCATCTCTGCGGCACGAACTGCTCGGACTGACTGCTGCCCGCGGTCTCTTCCGAGATAAACAGTATCATGCATTGAAGTAAATTCCTCAGCCCCAAAGCTTACAACACAATCGCGAGCGCTTCTGTTGATGGCTCGCTCGACCAAGTCGGCCGAAGTATTTCTCGGAAGATCTGTAACTTCATATCCAGGATGAAGGAAGCTTAGTTCGTGAGATTTTGCGAGAATTTGCTGGGTGAGTGTGTGGAAGCGACCATCCTGAGATACGTAGCTCAAACTAGGAGACCATTCGACAGTTTGCATCACTCTCTTGTGAGATGGATAGAATGAGCGATCTGGGGATAGTCTACTTATCAGGCTTAGTCTCTCATGAGCGCCATTGGACAACACGCAAGGTGCTTGAATCTGGGCGGATGAAAGAATTCTCAGCGCTTCCTCAGCTCCTGTCCGATGAAGAAAAGGATCAGGAATTAAGAAGGATGTAAGGGCATGAATGTATGCTAGAAACAACTTTGTCTCCATCTTATCGTCAGCCACGAGCCGTCGGAGGACGTTATCGATCTTGTATGCTTGTACCCGATGAGCCGTTCCATGAGCAATCATGACACGGACGTGATCCTCTATACATCCCTGTGCTGTTGGTCGATGCTCAACCTTTCCCTCCGGGATTATCACGGTTCTGATTGATGAATCCTTAATATCTCGTAGTATGAGCTTACTTGCAAGCCCGATCAGAGTCCCCAGAGATTGGTCGTTGTCAATTTTCATATTTCGAAACTGTCTAGACCAGATAATCGATTCACCAGGTTTCAAAAAGAACTGTAGCTGTAGGCCGGGAACCCGAATGTCAAGGACTTTCTCTTCGACACTATACAAAAGGTGAATCCGTAGAGGTGCTTCAATAGGCGACATGATTGTCGCGATAGTCTGAGCTAGTTGACTTGAAGGAGGCATGAGCATTGCATTAGTGCAATGGTCGAGCTTCCAACCACTACCATCGCGCCTGAAATACCAGTTGGCCGGTTTATTTATGACCCAAACATCTCCAATGTCACAAAACTCAATGGTTTCAGTCGTGTGATGATACCAATGGACAAAATTGTCGACGAAGTGGTGCGGCAGTAGATCTCTCATGGTTCTTGAAGGAATCAGATCCAGAATCGAGCTACCCTTGTGCAACTGGACCAAGAGATCGCGACGTGTCTGATCACCCGAAAAGTCCTGCATACCGAAGTGGACTTTATAACCGCTAAACATCTTGGTAGCACAGAAGCGCATGCCTGGCACATCGCTTGGTGCGACATCCAAGATCATAGAACCAAACAGCCTCTGGTAGGTTCCATGGCGTGCATACTCACGCGGAAGGCGTGATAGGGGGCAGCCATCCACTAAAAGTTCACCTGTGAGTGCGCTGAGATGAACTTGCAAGTGACTAGAAGTTGTTTTCATCCAATAAAAAGATGAAGGAGAAAGCATCCATTTTGACGATCGGTAAAAGGTAGGCCATCGACTTTTGATAGCTATATCCAAGCAGTCATTGTTATGGTCGACAGCCTCCCGAACCAAGATTGGACAAGCGCGATGCATAGTATGCAGAAACCTATCAAACATGATACTTTGGAGATGGTCATCCTTGTTGTTCGTCAAGCTAGAGTTGCTGTAAATGATGATTGAAACCTCAACGAGTATCGCTGCCTGTCTTGAATCTGCCAGGATTTGGGATAGCACCTCGTCGTCTGTGTTGAAAGATTCAGCGCAGATCAAAGCGACATGGACAACAACATTCAAAAGCTCAGCCCGTTGAGCATCGTCCTTTGTTTCCTGTACCTTCTCGACAAGATGGAGAAGCCAGCTATAGGATATCTTGCGGCAAGTGGAAAGCAGCTCCTGAATCGGAACCGACAAAGAAAGATCGGCCAGGGTTTGTAGTCGGGTTGTGAGTAATGTAAACGAGCACAAGGATGTATGGGACTCCCAACTTTCTTTTACTCTTGAAACACATTGTGTGAGGCTGGTCAACATCTGATGACCGAATTCAGCCTTCGAAAGCCGTCGATGCATAGGCCTTTCGACTTCGACAGCACCATAGGGGCCGGCTTGCATACTCATCTGAAGCAAGAAAATAGTTGTCTCAGGTCGGTTAAAATCAATTGTCGGCATGGCTAGTTGAACGAGGATACTCATCCACTGTATGCGGTGCCCAAAAGGCAGCAGAGCTAAAGCCTTAAACTCGCCCAATGGCATATAATCGGGGCAGTCTGATTGGCTGGCGATAGCCTCATTAGGAGTCTGGCCATTAGCCTGAGCCCATGTTCGCGTGAGAAATCGCTTCAGCACTTTTGCCCGACTAGGCAGCTGGAAAGTGCATTGGTCTGAGATTTTGAATGACGACTTGTGGCTGGAGATAAAGATGCCCTTATCCCCGTCGTAAAATTGATAAATTAGGCCATTGTTGAGACAAACATCTGCCTCCGTGCTACGCTCGATGAATTTGTCCTTCCGGTGAGTCACAACTTGAGGCTTTGCCTCGGACAAGAGTTGGACCCGGTTTCTCTCGGGAACAAACCAAGGAGCAAGTCCTTGATATGATGCCAACGGATACGAAAATTCAGGACGTTGCCCTGAAGACTTGTATCCTAGCACATCTTCAATGAGGAAAAAGGTGACATCACGCCATATGGAGAAAGAACGGGGAATTTCCATCTCAAACACAGTCGATTGTGCTTTGAGGGGGTTGTCGGGTAAGGGCCACTCATGAACCGCGATCCGAAGGCCCTTTGCTTGTTGTTCAAGGCAACAGCGATTGCAGCTTGATGGTATATGTTCATCATACACTAGATCGAACGAACGGACAGGCACATAATTGCAAACCATTTTTTCCGAACTTGCCATCAGATCTTGATACTTCTGTTCAAGACGACGAAACTCCTTGATCTTGTCTTGCCGACGTTGCGAAGCGCTTTTCTCTATCTCCGTTTTTTTCGCCTGAAGCTTGGCAGACTTGATAAAGTACCTTACAGAAAATGAGGATGTCTCTCCGTAAGAACGAAAGATAGATGGTCGCCCATGTAACGCGGCAGCGCGTTCCCGTTCTAAGAGGTGACTTTCCAGACGATGAAGCCTGGCCATGTCGGCTTTAGAATGGATCAATAGTGCTTGCCAAACGTCAGTCGGCACCTCAGTCTTATACTCTCGTAGCATAGGATATTTGTGAAGCGCAGCCCTGTCGATTGCGATCCAAAGTTCTCCAATAGTCAGGAGCATTCGTGATGCGCCCTCTGGACGCCTCGCGTACCAGTCTGCAGCGGTATTATGATAGCTGTACAAAGACTGTTGCAATTTTTCACTGCAGGATTCTTGCTCGATATGGCCTTTGATCCATTGACTCAGGTAGTCTCTAATCCAGGTTTCAAACATAGCCAGGGCGAAGGAAGTATAATCCTTGTGGAGATTGGTAGCGAGCAAAGGGAGATCTTGCGTGTCAAGAGTGGAAACATTTGATGTCGGTTCGAAGATCGAATTCTGGGTGGTTTTTTTGACGTAGAGAATTGCGAAGACGAACTCATCCATCTCAGGAACCGAAAAACGTAGGTTGTCCTCCACCTTGATCTTGGAGAGTTTCTCCAGGTCCAAGGGTTTCTGCAATCGCGTGCAGATGTTTGCCCAACGTTTGTGTAAACAGGCAGAAGCAATTGAAACGACCGAACTGATTTCTTGAAGCCATGGTCCATCTTGAGGTTTCTCAAGTTTACAAAGTCGTCTTGAAAGTTTGGTGATCATTACGTGAATCACCTCGCTTTGTGTTGGTTTGTTGTTGGCGATATGCAGCACTTGAGCCATCAAGAAGATCATGAATCTCTTGTACGTGTCGTCCGAGCCATCCGCGAGGCGTTTCATGGTAAGATGCAATCCAACGCGAACTAGAAGCCAGACCGGAGATCTTCTCCACGGAAGCTTGCTCCTGCTCCACAGCACTTCCTCGCGGGTGTTCTTGCAGACTCCCTCGACAGTAATGGACTTGCCGATACCACGAATTATGCTCGTCAAGAGTTCGGTCACGATACGCGGATGTGCCGTGTCTCTGTCTTCATCTTGCTCTTGCTTTGCTTTTCTAACCTTCTGCTGCACCTCCGCCACTGCTTGCTTGGCCATCTTAGCAAGAGTGTTAACCAGAACCTCCTGAAACTCGGAGTTTTCAAAGTTGCTAGGGGACAGTCTGGTTGCAGATGCTGGGAACTGGCGTACTAATCGACCTTTAGTGGTCATGACAGACTCGTTGGAAGGGGATAATCCGAATGTCTCAAAACAAAATGAATTGTTCATTTTGCGAATGAGTAGTCCCGCATTTTGAGCGGTGATATGAAATAGAGCGACGGGATCTGACATGTTCATGGTTAGCAGTTAATAGGAATGAACTATAAATGGCATCTTACCGTCAGCTGAGAGCATGCGTAACGCCTCCCGTAGTCCAGCGTGTCCCAAATATCCATTCATGTCTCTTGCGACTATCATGTTTTTTATCATAGAGATGCAAGCGGCAATGGCGAGCTTTTCGCCCAACTCCACTTTCACGAAGAATTGCTCGAGACTATGCAGGACAAGTCCAACAAGGAATGATTCATTTGCCCCAGAGGTATCATCGTGGCCAGGTAATTTTTCCGGTAAAAACACATGGCGGAAAAGATAGCCAAATTGTTCATCAGAAGGAGATGTGTTGGTCATCGTGGCAGTAGCTCCGGTGGGCTGTTGGCGTGATTCCACGAATAGTTTTCGCGTAAGATATAGGGAAGGAACTAAGGAAAATCCACAGAAGATCTCAAAAAGAGGCAATTGATGGAAATAGACTTATGAGGTGTTTTCTTATGTTGGGAAAGAAAAGGTTGCGATACCGGTGAGTCAGAAGCGATGCCGATTTGAATGATAAATACATGTGGCCCTTGAACTTCGAGTTTGTTGGTTTTACTGCTAGGCCTCCCGCGTTGGTAGTAATATCCACCCTGATATGATTGGTGACGGCCGGAACGGTGAGAAGCCTCATGACATGCTCTACTCCAGAAGCGGATCGATTAGAGGTCACCAAAATCTGTATGTGTGGAGTTTTAGTGGATAATAGAGAGGCATCATGGTTGCCTTCCGTGACATATATTTGCTGCCATGCTGCTACGTAGTCCTAGCATTGTAGAACAACGAATGAAGCGAAATGGTAGGACTACAGATAATAGCCTGGCACTATTCAACACAAGAAAAAAGATTAATTTCTAGTGAGCTGTTTTAGATATGTGATGTTTTTCTTAGTGCAGGGGCTTTAAGACATTCTACAAGGTTGCCTCAGTCTGCCGTCATTGCCCACCAAATTGAGCAAAATCAATGCCGTATTGATATTCATCACATTCCAAAGAAATTGAATGCTAAAGTTTATTTTTCCACCTGTTGATAGGCAGTTGGTGCTATGAAAGTTTAGTTCAAATTCAAAAAGTTCTCCCTATCTATATTTCACCATAACCAATGTATCATTATCTGCCACTACTTATTGATTTACACTGCCAAATTTTACGATTCCTGGTATCTCAGAATATTCTATCGGCTTAAGGTATACAGCAATAATGGAACTGAATGATAAAAGCATTAATATAATATCCTCAACATTGCCATCAAGGCCCTCACTCAGGGAAAAAAAGAATGTCTTATCGTTTCGCATCAGCCGAAGGGTGGATACCATTTATCGATTTTCGAGGAAAGTACAGATGGCCTTCAAGTACCGTGAAACGTCTTGCAGCCATTGAGAGAGGATAGCCAAGCGAACCTGCTGTTGCTTGAGGTGCCTGGGGCTTGGGCCATTCCGGATCATGGAATATATTTAGCATGAGACAACCTTGTCTCACGTTCCTCAATGATGCTTCTCTAGGCCCGACAGATTCCCACTCACTTGACCCCAAGATCAGTGACGAGAAGCTTGAGTTCCCGTATCGGCAGATGGTGAACATTGCCCTTTAGCTCTCTGCCCTGTCTTACACCAAAATTGGTTCCTTGGCATATCTCTGTAGCTGGAAGATCACTCATGCCGAACATGAACTCCGCCCGGGTTCTCCTGCCAGTCTTTTCCCCGGCCTAAGCCACGTATATAATACAACTCAAGGCTGCTATTATACAATGGCTCACATGCATCTCATTCAGCTGATATTCCAACAAAGTAATGGTGTTGAGGATGAGGATGATGCTCGCGATAAGTACGTTGCTCGCCAGCTATTTCGACACCTCGCATCAGAAGGGCATCTCGACTCCAAAGTCCTCAATGTAATGGTCGCATCTAACCACTAATTATATGTTTGAATTTTGCTTATGGAACTGTACAAGGGTCAGCCGACACGCGTTTCGTGTTTTGGTTTTCTGATTTCATTAGCGTGGCGTGATAAACGCAGTGCGTTTCCTTCGGGGAAAGTATGGGGCGAAAATGATAGATGGTGATTGATTAGAAACAAGAAACGCAATGCATTTCTGCTGATAATCCTTGAGTAGGTCTAATAGACCTCGTGGTTAGATTGTTGTGAGAATACTTGTTGTCTGGTATTGTTCTTAACCAGTGGATATAGAATCACTAGCTGGAAAGGAGAATGCAGATGAGCCAGAAGCCAATTCGCTTCTACAGGGGTGGCATGGGACACTGGGATGGAAAACGCGTCGCGTTTTCAGTTGCAGCTAAACATCAATAGATAAAAACGCGCCCCATTTTGAGCCCCCAATTTAGGTAGAAATCTGAAGGCTCTGATTGGTCTAAAAGACGAAACGTGGCGCGTTTTGAGCAAGAATACTTGAGTAGGCATCAGAGATAATGTCGCTTTACATTGCACTCTTCCAGAGAAACTGGTCGAGACAGAGGTTGCCATCGAGCTCATTGAATAACAATTTGGCGTTATTCACAGGTCTCCAGTATGGCAGGAGCAATCCTAGTTTGTCATCCCGTAGATGGTCGACAATCTGGACTAGTAGATTGTCGACGACCTCGAAACCAAGGTCTCTGTGCGGCTGGACCTTTTGCTCCTTGATGGCGGTGAAGAAAGTACAAAGTTTCTCCATCAAATTTGCACTAAAAATGAAGATCGCAAGATAGTTGATGCGGGCAACAGGTAAAGATCCGCTGAACTCTTTGACAACGCTCTCCTTCACCTTTTCTAAGGGGATAGTCAGAGGAGAGCTATAAGCGCGCCGTATCGCCTCGTTTTGTTCCCGTCGGGTGGAGGGTTGCCATCCAGATTTGGATTGAAAAGCCAAATGCCAGAAGTCGGCCGACGGTTCATAGCCAAAAGTGTGCAGGTCGTAAAACTTCGATAGCTGCGTCGATCCAAATTTGCGGTTCGAAAATCCCGGAATAGCTTTAGAAAACTCCACCCGGCTGGTTTTTTCGGTGTCCGCCCTCCTATCAAGTTGACTGCCCATAGCTCGCCGGAAACAAGAACTGAAGTTCTCGGTAGGAAAAGCTCCGAAAAATAGCTTATCTAGGAAGATCTCGCAGAGCTGCTCCAGCAGCTTAATGCGCCGAAAATTCGAGTCTATCCTCCGCAAGGTGTTATAGAGATGGAGCAGTGCGCATAGGTACCCTGTATTGCAACACAGGTGCAGGCCTTCGAACATCGCGACAGTGAGAATCTCGACCATGTGGCACCCTGCAGTCCAAGGGGCTTGATGGTAGAGGTCAAACCGGATCTCTTTGGCGTAGCCTTCCATGCCATCAATGACATTTTGCAGGTATGGTAAATTAAATATTGACTTAGACTCCGGTCTCTTCTGAATGCACCTTATGGTGTCGGAAAAGGACTTTTGGACCTCGAGCACGAGTTGAAGCACCAATATGCGGCAGTTTTGTCGGTTCAATACAGCATCGGGCCATGTATATGCCTTGTACGAAGAGAGTAGCATTTCCATGCCAAATATCAACTGTATATGTATAGGCAGCTTCGTGTTCGAAAAAACCTTGTCGATGAAAGGGAGGATTTGCTCACAGACGGACTGCGGAAGTTCTGTTGTCTCAATAGCGGCGATGGCCCGTTTTGAAGTGAGGAGTTGTCGCATGTTCCCCAACATTACATATATGGCAAGGTCGTCTTTGAAAGCAGATTGCTGATGACCTTGTGAGGATGGAGCAATGATCGCGCTATAGTCCACAGATCTTCCACCTGATGGCATATCCTCGACATTTTCCTGGAGAGTCCTGTAGTGCTGCAGCCAACGCCTGTGGTAAGATAAACCTTGAAGATCTATGAATCGCTGTGTCCCCGAATGTAGGCCTGGAACATCGCTGAACCGAATCTCAATCTGTTTCATCCGATGTATCGCCCATGTCGAAAGCAATGTGTCATAATCCAACTCCTTGTACCTTCTGCCCACCTCATGGAATGCGGTAGATGATAGCCACGCAGCCAAGGAAACAGGCAGAGTCCCTTTTGCCGCCTCCGTCCAGTTTTTGTTGGATTGGTCTAGAATTGCGTCGAGTGACTTTGAAGATTTGTTAGTATTAGAGGCATATCTTGGCTAGAAGAAAAACCCACGCATAGAGAATAATTCAGCTCAATCCACTCCCCCAAGCCGTCATCCTGAAGGGCACAGTGGCTGTCGAAGATTTCTATTTCGGGTTCTACGAGACGTTCTTTATTCATATTGGTCATCCAAGCCGCATCTTCTACTTCCACCTCGCTTTCATAACTAGCCCCTTTGGAGCTAAGGGGGGCGAACCGATTATGGCTTTTGCTATTTTGCGATACTTCGTGAGGATGATATCTGCGATGTGATTGAACACCATTCGGTTTTGACTGGAGAATGTGGAGCGTCTCCTCGAGCCTTCTGAAATTAATATTGCAAGAGCCGCGTTGAATTCTCTACCATTTCCACTTACCTGGTGATGAAGGCTTCATGAGTGTCGTCGATGTCTGGCGCAGATGTATCCGAAGCGTTCACATGAAGCTCCTTATACAACTGGTGAGTTCTACGACGGGCTCTGATAGCGTCGTGCAATGCAGTTATTACAAATGGAGGCACCCCGTTCTCATCGGGCAGACGTTTTGCGCAGTCGACTATTTCTCTTGTGCTTTGAAAAGTTCCATTTGAGGCCCATTTCCTTTGAGATATGAGCCAATCAAGAGCTGTCTTCGTCGATCTTTTGTAAGAGATATAAAGATCCATCAGTTTGTTGGTCGGTAGGGTGGCCATATTGCGAGTGGACTCTGCTGGGACACAATGCTGGTTAACGTTCGTGCAGCGTCTTGACTATGTAGGTCAAAGCCCAATGTTTGGTTTGGGCAGCAAAGTTGTTCTCAGCGCCCTCTCCCGCAATTCCCTCCGCAGTACCAAACCCCCGCAATCGCATTATCAATCAACCCCGCCAATCTGATTTTAGCAAGAATAGCTCAGACCAATCAAAATGAATAAGCTGAAACTACCTCGATTTGCACCGACAGCAGTTCTGATGGTCACAAATTGCTATTTTGCAAAGCTTGCAACCGTACACAATCTGTCCCCCCTACCTCCTTGGTGCTTGTTTTGCGCATTTCCTGTGATATCTTGTAAATAGCTTCTTTTTCTGCATAGTCATGTCAGCCGAAGTTGCCTTTTCGAACTTCGCCGTCTCCAGGCTAGCCATACTGTACCAAAACCTACTTGTAATTTACCCTTTTACATTAGAAGTGCGAGGGGGGTCACTCATAACGGCCCCGCACCTGACAACACATTGTGTGAACTTTGCTGGGAGCACTAGCCATGTCAGGAAATGTAACGCTTACTCCATAATAGGAAATGTAGCGCTTGATGGAGAGTCACTCGATCGCAACATACCATAACATCCTCGACAGCAATATTAATTCAAAAAGAATAAAACTTCATTCTTTATGCTCTCTAGACCATAGAACTATATAAAAGAATTATGTTTAGTCAAAAAATTGGTGGCGGCCTTGAAGACCTAACTCGCATTTGCCTACTGGAATGTTCAATGAGGTCTAACAGACATCGTCGCCAGATTGATGTGAGAAAATAAGATAGAAGGCGCGAATCAAGATTAAAATGGTTTTGGTACTTGCTAGTTATTTAATTACGCCTTGGACTACGCTTTTCTCTACTTTTTATATGCTTGTCCACTAATGTTGATTTTTGGCAGATTTTAATTGTCATTTTCTAGTCGGCGCTCGAATTTGACAAACACATTCACCATCCCGCCAACCCTGTCCCTACTTGCACAACTGATATGTCTAGCAGCCAGAACGGTCCACGTTTCTGCCACGAATCCACGATTAGTGACCTACTCCATCAATAGTCTCGCCACAGCTTCTTGACAATTCTCTGCAGCCCTCTGGAGCGGCGTGTAGCCTGGCTGTTCTTTGTCCCAAGTTCAGCACCTTGTCCGGTGAATGATATCGCAGAGGTTTCGTGACTGCTGTTTGCCGCCTGCGGGAGTTGCATATCACCTTGATTACTCTCAACCTCAATCTCAGCACCCCGCTCAATTGACGGCATCACCATAGCCTCATATCCATGCTGGACAGCCCCAAAGAGCGGTGCATGACTATCCATATTGTTAGCTTCCTGCTGATAGAACTCCTCAATCTGCAGCCTAGCCATGGCCTCATGGCCATGACCTAAAGCAAGTGAGTGTAGCGTGTGGCCATCGTTATTACTGGCCTTGATCTTGGCACCCCGTTCAATCAGTAGCTTTGCCACGGCATTATGTCCGTTCTGTGCAGCCTGTAAGAGTGGCGTATCCCCATGGATGTTCCGGGCCTCAATCTCAGCACCGCTATCAATTAGCAGCTTTACCACAGCCCCATGACTGTAAGCTGCAGCTCGTAAGAGTGGCGTATCCCCATTACTATTCCGAACCTCGATCTTAGCACCGTTATCGACCAACAGCTGCGTAACAGCTTTATGCCCACCTAGAGCAGCAACCGACAGCGGCGTATTACCATTCATGTTCTTGTCCTCAAGCGTAGCACCCTGTTCAATTAACAGCCTCACTACAGCCTCATGACCATGGTTTGCAGCCCGCCAGAGCGGCGTGCAGCCGTCCTTATTCTTAGTCTCGATCTTGGCACCCTGTTCCACTAACAACCTCGTCACAGCCAGGTGTCCTTTTTGTGCAGCCCGCGATAGTGGCGTGCAATTATCCAAATTATTAGACTCGATATTAGCACCATGTTTGATCAAGAGCTTCGCCATGGCCTCATATCCAAAGAATGCTGCCCCAGACAGCGGTGTATGGCCATCCTTGTTCGATGGGTCTACCCGCGCACTTTCGTTTATCAGCAGTTCGGCTATAGCCTCGTGGCTGTTATTTGTAGCAACTGAGAGCGGTGTATGGCCATCGGCATTCCTGGCCTCAAGTTCAGCACCCCGTTCGATCAACAGCCTCACCACGGCCTCATGTCCATTTTGTGCAGCCCGTGAAAGGGGCGTATCGCCGTTGGTATTCCTAACCTCAAGCATTGCACCTTTTTCAATAAGCAGTTCAGCCACCGCCTTATGTCCACCTAGGGCAGCAACTGATAGCGGCGTGTTACCATTTACATTCTTGGCCTGGAGCATAGCACCTTTTTCAATAAGCAGTTTGACCACAGCGTCCCGCCCACCAATTGCAGCTAGTAAGAGTGGAGTGTTATCGTTGATTCCCCTGTTCTCAAGCTGAGCACCCTGTTCGACTAGCAGCTGCACCACGGCCTCATGACCATGGTTTGCAGCCCGCGAAAGTGGCGTACTGCCGTCCTTATCTTTGGTCTCAATCTGAGCACCATATTTGATCAGCAGCTTCGCTACAGCCTCATGACCATGGTTTGCAGCCCGTGAAAGTGGCGTGCAACCGTCCTTATTCTTAGTCTCAATATCAGCACCATGTTCAACTAACATCTCCGCCATAGCCTGGTGTCCAAAACATGCTGCCCCTGACAGTGGCGTGCAACCATCGTTATTCTTGGCCTCGAGCTTAGCGCCCTGTTCGATCAATAGCCGCGCCACAGCCTTGTAACCATTGTCTGCAGCCCCTGAGAGCGGTGTATAGCCACCTTTATTACTAGCCTCAAGCTTAGCACCACGTTCAATCAATATCTTCACTGCAGCCTCGTGGCCATTGTTTGCAGCCCACCAGAGCGGTGTACAGCCATCCTTATTCTTGGCCTCAATCGTAGCACCCTGTTCGATCAGCAGCTTGGCCACGGCCTCGTGCCCGTTCATGGCAGCCCATGACAACGGCGTGTTGCCATACGTGCTGTCTTTGGCCTTGACCCCTGCGCCTTTTTCGAGAAGTAGCTTGACAATGACACTATGGCCATACATCGACGCTATCATGAGATCTGATAGACGTGTTGTCTGCCAACCTGAAGCCTGCCAGTATATTCCGAACCACACTGAGTAGCTGTTCGAACTTGCATCGCAAATACCCATAGCGAAAGGTATAACACTATCGTCATCGACAAACTCTGCTTTGTGGAAGTGGTCACCCCAAGCTTTGGCCGCATAATCTAAGAATGGATGACTATGGGCATAGCTGCAGGGGTTTCCGTCTGAGTCTGATGACAAAGAAACATTTTGATTGAAGAAATATAAATAGAGCACGCACAGCTTCGCAAGAACGGCATGTGCGTCGCGGGTAGTGATGAAATGATGCCAGTGTAGCCCTGACGAAACGGCTTTAGGCGACGCTAAGTCTGCAAGGAGAAAGTCACGAGCTGTCTGGTGAATAAAATAAATACTTCCGTGATGAATCGAGACAAACAGCCCACACCAAGATCTGAGACGCGCCTTAAAGACTTCGTCATCCTCCAAGTCCAGGTCGTCAATAGAGCGGGATTTATCGTCAATATTAACGGCAATGTTCATTTCCGACAGGGTCAGAGGGCGTCTTGCCGCTAAAATGATGCACAAGACCTTCAAAACCATTGGATCCTTTTTGGTCTTATTGAGAATTTTCTCATACGCCTCATTGACGCTCGTTGGAAGTGTGGCAATGCTTGATTCAATTCCCTTCGGTGTCCTTTTAAAGTCGCGTTTCTGCAAATAGTCAAACACAAGGTATATCCAGAGATATGTGCGATGGGTAGCCTCCTGCAGTTTCTTTTCCAAGTGGTTCTTGACTTGGGTTGTTAAGCCCTTCTCCATCACCAACTGGTTGATCCGGCGCCTAATGACAAGATTTACCTCCTGGCCAATTTTTTCCGACTCATTCTCTCCAGGTATATGAATATTTGGAAAGTCATCCAAGAGGACACGAAACTTTGACAAAATCTGGTCGTACGGACGACATGTCAGAAGATACTTCAACTTGCCGTAGCCCGACTGGTCGCTGCGAAATTGGCTCTCCACATTCCGCACTAGGTCCCCAAATTCCGACTGGGCACATTCGTCTAGGGCATCAAGGACTATGATTACAGGCCCCGCCTGGGAATCTCTTGTAGCATTGCGCAGAACCTCCCAAAGCGATTCTGTAGAGTAAATAAGGCCTTGCCCATCCTCACGGAACTGTGGCATAGCATGTTTAATCAGAAATGGCTTTAGAGAAAAGAGTTGGTGAAGCAGGGCGCAAATAGCTTGCCTGACAGTGTTCTGGTCTTGGTCTTTAAAAAAGAAGTAACAGATAGTAGATGATCGGGGCAGCCCATGGTCTATCAGGTACTTAGCCAGCACCGACTTTCCACAGCCAGGATCCGCCGAGACCAGCAGGGGGCCAGACTCTTGGTTCAACCACGTCTGGAAGTGATCGTGTTTGAGGAACCACATGCATGTACCTTCAACTCTGTCTTCCACTCGGTCTTTGTACCATTCATAGGTGGCGTTATCGCTGCTGGTTGTAAGGCGGAACAACTGGTGACACCGTTGTTGTTCTTCAGATAGCTTTTCCTTGGCTAGGTCTTTCTGGGCTTGGAGTTGCTCCTTGGCGATATCACAATGCTCTTGTGCAATTTCTTGGAAGTCTATATAAAGGGTTAACAAATCATTATAATGATAGTAATGACATAATTCTAGGGCTTGTGTTTACCAGATAGAATGTCACTGATTCTCCTTTCAGCTTCAACTTTGTTCGGAGCTATCTCCCGAAGAAGGTCCTTAGCATATGCAGCAGCCACCATTGCCGCATAGCCTTGCCACTCTTTGTTCTTGTGTGTGTCTGAATAGTCGCATATACCGCGAATAACTAGACAGGGAAAATGGTTCATCAGACCTGCTGCTTCCATTTCAAAGCATAGAACCTCCTTTTCTTCTGAGAGTTTATCGCGTGCCAAAGCGTCCTTCATCAGTTGATCTGCTGAGGCAATGAGACCGTAATGAACGGTTGGATTGTCTTCGTCCTCCTTCCTTTCGGGTCTTGGTACTAAATTTGTTGCATCATCACTACAGGTCGTTGCACAAGTCAAGTCATGAGTAGCTTCAGATTTGAACAGGTTGTCGGTACTTGACTCTGGCTTTTTATACTTGCCGCGCAGCCTTTTGTTCCTCTCAAGAATGTTATCAACAGCTTCTGATAGTTGATGTCCTTTCCTTTCGTAGCGGGCTTTGAGTCCACTGACTGTCGCTCGAAGGAGTTGTGGTGGCTGATTCAGGAATCCTGTCTCTTGGAAGCCCTGGCCTTGTATCGCTTTACCAAAGTCATACCCGAACACCCCACCCTTTCCGTTGCCAGCACAACTGATCACAATGTCCCCAAGACGGATATCATGCTTTCCAGGCGCTCCTCCGGCGATGCCGACCATCAGGCCAAATCGAATATTCGGAAAGCTGTGCATCATGTTTCTCGCAACGCTTGCAGCAGAAGACTTTCCGTACTCATTATCAGGCAAGACAGCAATAACGACATTGTGCTTCCCAACTTTTCCTAGTGTGTAGTGGTTGTTGTCATGAGGAGATACGAATTCCGGTCCTTCATGTTCTTCGTCAAGGAATTCCTGGGCGGCAACATACTCCGTAGTTATCGCGCAGATCCAGCCGACCGTGTATTCGTTTGGGTTAGACATTTTCGTTTGCAGAATGATCCAGATGGAAGCCAAGCTACAAAGGACAATCAGCGTTTAGTCGACGAGGTCTTTCAAAAAGCACTTGCCTCCGCCTAGACAAACTAGATCCACTGGAAAGCCGATGTGACTCTAATAGCGGGGGTTCAGTGGATTTCTGGGATCTACGCTAATGTTCGATCAGGAAAGCGTATAGTACCTCAAAAACAACGATGGAAAGAAGCCAGAGCACTACGACGCTTCTTCGAACTGACAATGGATTGGGCACCGTTAGGCAGCAACAGGCCGCTGACAGATTTATCATCAGCCATTTGCCAAGGTTACCCCTCAATCGCAGGCGTTTACTCGCCCAATCAGATTTTTCTGATGTTGGTAGGTCAGCACGACATCATTTGCCTCTGCCCAATCAACACGTATGTTGATAACCTGATGCTCAGAAAGAATGAGAAATGGATACATAGAGGCTGAAGGTGCTTTGTTCTGTAGTAAGACTCAGTGTTATAGGCTGACTGGCTAGGAGGTTTGAACGTTCAGAAATGGTCTATTAAGTTTCTTTAAAATATAAAAGGGTTGAGAAATCTTGATATAAACTTTATGCGATGTGTACTTTTGTATATGGCCAAATCTCAATATGTAACTGAGGCTTAATTATAAGCTAGCGCCCTATCCTGCAGCTAGTAACTTTGGCAAGATCAAGTCTACCCTATGTAACAAGACGCAAAGTGAATGAACCGTACCAGAACTGATTTTGGTATGTAGGATTTAAGAAGAATCGTTGACTTGTTCCTGCCAATGTGACTTATAAGCTAATATGCAGTAATTTGGTGACAGTCTTGTCCTAGCTCTTGGATTTGTCCGTTGGCGCTTTTCGTCCAAATGCTTTTGTATCCTTCAGACGCAACTAACCATATAGCCACAAGCACGACATCTCAAACCGTCTAATGCAGTGGCGCAAGATACAGGGTTCAATTGTATCCGTTAGGTAGTATAAATGACGCATTTCGATTGTAGAGAACCTTTTGGGCCTGTTTTATCTTCTACTAGCTCCTGCTGATGCTCTGGTTATGTATCGCGATGTTGTGTTTTCAAATGCATAGCAACTTCGTCGGCTACGGAGGCGAACCCACAAATCTGGCACACGAGAAGACGGTATGTAGAGAGAAGAACGTGATGAAATCAGCGCCTTCGGTCCTCGCGAAGATGAAATGCGGCACGTCTCTCAGTCGCGATGGAATCAACCGGGGACGCTCCGAATCTGGATCCGCACGACCCAAGGTCAGGTGGACGTCGGTGGAGATATTTTGACCATACTGGGGAGCGGAATAAAACCGAATTCCATGAGTTGCAACTGCCGGAGAATCCACAAACCCCAAGATGCTATCGACATCGAATGAAATACCAGGTGAGTCTGAGGGGCCTGTTCGACGTGAAGGCAAGCCTGCTTGGGTTTATTATCTGAGCCTTGAGTTGTGGAACCGGTAAATAATGCCCGCCATTGATCCGGACTAAGCTCCGTTATCTTGTCGCCAGTTTCAGCGGCGAGAATGTACTCTTTATCAAGTGTATGGGGTATATCATGGGCAACTAATCTATCAAGTCTATGGTGATTTTCTGGTCCCTCAGCTTCGATGTGAGCAATCAGGGATTCTCGATGGCTCTGGACACCACAGCTATGTATGCCAGTGAGAAACTGCTGAATAAACTTCTGTGTAGCATATTCAACATCATTGTTAGCATCGTTAGTAGCCAGATCGACTGACTTCTCGGCATAGATTTGTGGGCTTTGGGGCTGTGTTTGACTTTCGTCTTCTTCAGCAGGAGAGGTGTCAACTATTTCCTCCTCATAGTATGGATCTACCTCGGTAGTGCTAATTGTGGAATCATCAACTTCCAGAATGGAGATCGTAAAATTATCGCAGGCAAATGTACCATCTTCTTCAATCTCATCATTCTCGAGGGATGAATCTCTCTCAGGCCCTGGTGCTTCATTGTCTGCCACCAAGTCAACTGCATCTGACAATGATTTGCCCTGATGCTTTATCACAGTAGTGTCCTCCCTTGCCTTCTGGCGCTGCCGGTAGTTTCATGTATGATTTGCTTGTAGGGCTCGGTGACGTCACGTAGCGCTATCTTGTTTTCTTATGCCAACAAATCGAACCTTTATTGCTACTCTTATCATATAACTGTCCTGAGCGGTCTAGATAAGTGAGATAAGTGATATTTAGTAATTAAGAGACTTTATTTTAAGATAATGCAGGTGTAAGGAGTTATATATAAAAATTCCAGTACTTAGAGGCATGGAGAGACGCGCTATTAAGCTGGTGCTAGCTATTTTAGGTGACGTAACGCCTCTCGCGAAAACAGGGTCTCTTTATCTGAATGCGCCTTATTTTTGCTACCCTATATAATTCATTTTAGTACAAATCTGTCTTTATTAAGTGACTTAACTATTAATATACTATTAGCTTTATTCTTAAGTTATAAATAAACAGCTAATAGTTAAATTTAGGGCTAAATAAGTAAGAGATAGGATTTCTCAACTCTATATAAGTTATGCTTTTAAAAATTTCCATCTCAGGTATAACTAAAGCCAGTCAGCTTGTTTATCAGCTACTACGGGCTCCCAAATTATTATTAGGTTAAGCATTGGCATGTGATACTGCAAGCATGACTAAGCTGACTGATGGAGTCTACTAATCCATAATAGGAAATGTAACGCTTGACAGACAAACTTCACTATTCTGTAATAGGAAATGTAACAGTCGATCGAGAGTCCAACCTTCGCTATGTTAGATGACATGCCATAGCTACAATATTAATCAAAATTGAATAAATTTAGCTCAGAATGCTAATTCGAGCCTTAGAAAGGGGCCTGTAATTTAATTTAGCCGAGAAATGTGCTGGTGGCTTTTAACCCCAAGTCGAGTTTGCCGTCTGGATTAGATTGTTGTGAGAACGCGGAACGGGCCCCGTTCCTGACGTGAATACTTGAGTAGGATAGAGCTTTTTGACAAAAACAGACATATTTATGTACTTTGCATCAGCTTGAGGATCGCCTCACGCCCGTTCTTAGCTACCCACAGTAATGGCATCTGTCCGCCCTTGTCCTTGGCATCTAGGTCAACTTGGCCAGTGCTGAGCAGCAACTTGACGATCGCCTTGTATCTATTCTCAACTGCTAATAATAATAGCCTCTATCCTAACTTATCCTTAATAAGTAGATCTACTATTCCTTCTAGCTTTTTTATATCTCTCTTTTTCTAATAGCTATAATCTAGGTAAGTTAATTTTATACTATTTATACTTCTTAATATACTCTTAAGAATCTCTATTACTTTTTAAAGATTCTCTTTTACTTTATCTCTTTTTATAACTTATAATATTACTTTAGTATTTTATAACTTAATAACTTTATTTAAATAATCTTTTAGCTATATCTTTAAATACTTTAATATTATAGTATCTATAAAGTATTTATAATCTTCTTTATCTTATAACTTTTTTAAATATATATTCTAGTTCTAGATAAGTAAGAAATTATATAAGAAGGTTATTATAAGTTATAAAAGTTCTAACTTAGTATTCCTACTTATAGCTTATAGATTATTTAGAGGGAGAACTGTAATTATTATAATAGCTTAATAATTATTATATAGCTTAATAATTATAAGTAATAATACTTTTTATATAAGGCAAATAGCATCTTCTTTCTAGATAGATTTTACTAAGACTTAAAAGGTCTAGCAAGAATCTAGCCTCTTATAGCTAGATGCATTCTTCTAGATAATTCCTATATACTATTTATCTTTCTAATTATTATTTCTTTAAATTAAAGATACTTTACCTAGAATATAGCCTTTACTTCTAATTACTACTATCTCCTTATTATTTTAAGTATTTATAAATACCTATTTAAAGAAAAAAAAGTTAATAAATTATTAAAAGAGCTATCTCTATAAAATCTTATAGTTAGCTAATAACCTTATAATACTAAAATTATTAAAGCTTATATTAAGTAAGGTATAAACTTTATTATAGTACTTAGTAGCTTAATAAGTATAGTATATATTTACTAGCTTACTTAAAGGGTATATAATTAGGGAAAACCTATTTAACTAATTAGTTATATATCTAGGCTAGAAGATTATACCTTTTATAAAGTATAATATTAAATGGATTAGAGGCTATAGATCTGGATAGGTTTTATATAATAGGTTTAATGCGCTTAGGCTTAAATAGAATATATATCTATTAATCTTAGTAGGACTATATTTAATTAGTATATATTAAGCTGCAATAACCTCCTAAAGTACTTAAATTAACTTTATTAGTAATCTTATTTTATATTAGTAATTGCCTATTTTCTAACCTAGATATATTAAAACTACAGTTCCTCTAATAGTCTAAGGATAGCGCTTTTATTTATTAAGCGCTTTATATACTGCTCTACTATAATATATATTTCTTTAAGCACTTAATTACTATTAAGTATTACTCCTTTAAGCTATATAATTATATAACTTGCTTTAGTATAGATTTTTATTATAAACTAAACTTACTATCCCTTTTCCTTTAAGTCTTATTAGTTAATATAAATAGTATCTATTTATATAGTTTATTTAATAAAGTAATCTTAAAGATATAATAGCACTATATAGAGGTTTTTCCTAATAGGTAAGTTGCAGCTATCTATAGAGATAGACTAAGGCTTATTCTTAGAACCCTATACATAGGATAGAGCCAAGTATAGATAAGTGCTTCCTAAGTCTGCTAGGGCGCAGTTAAAGAGCTGGCATTATATAGAGGCATGCTTATCTTAATGCAGTAATAGCTAAAGCAAGTAAATACTGCCCTCTAGTAAAGAAGAGTAATAGTATAAGGGCTATAGAAGAGATATAGTATACTAGAGCTCGCTCTGTATGTATTGAGATTTCTAAAGGTATAATTGTTAACCTTTTATGTGAGATAGCTACATCTTTGCGGGATTTAGATGCAAGGAGGCCTTAGCAGCTGAAAAGGACCTCTATAACCAGGTGTAGCTTGTATGTCTAATAGGATGGCTAAGTAATAGGAATGTGTAGCTGCGCTATATCAATCGCGCGGCTCTGGAGTGTTAGAAGCTGAAAGTGTAAGGCAAAGTAGGTGAGGAAAGAGGCAAGAATAGGCTAGCATGATTTATCTTTATATATATATAGCCAGTTTGTTAGATCACGCTAGACAGGTAGCTTACCCTGGTATCTATAAAGACTGGTTTAAGGAAGTTATTCTAAAGAAGGAACACTAGTTACAGATAATGAAAGATTACAGCTGTGGAAGTAAATCCATAATCAGCCGCTAGTGAAATGATGACATGCGACCGAGATGGGTCATCACCGTTCTAGCTTAAGATCACATTTGGCGTTTAGCACTGCAAAAGCCACATCAGCTGCGACTTGGTCCGTGCTCAAAAACTTTATGTAGAAAAACTGCCGAGTTCAATAGGCTCAGTGAAGCTGATACGTTGTGAATAGCTGACTAATCAACTGATAGAGCGAAATGAGGTTGATTGGCGCGAGATGGTAAAAATTCACCCCTTGCCTCAATGAGACTCAGGTCTTAATTGTATTATGCGGCAATTTATAGAGCAAGGCTTTAATCAGTGTTTGCTCGGATGTATTAAAGGTATAGTGAGACAACTAGCTGGCAAGACATTTGAGGAACCACCAATGTCGCCATCAGATGACGATGCTCATCCAGCCCAGAAACGTCTATACGAAGCCTTAACAGCCTCCGCAACCAACACAATCGAGTCCGAATATCGTCGCAAACCACCTCTGCCTCCTGTGACCAAGATCAGGGCGATTACCAATAAGGACTGCGTGTCCAATCTGCACAACGATGCAACCAAGGAGACTTCAAGTAGCGCCTTAGGTGATGCAATAACTTCAGTCTTTACTAAAAGCCGGACGGAGCGAAGTCAAAGGTGCTTTGTCTGTGTTGGTCAGGCCACCACTATTAAGCCTTCCAATCTGGCGATCAATGGGTTAATTAAGTCTTTCTACTTATCAGGAGACTTGAGCAGGCACTTCAAACGATGTCATCTCTCTAATCTTCAGCTAAGCGAAAAGCTCTATTGCCACCTACGTGATGAGATATTAGATCATAGGATGCACTTGCAAAATCATGCTGAGATTGTACATGGGACCATATTACACAGAGAGTGATATTAGTGTTATTATTTCTTGAAATTGTTTCTATAAGATCTAGATTAGTTAGATTAGAATAAGTTCATTGGTTTATTGATGCTTCAAAACTGCAAATTTCCTGGCTGTCATTACAAAGAGTGGATAATTGTGTGTGTAACTACGATTTGAATTTTCTGGAGCTCAGCTGATGATCAGGAGTGGCAGGGGTCTCGGGACAGATGTTGCAACGAAAGCCTTTCAGAACAGTGAGGCCCTTTATTTGAGGCACGCTTCTCGTCGGGACATGAAGCTTATCAAATAAGCATAACTTGTATATCTGGAATCTATCTATTAAAGCTTTGCAGGCTAACCTAGTAATTTAATGTATAGAATTAAGGTAGCTATAGAATAACTTTACTCCTAATTAAATTATTAACCTATATAAAACACATATTAGAATCTGATATTGGGCGTTATAGATAAAGCCGTCACCGAGTGTATCTGCATCCCCGGCTGCTATGGGATCGCCTTTCTTGATTCTCTTTGGCTGCCGTTCTGATAGCTCTGGATCAGCGTGTATCTCATCCCGGTTCTGGCTGCAAGATACCAGCTCTGTACTCTTGGCAGAACGCTGAGAGTATTACTGATTCTAATCCTGCCATAACTTTAACAGTTGGTAATGTATCTCCAGGAGCTCCAGCTGCAGCCTAGATAGAAGCGCTTTATTAATTGCATATAATGTAAGCAACATTTACAGATAGTGACCAGCCTTGGCTGTAAATATCTGCAGCGGGTTAGTTGCTTCTATAAGAGAGTAGAAATTTGTATTCTTAATAAGCTTGCTGATATATCTCCTGATAATTGTAAGTGCAGCCTATCTATATAATAATAGAGTATATAGTGTAGCGAGATCTTAGGTTAAAGACTTAAGAATGCTAGAAGCTTATATAAAGGTAAGATGTCTATTCTTCCTGTGTGGATTAGGAAAGAAGAACTTACTGTTAGATTAATAGAGTACTTTTAGCTATTTTGTAATAAAACCTAATATAGGGTAAATAATAGCAAGATATTATAAGAGGCTCTAGCTAAGTTCTTTAAGAAGGTACTAGATAATATAGAAGGTATAGTTATTTAATGCCTTTACTTTATTATAGCTAATAATAATAATTATATAGCCCCTATAAAAGAAGATATCTAAATAGCAGGTATTATATTAATATACTAAATAGTTATTATCTTAGTACCCCTTTCAGGTAACCCCCCTGAAAGATGCAATGCAGCAAATATTAGCTTAATAAGGTCTATGCTAGTATTAAAGTATACTATATAGGTATTAATCTGCCAGTCTGTGTCTTTAATATATAGTTTGCTGTGAAAGCCTGATGATCTTAGGGTATCTGCTAATTTCTCCTAGGTATCTGCTAGCTTGTTCCTTAGGTCTTATATGAAAGACTATCTGGCTTTTTAGCAAGTGAGGTTATTTTAGATCTCATCTATATTAATATCTACTTTAAGCCCTAACATTATCTTATCTACCTGCTCTCTTACAAGTTTAATAGCTTTATAATAAGTTATATAAAATTCAAAAAGCTTAAACTTAATATAATATTTAATTATAAATAACTTCCTGTTAGGGTCCCAGAAGAGGTTTCTAGGGATACCTTCTCTTTAAATAATTAACCTAGAAAAGACTTTTAGCTTAATAATTTCTTTAAGTAGGGTATAGCAGCCTTAAATTAAGTACTTCTTGTAAATTGTATCTATCCAGTCAGGTTATAATAGATAATAATCTTAATAAGGCTATTTATAAACTAGAGTAGAATAACTATAGACTAGCAGGGCATATTCAAGGAATAACAATCAGCTAACCTAAATCAATCCTACTAGCTTACTTGTAGAATTATAGGCCAGGTTAAAGGCAAGGGATTATTGTTAAATGCCCATGACAGCAGTAAAGTGAATGATAGTCGAAGATGACATGTTTCCAGCGGGATCTTGATATATCCAGAACACCATCGATAATTGGAATAAAGCCTCAGGCAGCCGAAGCTAATTACCACTCGGAAGAGAAAAGTCAGACCCTTTGGAGTTTGAGGTTTGATCTCTGCCTATTTCATCATCCTCGTCTGCACTTGTGTCAAAGTTTTGGTCGGTATCTGAACTTTCAAGATCTGAAGGAATTTCGCCGTTGTCGTGCTAACCGTAGCCATAAGATTCGTTACCCTCGCTGTCTGAGGTGTCGCTGAGGTTATCGTCCTCTCCTACTTGCAGTTGGCCGACTAAATATAATATATGCTGCATCATCTTGATCTCACTAGATCCTAAATGCAAGTTATATACCTCCTAATGCTGCTATAATAGGTATTGCAGAACATAAAATATAAAGCAGATAAATCTTTTCTATATTACTAGATACTTCTTAAAGCTTAATATAAGCTAAAATCTATATAGCTAAAAAGCATCTTTAGTATATATATTTAGCTAATAGCATAAGATATATGGCATGCAATTAAGTGTAGCTCTTGCTCTGTTGAACATGAAGTCTAGCTCGCGAAGGATAACTTGCAACTGGGATTCTGTTTCGGCAGAGCTCTAGAAATCAAGCCCTTGCTATTGTCCAAGTAGGTATTTCCGACTCCATTGCGAGGCCGGTAGCTCCGCCGTGGCGGCAATGATTTCGATTAATCTATTGCAGAATAGCTCAGCCCAGCGTGTGTGCTGTAGCCATAGGGTTGTCTCGCTTCTGCCAGTAGCCGCAGTATAGTCAGTCTGAGTGCTTTCAAATGGCCTCTTCATGGTGTGATCGATCTGATGTTGTGATTGGTATTTCCAGAGAGATCGATAACAATGAAGGTTTTTAATCCATTGGGCTCATTTACCTCCACAAGTAGATAGCCAGGGTCAGGGTTGGCAAAAAAATTAATAGTATTTTAGTATTAATTTTAATAATTAGAAAATTAGTAGTTTTTTCCTACTTTTAATATAGTAAAAAATTAATTAGTTTTAATTTTAATTAGTATTAGTTTTTAAAAATTAATTTTAATTTTAAATTAAAAGTAAATTATAATAATTTTACTTTAAATTAAAAGTAATAAATTTACTTTTATTATTACTTTTAATTAAAGAATAGATTTTTACTTTTAATTTAAAAGTAAAAGTATATATTTTTACTTTAATTTAAAAGTAAAAGTAAAAGTTTTTTTTTAATTTTAATTTAATAATAAAATAAAAAAAATTTAAAAAAAAAATTAAATTAAATATTAAATATTAAATAAAAAGAAAATAATAAAAATAGTAAAAAAAATAGTAAAAAAATAGTAAAAAAATCCTTATAAAACTCTAATCTTCTTTATCCCTTTCTCTTTTTTCTTCTTCTTCTTCTTCCTCTTTTTCTATTATTTTATTATTTTCTAACTCTTTTAAAGTAATAAAATCCCAGCTTCTTAATAATAAAGTTTTTTTAACTACTTCTAGTACTAGTTTATTTCCACTTTTAGTAATAATATTATTACTAATAGAGAAAATGCTTTCTATAGCAGCAGAAGTAGCTGGAATTCCTAAAAACCTTCTAGCTAAAATAGCTAAAATAGGAAATTCTTTCTTATGCGTTTTCCACTATAATAGGGGGTTATACTATATAAAAATTAGTATTTAAATAAAAATAAAAATAATAAAAATAATAAAAATAATAAAAATTAATAAAAATTAATAAAAATTAATAAAAATTAATAAAAATTAATAAAAAAACATACCTCTACACTTTCTAAGCTTTTATTTAAATAAATAATAACTTCATCTTCTAAAATAGGGTTTTCAGTATATAATCCTATCTCAAACTTAAAAAAGTCCTTATTTAAAGACTTTTTTAAATTATCTTTTTTAGTAAATAAATTTAAATTTTTAGCTATAAAAATAGCTTCTTTTTCTTCTTTTTCTTTTTTAATTCTAAAAAGAAATTAGTAAATAATAAATATAATTAAATATTAAATATAATAATAAAACTTACTTTAAAAATTCCTCTTTTACTAAATTAATAGCATTTTAAGATATAGTAAGATAGTAAAATAAAAGATTATTAAGCTTAAACTAAAATAACTTAAACCTAGAATTTAAAATAATACTAATAATATTTTTTTTTTAAGTTTGCATATTAGCCTTAAAAGGTATCTAAGCATCTCTAAAGTCTAGCATAATTTAAATATTACTTGCCTCCCAGGCAGCAAAGCTTTATTAAGTTAATATCATTAAGTTAGCTGCCTTAATTACAGCCTGAACCTAACTGCACTTAAGCCAGCTAGAGAGCCTTACTCTTTAGCTGGGCTAGATCTTCCTCTTGCAACCCACTTCAAACAATACCACGCTTCAATCGTCCAACACGCAGTAAGTCATCCAACCCACCTTCCATACCTTCTGATCGCAGCCGCTAATAACATCACAGCTACACCGCCACGATGCATACTGTCAGAAGAAGCCTGCAGACTCCCGATCCCGACGAGCCTTATCTGACAGAAGGACCTAATGCGACCGAAATGAAGGATATGATCGACCAAGCTATCAGCAGCGGTGACCATTACAAGCTATATGATGAGGCGATAGAGATCCTAAAGGCAGCGGGCGGCCTTTGGTTGCGAGATCCTCAAGGTCACATGGCCTCATCACAAGCTGGTTGATAGAGGCTTCCTCAATGCCGAGATAAAGGCACTCAACGCGCTTGGAGAGAAGTTGCTTAGAGGGACAGATCCAGAGGTTGAGGAAAGGGAATTCATTATGGCCATTTGCGGCGGCTTGTATGACAAGTGGCTTGAGGCCATCAGGTGGCAGGCCAAGAGGGCAACAAGAATCACTCTGCAGTGAAGACAAGGGGGATGGTGTACCATGAAATGGATAAGAGAGGGGTAATTGCGGGGTTTTAGAAGAAAAATGTATTGAGTTTTGTGTAGGTTCAGGCGCCTAAAGTCAAAGACTGTTGGCGTTGGCGGCGATGGAGGGCAGAATTGATCATGCTACACAGCACGTGACCAGTCTACAATCGTAAAGACCAGCCAAACATCAGTATACTATTAGTATAAACAGGGGAATACTAATAATATAGCTTTTATAGCTAATAATACTAGTAGAATTTAATTCCTTAGGAAAGTATTTATAAATCTTTTTTAACCCTACTGTTATAGCTAGGGTTAAATTAATATAATAATTTTTCTAGGATTTAATTAGTAAATAAATTTTTAAAAAATATAAAAAAACTTACTTTTAAAATAGCTTGTTATTGAAATTTAGTTATTAGCTTATTTAGCTGTTGTATAATAAAATAAATATATAATAAAGCTTTTTGAGATGTTATATATAGCTTTCCCTGTAGTTTAATAGAAGGAATTAAAAAGATTTTAAAAATATCTCTTAGTTCCTTAATTTCATCCCATTCTAAGTTATTAGGAAAAATTTCCTTAAACTTATTATAGTCTGTAATTTTAAAAGTATAACTTAAAGGAAGCTGTAGCTTTAAAAAGCTATTTAGCATATAATAAGTAGAATTTCATCTAGTAGTATTATCTATAGAAATATTAGTAAAAGATTTATATATAATATACTTTGTAAAATAGTAGTTTTTTTAATTTTTAATTCTCTAGATTCTTTATAATTTTTAATTCCTTTAAAAAAGGTATCTTTAAGCTAATAGGTATATTTTAAAAGAAAGGATATTCTTTTAATTCAGCTTATTAAATCTATAAAATATTAATATATTTAAAAAAAAATATTTTTTAAATAACTTACTTTTAGAAGTAATAAAAGAGTTTTTATAATCTCTTTTTAAATAAGTATTAGAAGTAATAATATACTTTAAAAGATCAGTATCTAACCCTGAGGTATAAATATAATCTTTAAAAATATCTTATGCTAATAAATTAATAATATGTGCTAAACAGCGTATATCCTTAATAGGATTTTTTTTTCTTTTTCTTTAAACTGCTATAAAAGTAGTTTTAAAAAGGTTTCATTATTAGAACCATTATCTTGAGTAATACTATATTAAAATTAGTTTTTTTTAACTTAATAAAAAATATAAAAAATAGAGAAAATACCTAAAAATAGTATCTAAGCTTAAAGGAGTGTATATCTCTAAAGCTTTTAAAAAGGAAAAATAAATATAAGAGCTAATATATAGCTCAGTAAGGTGTTCAAAAGCTATATATATTAGTAAAAAAATTATATAAATAATTTTAAATTTTAAATTTAAATTTACTTACCTATAAGCTTATAATTTAAAATAAAATCTTCTGTAACCCAGATTAAAATAATACCTAAATAGACGTCTTGGGTATTAGAAGTCTATATATCTAAAGTTAAGGAAAAATTTCCTAAAGTAGTAATTTGCTGTTAAATTTGCTAATTAAAGCTTTATAAGCTTAAATTAAAAGTCTTTTATAAAAGACTTTTAATTATTTTCCTATTAATTTTAGGAGAATTTCTATTAAATAATTAATATATATAATTATAATATTTAAAAGATAAAAAAACTTACTTATTATAGTAAAAAAGAAGGTCTTGGAAGAAATCTGAGCTGATAATATTAAAAGAAAGGTTATTTTATATAAGAAAGTTAAGTATTTTCTTATAAGCCTCTTCTTCTAAAAACCCTAGCCCTAATTTAGGCTTTTTAACTGAAGAATTAAAAAAAGAAGTAAATAAAGGCTAAAAATCTTATTCTAAATAATTAAAAATTAGTTAAAAATAAATATATATATATATATATAACTTACTTCTTTTTTTACTATTTTCTGACTTTTTATTATAAGTAATAGTAGGATGTATATTTCAATAATGTTAAATGAAGTTAGAGCTTTTAAACCCTTTCTAAAAGTCGATTTTATAGTAATTATACCTATATAAGTTATATAATTAGTAAAATATTTTTTTAATATAAATAAATACTTAAAGATAATATAAAAAATATTTTTAAAAAATAAAAAAGAAATATATAACTTATAAAGTGTATTTTATTTTATAAGTTTTTTCTTCTCCTTCATTTTGCAGTATTTCTTCTCTAATAAATAAGCCTTACTAAAATATATAAGCTTTAGAGAAATTTATAGTTAAATTTAGGTTATTCTAAGGTAGGGTTAGGGTTTCTCCTATATTTAAGGCTACTAAAGAAGGAAAAATAGTACTAGGAGTATTACTTCTTTCTCTAACTTCTATAGAGCTTAAAATATTACTTTTAGTCTTTATATTAGTTAAAGTATTTTAAGAATTAAAAATCTTATAAAGTGGGAAAGAAGGCTTTAATATATAAATAAATAAATAAGGTTTTTTTTAAAATAAAGCTTTTTAATAGGTTTTTAAAGTAAAGAAATAATAAATAAAAGTAAAGTAAAGAGAAAGTAAAAAAAAAGTAAAAAAAAATAAGTCTATATATAATAAAATATCTAAAGGAATTTAATAAACTAATTTAATTTTAATAGGAATTTAATAAAATAATTTAATTTAAATAGGAATTTAATAAAATAACTTAATTTTAAGAAAGATTTAATTAAAGTATAATATTTTAAATAAGGATTTAATAATAAAAGTTTAAAAAATAAATTTAATAATATAAATAAATTTTAAAATTACTAAAGAATTATAAGTAAGTATTTATATTATATTATTTTAAAAATAGCTATTTATAAGTAAAGAAGATAAATTATTAATTTTAAAACTATATAATAAATAAAAATAAGAAATAACTTAAAAGAAATAGCTAAAAAATACTAATTAAAATAGTTAAAATTATAAACTTAAGCTTCTTTTAGTAGAGCTTCTAGGTAGGCTATCTATATTCTCTCTATATTAAAGTTAATTAATAAAGCCTTTTTATAATATATATATATATATATATATATATATTTGACTTACATTATCATTTCAGTAGAATTTAAAGTATTTAACTCTTTATAAGAATTTTTACTATATAAAATAAGTTAATATATATATAATATTATATAATAAAAAAGACTTATGTAATAGAGTGAGATTGTAGCCTATTTAGAATAGTCTGTCTTCTTCTAGAGTTTCCTCTTTTAGCTGAAAAACCTCTAAAATAAATATTAGTAAAATAATTTTTAAAAAATCTAAAAAAAATATATAAAATAAAAGAAAAATATTACCTTACTCTAGAAGTAATAGCTAACTGTGTAGGATATATTTCAGCTGAATACTGAGTATCTAGCTTATAATCTGCTTGGATTTAGAAAAGAAGTATACAAAAAGGTAAAGAATTCCTTATAATAAGGCTATTTTCATAAAAAAAAGAATAAATAGTAGAAGAAAAGTATTCTCGATTTCCATATTGGCAGTTAAGAGGAATATTTCCTCCTTTTCCTATATAGCCTTCTTTAAATCTAGTTAAATTAATAGAAAAAGTAAAAATACTATCTCTATTTAGTCTAACTTGACCTAAATAAGGCTTAGGGTTATCTAAGGGTTAATAACCCCTAATAACATCTACAAGTTGAAAAAGTAAAGATTTATAATGTGAAGGATAAATAACTGTTAAGTTTATATTAGTTTTCTCTTTAGGAAAAAAAGTAGTTGTAAATTGGAAGATATCCATAGTAAAAGTGGGTCCCAAAAGTAGGCCAAAAAAATTAGTAAAAAAAGAGGATTATTATGATATTTTTTTCTTTAAAGTTTAGTATATAATAAGATAGTAATACTAAAAGTAAAAGTAAAAAAGTAAAAGAAACACTCTGATATATATACTTAATAAAGGGAGGGAGAAAGATGAAAAGCATACCATTGAAAAGCCAGGAAGCTATATTAAATTATTAGTATATAAGCAGAATAAAGAGTATATTATTAAAGGGATAAATACTTTAAGGTAAGAGGCTAGTAAAATAATTATATACTATAATAAAAATTATAAAGCTTAAAAAAGGAAAAAGAAGAAGAGATTATAAAGAGATAAGAGAAAGGCTTTTATAGCTAAAAAAGCAAAGACCTAAAGGCTATATAGCACTTTTCTATTATAATTTACTATACTTATTATACTTATATTTATAAAATTAAAAGGGTATATACTTAAAGTAATAATAATATAATGCTATTATAATTTCCTATTATCTAGCTATTTCTTTTCTATTATAAAAAGCATATTAAGTAAAATTAAAGCTATTTAGAACTCATTTAACTGCATAAATAATATGCAGTTAAATGGGGGGTGTGTTAAGCTATAAACAGCAAAACGCTCTCTAATTAGTCAGATTGAACTCACTGTGCAATTTCTGTAGCTTGATAAGGTTAAACTGACCGCTACCTTCAATTGAAGAAAACAAGGCTCTTTCAATTAAAGCTGGAATGCTCATTGTAACTAATCTACACTTTGTATAACATTCTTTTTATACTTTTTATTTACTTTTCTTTTTTTATCTTTTTACTTTATAATTAAAAAAAGATTTAATATAAATTATAATAAAAAGTAAAATAAAGGATTTTAATTATAAGCTTTTTTAAAGTAAAAGATACTTAAAGAAATAAATAACTTACTTATAAAAAAGGTAAAGAAAATATTTATTTTAAGTTTAAATAGCTTTTAAGAAAATCTAATATTATAATATCTAGCTATTTAAATCTATTATTCTATTAATTAATAGTATACCTAAAGATCTCCTTAAAATATATAAGTAAGTATTATAGCAGATCTATAAGTATTTAAATGCTAAGATTCTTAATTAGCTATGCAGAGTCCTGGTTTAGTTGCTGTTGTTGGCAAGACTTATAACTGTCAGCAAGCTGTCCCTCGCTCTTGTAATCGATCTAAATAAGAACTTACTTAAGAACTGCGCAAAGTGGCTGTTTTTGGTAGGTTGGTTTGTGCTGAAGAACTTGGCCCCCTTTGCAATTCTGGTTCCTCTAAAGGAGATAAAGAAGGCCCTTGGAAACGTCGCGGGTAGTACATCGCAACGTCGGGTTGACTTAGACCCCGACACAACGGTTCAGTTTGTCCACAAAACGGCGCAGAGATATCTGTTTAATGTTTGCCCTGGCCTGAAGCAGGCCCCGTTGTTGTCAGACATCAAGCTTACCCATAAGCAAGGCCACAACAAGATTGCTGTCACGTGCTTAAGCTATCTTTGTAGCCGGGACCTATGACTTGGTTGGTCAGGAACGAAGAAGACAAACAAATACGGGGCTTATACATATGCCGTCTTTGCCAGTAGCTCGCAGCACTAGCTTCCCATTCGGCTAACCGGCACGCCGCCTTGACCAGGGTTCGAGCTAACCAATTAGTTGTGCACCTCTTTGCAATCCCTTCAGATCCCAAAGTGCACCTTTGAGGTATCTTTGGAAGGGCCAGCCAATTAGCTGCCTGATATCAAGGATACTTCCTCTAGTATAGCTGTTACCCCTAGATATAGGTATATCTGATACTGCAGCATGCAGATCAGGACCTCTAGCCTCACTGCTCTGCCTCCTTAAGGTAGGTATTTGTGGCGGATTGATCAGCAGCCAATCAATACTGGGTCAAAACCCACAAAAATACTTAAAAGGTGCACTCTGGGATCCAAAGGGATCTACGCCCGACTCAGGTAGGCGAGGAGGTCATGAGACAAGCTTTGAGCAAGCATTCGCGTATCGCCTTGGCCGCGACTAGGTCATTTGGGGAAGCTGAACCTTGTCGCCCGGAATCCACACGTACAGTACATACTACTCGCATCTCCGCAAGTGGCAGGTAGTTGTGTCGAGCATGATAAGGAGCACAGGAGAACCACTAATGATATCAGAGCTCACGATATCGAGTGTCTGAAGACCTGAATGGAGCATCACCTGTCACGCTATGCACCTTCCTCAGACGGATCCGCCGGCCCATATTTCCCCTCGTTGACGGAGTGCCATTACGTGGAGTAAGATTGCAACAGGCTGCTTATCGCCAAACCATCGCCAATTGGACACATTAGCTATTGATTGCTGACGTACGGAGTACTCCATTGAGGAAGGCAGTATCGTGCCAGCAGCGTAAGCAATGGCTCCCATAGGGGGGGCACATGATTTGCCTGGAGCTCTAAAATTGGGGTAGCCTTCCATCTTCTACATTTCTTTCTTTCTTCTTTCATGACACTTCTCCCATTCCTACCCACCCCCCCTCTCCTCCGTCCTCGTCACGATGAGTCTTAAGAACGAAAACAATGGCGGCAGCGATGCCGCCGACTACAAATCGGGTACGGTCGATTCCACGGCCGGCCGGCAGTTCCCCGTCGATAACCCAGAGGCCGGGGAGACTAATCCCCTCCATAAAAATCTCAAGGGCAGGCACATGCAGATGATTGCCATGTAAGGGTTTAATACCAAGTACTCAATTGTATACCAACTAATGGTCGCCTTTCTAAGTGGTGGTGCAATTGGTGCTGGCCTGTTCATCGGTTCTGGAACTGCTTTTCAGACTGGTGGACCTGCTTCTGTTTTTCTTGGTTTCCTAATTGTTGGTAAGTTGTGTACTCTGCATTGGTCGTGATGCGATAGCTAACGCGTGTGTTCTTTAGGTGTCATGGTGTATGTTCCCTGGACGTGGAAGTCGAAGCATCTTTCCCTTCGGTTGATGGATATTGACATAGATCATTTAGATACCTCATGATGCAGGCCCTAGCAGAAATGACTGTCCTGTATCCGATCAACGGTGCCTTCACCATGTATATTTGCCGCTTCGTTGATCCCTCCGTCGGGTGGGCGTGCGGCATCGAGTACGCCATCAGCTGGCTGACTGTCCTTCCCTTTGAGATCTCCGCTGCTTGCAACATGATCCATTTCTGGCCAGGTTCGCACGGTATTAACAACAGTGCTTGGATCGTCCCGCTACTTGTCGCCTTGGTGGTCATTCAATTCTTTGGCGTCAGGGGATACGGCGAGGTATGTTCCCACCTGTCTGAAAAGTTCCCAGCCTTGAGATATATGGACAATGAGCTGACCGATTATTGAATTAGGTCGAATTTGCTCTCAGTTTGATGAAGATACTCGCTTGCATAGGCTTTATCATCCTGGGAATAATAATCAACTGTGGCGGCGTTCCAACAGACGACAGAGGCTACATCGGTGGAAGATACTGGTAATGTTATGCATGCCTCCAAGTGGCCGAACTAGGCTAACATGGATTTTGAAACAGGAACGATCCTTACAGCGCATTCCTCAATGGCTTCCACGGCTTCTGCAGCGTCTTCGTCACTGCAGCGTTCGCCTACACTGGCACCGAGCTGACAGGACTGGCTGCTGCGGAAACAGCCAATCCAAGAAAGGAGATTCCGAAGGCCTCGAATCAGGTCGCATGGCGAATCGGTATCTTCTACGTCGTCAACCTTCTTCTTGTTGGACTCATCGTACCGGCAAACAGTCCCCTGTACGGCAGTGCGACTACTGCGTCACAAGGGTCGCCTTTTGTCATTGCAATCGAGCTTGCTGGCATCAAGGTCCTGCCATCGATTTTTAACGCTGTTATCCTGATCGCCGTTATGAGTGTTGCTAACTCGTGCACCTTTGGCTCGACTCGAACGCTTCAGGCTCTCGCTGCAAATGGTGCGTGCTGCGTGATGATATGAACATGTTGTTTGAGGCGCTAATACACACTTACTGTACAGGAATGTTCCCAAAGAAAATGGCCTACGTTGACAAGAAGGGTCGTCCTATTCCCGTGGTCATTCTTCAGCTTCTCTTTGGGCTGCTAGCATTCATTAACCTGGCGCATAATGGTGGTACGATCTTCAATTGGCTCCTGTCACTGTCGGGTCTTACCATCCTCTTCGTGTACGGTGGCATCGCTCTGGCTCATATCCGCTTCCGCAAGGCCTGGTAAGCAAATCACCTGGTTGTTGTCTGGCCTGCTTTGTTCCTTTGATGACTAACTTCGAACAGGGCCATGAACGGGCATACCTTGGACGAGCTTCCCTACAAGGCCAATTGCGGCGTCTGGGGTTCCTGGATATGCTTGCTTGTCTGCGTTCTTGCTCTGATCGCTCAGTTCTACGTCGCGCTTTATCCTGTTGGCGGTCCTAACCTGGATGCAACAAACTTTTTCCAGCTCTACCTCGCCGGTCCGCTACTGATTTTCCTCTACTTACTCTGGAAGGGCTACAGCTGGATCTATGAGCCATCACACCGCCCATTGTTCATCAGAACAAAAGACATTGATATCTACACAGGCATGAGGGAGATCAGTAGTGTAGGTACCTCTGCAGAGGACAGACGCGCTAGTAATGCTGAGTCAGGAGGGGAAAAGCACCGGGGAGGTGCTGGGGCATATATTAAGAATGCTATCCGAAACATTATTTAAACTTTACGGGAGTATATTATTTAAGGGGTAGGTAGTAAGGGGCCAAGGATGTAGAGATACGTTTCATAGTGCGAGAACTGCCGCGTTCGCAAGGTACACAGACTCCCGAGTCATGAATGTACTAACGCTCAGCGCTTACAGATTCTATTATAAGTTCTTTGAGATAGGCAGTACCCGTGTTACCAATGCGTCAATACCATCGAGTGTGTCGTTGCTGACAAGAAGCCCAGAGTGAAGCGCAACCTCGTCCTCTTCACCTCACCATTATACGTCACCCCGATGTCCCGTGCTCCATCCATAAGGTCAAATATGCTATATGAGTCATAACTATATACTAACATCAACAGTTTATTAAAAGGTTGTTAGACCACCCTCCTTTACAAAGAGTAACGGATCTCTTGGTCGTCCCAATCAGTCTCATCAAGATCGGCTTGGCCTGCGTGTTCAAGAATGTGTCCATTTAAGACAGCCTCAGCTCCATGCTGCTGATTCCTTTGTTTGTTCCATCTTGCCATTATCTGTCTCATGGATATAACAATGACAATATTAAGGACATAACAGGCTACCATGATATTGAATGCAGTCTGGTAAAAAGATTAGTACAGACCAATAAGTCATAGAGTAGATACCCAGACTTACCTTAAAACCAGGGGTTTCTTGCGCAATAAACATAAGCGGCCCAATAATGTACCCAACACAAAACCCAACAAATAGCATCCCATTGACAGTAGCCTTCTTTGTGTGCCCGGTGATATTACTGGAAACCAAACTGAGAGTTGTTGGGAAAGCGCTAGCTTGTGCGCAAACCAGCCAGATGCCTGCAAGACGGGCTATCTTGTTGGACTCTGGAAGAAACTTGACCATCAAGACCCCAGCTAAGGATATAAAGTTAAGAATAGCAATAGACAAGCATCGCGCATTCTTCAGTGTCATCGAAATAGCTACAGTTAGGATGACAAAGAAGAGAAGAAATGCGCCTACTGACATAGAAAGAAGCTGAGTTTGGAGCACACTGTATCCAAAGTCCTTTATGATAATGCTTCCAAACTGTAATTGAACTGTTCAGTAGCGACTCCAAACAATTATACGGGTAGACAAGGCCTTGGGCATTTTGTATTACTTACAGCAGTTAAACCACCACCTGGAATGGTTGAAAACACACAGAGGAGAAAAAACAACCAAGACCTCGGGTCTACAAAGGCTTCCCTCATCTGTGCATAGTTCCATTTTCCTGTTTGTGTAGAATGCCTCGCTCCCTGCACTCTCGCAAAAGCTAGTTTCCTCTCGTGTTCATTGAGGAACCAAGCACTTTGGGGATTGGTAGGTAGAAGCCACCAAACAACCAAGCCCCAAATAAAGGTCGCTGCTCCGAAGATGATAAAGAGGAACTAGGGGAACGATTAGCTTTTGAATGACAAATTGCCTCTTGTCTCAATCATGCGCCCACATACTTGCCAACTTTTAATCGCACTGTCGATATGGGAGATGCCATACGCCATAATACCGCCTATTATATATGCCACACTAGCTCCGCCATACCAGAGACCGTGACGCAAGGCGTGTTCAGAGGGTTTGTACCAAGTGGACGTGATGATCGTAAAGCCTGGGCCAATAGCAGCCTCAAAAGCCCCGAGTAGGATACGCAAAACCGCCAGACTGGCAAAGCTCTTGCCAGCAGCCATAACCATCTGAATGCCTGCCCAAATGAGCCTAGTTCGACGCATCAGTACGAGTACATAAGAATGTCTTAGGGGCTTTGAGGGAAGAAACATACACAGTCAAGACGACAACTTTAGCCACTGGGAATTTGACCAAGAGAATTGAAGACAGAGGACTAGCAATGAGGAATCCCACATAAAAAAAGCTAGAGACCCAGGAGTATTGATTGCCACTAAGGCTCTAGGAAATTGTTATTATCGTTTATGTTTCTTGTTGATATAGATGACAGGTTGACTTACTGCATCCTGCAAGATGCCCATAATTGCAGTGTAGCCAAGGGACGTCTTGTCAAGATACTGGAAAAGGTATAGAACGAACATTAAGGGCATCAAACTGTCCCACTCTTAGATCAACGCATAATTGTAAGCAGTGAGTGACTTACTGCAAGTCAATCTTTCGAACCAGTTTTCGCTCCTCAGCCGGGGTCATTGTCAAGGTTGACGTTGCCTCTCCGACACTGGCACTGGGATGCTTGGTCGAAAGCTCTATTGAGGCTTTATCCTGGCTAGGATAGGCGTGAATTTTCTTTGAACTCATGATGTTGTTTACTACTGGTGGTGTTGTAATTCGACGGGGCTTCAAAGTGTGATGATTGAAGAATCTCTGTAGAGGTTGTGTTGCTCTTTATATATCAGTCTGTCAAGCCACAAAGATAACAAGTAGGAACGAGCGACCCTTGAGATGAACGTGTAAGGCGAATCCCATCCTCGCCAACTATCTCGGCTATCGACCCCTCCTGCTATGGGTCCAAACCCAATTGCCCAGAAATGTGGCCCTGGGTACATGTACCCGGATTTTGAGGAATCCGATTGGCTGGGTACAGGTACCCGACTAGATGCTGATCAAGTCCAGCTACTTCCCCAGATTCTTGGACCCTCGACCTAAACGGGTACAAGTACCCGAACCGAAGTCTGTCTCCCCATCTTTCTTCTCCCATTTCCGGGCAGCAAAAATGTATTTACAAAGAGGAAATACCCTCCCCGATACGAGTCATAGGTGAAAGCGTTGACCCCTTATCCTATTACTATCATTACGAACTAGCTCACTACATCATGGCCAAAATCCCTATGATCCCCGATCACATAATCATTCCTTGGATCCCTCCTCCACGACCAAGATATATTCTCACCGGCGCCAATATCATTGACCCTGTTCAAGGCACTGTGCTAGAGAACGCAACGATCCATCTCTGCGATGGTATCATCAAATCTATCAGTGGCGATGCAACAGAATGGAGCGACGATCCGTCTGTTTTGGAAATGGACTTGGGCGGAAAGTATGTTTGTCCCGGCCTCATAGACTGTCATGTGCATCTCGCAGCAGTTCCTGGAAAGAAGGGTCTGGAGGATTTGAAGAATTGGAACCTTTCAGCCTCGCTCCTATGCCAGCCACAAGTCTGCAAATCGATGTTAGAGAGGGGATTTACAACCGTGAGGGATTGTGGTGGTGCTTTAGCTCCCTTGAAAAAAGCGATTGAGGATTATGTTCATCCAGGCCCAAGGCTATTCATCGCTGGACGCGCATTATCACAAACAGGCGGGCATGCAGACGTCCGCGAACAGCTAAACGAACATGAGTGCTGCGGCGGAACTATCCAAGGCATTGGACGAGTCATTGATGGCGTGCCAGACTGTTTGAAGTATACCCGGGAGGAGCTTCGCCAAGGATCCGACTTTATCAAGATTATGGGCGGTGGTGGTGTGGCTAGTCCAACAGATAATATCGAGCACATCCAGTTCTCAGATAAGGAGATCAAGGCTATTGTGACGGTTGCGTCTAACGCAGGCACATACGTGACCTCTCATGCCTACACACCTCAAGCGATCCAACGAGCAGTCAATCAGGGAGTTCTGGGTATCGAGCATGGAAATCTCATCGATAAAGAAACCGCTGAACTCATGGCTGCCAAAGGAGTCTTTCTGACCCCGACCCTAGTTGCTTACGCAACTATGGAACAATTTGAAGGCTTCCTCCCACCTGCTTCAGCCAAGAAGAACAGGGAGGTATTGGAGAAAGGATTGGAAGCCATCAAGATTGCAACGGAAGCTGGAGTAACGATATGTTTTGGAAGTGACCTCCTCGGGCAATTACATTTTGCGCAGTCCCGCGAATTCGGGCTCCGGTCGCAAGTCCAAAGTTCGCTTGAGGTTCTGCGAAGTGCGACTATCAACGCTGCTCGAATGCTTAGGCAGGAACGGTTCTTGGGCCAGATCGCCCCAGGATTTGCTGCTGACCTTCTGATCTTGAACGTGAATCCATTGGAGGACATTACCGTTCTGGATACACCTGAGAAGCATGTACTGGCAACATTCAAGGATGGACGAGTCTTCGCATCTAGATGGTTAGAACTGGAAACCTACTTCAGCCGAACAGTAAATATTGCTTAGCTTGTAGACTCAATCAAGAGACGCATCACATTCTGTCATGAGACCACAAGTTGTTGTCAAACTGAATATATGATATGCAAACCCATAGAGAAACGTCTTGCGCGTCGGTGTTGCTAGCACGGCAATGAGTACACAGTGTTTCTCCACAATATAAGCTTCTATTGGCTCTTGAAGATCTCAAGAAATTTATTTCTCAACCTTATCGGATTCAGCCCCTTGAAATATTTGAAAACTAGTGTTGTGTTAGCCTTGGCTGGTAGATGTCGTTCACGTGATTGTTTTTAGTTTCGCAACCCCTCCTTCAAAGTCAACCCTCGTCATCCAGTTATCCGGACCATAACAAGGCCTTCTTATCTCTCCCTCCCGAGCGCTGCGACTTGTCGTCTGATAATTGGAAAAATTTTGTTGTTTTACCTGAGTCATTACAATCATCGAGCTTGCTGTGTCTACAATGCCCCCTCCGCCGCAACCAGGCCCATCGAAGAGACACCGCCCGCACGTCCCTTTGGAAAAGCGAAAAAGAGCGGTTCGCGCATGTCTTTCTTGTAGAGGCAGTAAGAAGAAGTGCGTCTTGACCTCGGTGGATCAATGCGAAGAGTGCACTCGGTATGGCCTTGCATGCACCTTTGAGCCGGTTCTCAAGGATCGTGGCAACCAACCATGTGATGTTCCATCGAGACTGTATAGGTAAGGAAGACTCGCTCGCATCCTAGTGCTTCATCCAACATTTTCATACAATCTCGAAAGTTCCATGTACTGATTTCGTGACTTGAAGCTCGTCAGTGTGGGATACGGTGGCAACAGACGTCTCCCGATGTGTGCAGGATAGATTTCCTGACATCAAGCTCAATTCTGAACAGCTGTCAATTGTTTCAAATCTCTTCAATGAAGCTGTTTGGAAGAGGAGTTCACTTCTGTTTCTGCAAAACGATAGTTCTCTTGGTCCATTATCCAAGGCGTCGGAGCCGGTTCCTCCGCCCAGAGTTGTCGCGGAGCCTGAAGCGAACGACTTACCAGCCACAATAGAGAACGGTATGTCTAATGTTGATTCGGCAAGTACTCTGTCATGGCTTATTCTCTCTGGTAGATCATACGTCTTCGGTATCCCACGCTAGCTTCCTAGCTGCAGTCTCAGAGACCATACCCCCGGTCTCCTCAAAGGATCACTACGTGCGTGATACAAGCCACTACAGCATCATTCTTCTTAGTATATTCTAACCAAGCATACACAGGATCGGGTATATACGAACAGCCTTGCTCAGCAAGAGGATGCATATTCCATTAGCAATATAGTTGACCAGCTTCCTCCTCGTGAGGTTTCTGAAGCCCTTGTTGATTTGTTTTTTACATTTCTCGAGAGTAACTGGTACTACTTCGAAAAGAAGAGATTTCGAGACATCTTTACCGAACTGTATGCTGATAGACCTTCTGCGCAGCAACTTCGCTGTGCCAATGTCTGTCATGTTCTTCTCGTATTGGCTCTGGCAAGTACGTTCAAGCATTTGGTCGAGCCATTTGACTTTATGGATGCAGACCGAGATGTTCCAGGTGGAAAACTCTTTGCAAATGCTACCAGGCTAATGCCCAGAGTAATTGCCGATAACTCTGTCGAGAGCGTGATATGCTCCCTCTTGATATCTCTATACCTGCTTGCAACTGACGATATTGAGCACCACCATATTTATCTGGGATTGGCCCTGAATCAAGCAGTTGGCCTCTCGATGCATCGCGAAGTGGTGGATATTGAGGAGACTCCTGAAGCTCGAGAGGTCAAAGTCCGAATCTTTTGGACTATCTACACCATGGAACGGTATGACAGTTGTCGATGTTTCATGTATTTATGACAGCTGACAATTTAGATAGTCTAACATCTGGTATCATGGGTCTTCCAACGATGCTACAAGTCAAGGACATCAGCGTTTCGCTGCCACAGAAGCGACAAGATCTAGATGGCGATAACTGCCAGGCTGTAGATCGCCTAATTGCGATAACTAAGCTGACCATGGGGATGGATGAGATTATTAAATGGAGTGTATGGAACAATCTGTGCTTTTACCCATATCGGAAATATCACAGTAGCTGACGAGCTCCAGGCCCATTGACAAGAGTGAGAGTACATTTAAGTGGGCCTTGTTTAAAATGGAATCTCTCAGGCTGCCAGTTCTGATTCATGTTTCCAAGTCCCCAGGACCGTCGTTCCGAGCCGATGCCCACCTACAGATAATCTATCTCCTGATTTGGGTAAACGTTGGCCGCGGTGCTACGTTACGTCTTGTTCGCCAATCACTTCAACCTCAATCTGTATCAATGGCTTTGGGAGATCAAGAAGCATATCTCAGGTCTCAAAGACTGGTGGAACAGTGCAGAGAGGCAGCCACAATGATCATTAACTGGATTACTCAGTTGCATCACCGTGCCCTACTCGCCAAGTATTCGTTTACAGATTTTCATACATGCAGCTCTGCCACTATTGTACTTTTGTTACACTCTCTCCTTTATCCCACTTATGATTCATTACCAATAACACAAGGCATAAATGCTCTGAAGTTTATGGCTGAGGGCAGTAAGTTGGCCATGAACGCACTGCAACTTATCGAACGCCTACAGGAGGCTATTCAGAAGTCTAGTAGTGTTGAGGTCTCGGGCTCTACCATGAACCAACCTTCGCTATCAGGGATGGTGGTCGGTGTAGACCTATCTCAGATTCAGCCTTTCGGCAGTGCTGGAAATCTCCCCTTCGCTTCTACCAGTAACTACGAATCTTCTGTTTTACCCACCAATCAAACCTTGTTTCCGGATTTGGAACCATGGCTACTAGAGTATTCCGACCAGGACCTAATGCTGTTCGGATTCGATGGCTTTGGCTTAATGTTTAATGCAGATGTTTCTCAGACATGAGCTCAAGCAAGGAGAGTGCATTCGTTGCGTCAGACAGTGTCTAGGTGGGTGGATATTTCTACCTGTTGATAGCTCTAGTTAAGAGCCTGGCAGGCGCTTTTTCCCAAGGTTGATTTGCTTATGGAGCATGTTTGTGGGGACGTATCCATTCAACTGCTGGCGAGCTGATTCACAGATTCGATGTTTCATACTGGGACGCTGCCTGACACAATCGTTGTCGGTTGTAAGCGCGTAGCCACAGAGTGTGCAGGTGATGGCTTGCTCCGGTAAATTGAAGTGAAGATGAAGCTTCTTCAATGTGGAGTATTTATCTAGGCTTAGTGGGATTGCTTGATAAGTTGGACGGCATCTGCCCATTCATTGTATCAATATATAGTATAGATTAGTTGGTCTCATCCACGGGCCACATGGGTATGGAAAACGGAAAGTGGTTTCAATGGATCTAGCAAGAGTGGCACGGTCCCACGCGTTCCTGTCGTGAATGCTTCGGCAGGCGCATCCCCAAGTCACCGATGTTAATGTCAGATCATCAATACACACCATCGCAGCCAAGATTCAAACCCATACCATATAAAGCCAGTGAGAATTTACTCATCGGCGCCGCCTCCATGTTCCCATTCAGCTTCGGGAACACCAGGTCCAGCAAGTCTCAAGCCCTTGTGGCGTCTGGCTACCACTCGCTCCATCACACCCATGTGTCCTTGAAATTCCTCAATGTACCCTCGATGTGTGGCATGTCAATACCGTCGGTCTCACCGGTCCTCGCCGGCCCTGTTCCGAAATGATAGAGGAATGTGCTGAGAACCGCCGTTGCAACGAGGGCCTCGTGCACTACGAGTATGAACATCTTATTCTTCAGCACAGTCAGAGCGCCACCGGGCCGAGATTTCGTCTCCACAGTAATTAGTAACTCTATACTTTGTAGGGCTACTTGTATGCATTTACGTCGTGAGTGCAATTCATACTCGACATCCTCTTCCGCAGGAGGATCTCCATCATCGGCTGACCGGGGGCTCTTGAGGAGGTGAGATGTGTGCAGCTTGATGTACATCTTGTTGTAGAGGCTGGTGAGGCCGATTCGTTGCCTTACTCCAGCTGGGGACTCGAAGAGACAATTATTCAGCGTTTCAAACTCAAATCTATCCGGGATGGTATTCCACGTCTCTGCAAGGCGGGCCTCTGCGCATCTCTTCTCAGAAGGCAATATGAGACCTTGAGAAACGTTGACATCAATCAGCCAACCGGCGGTGAGACTCAGCTTATACCTGGCCAGTGCAAAGAATACTGGAGTCAATTTCAAGTCTAGGCGTGACTCAGGAAGAGGAGTACAGATCGGATCGAGGCCACTGTCTTCCAGCTTCCGAGGTGGTTTGGTGTCCCATAAACCTTCACCTATAACCCTTGGTGAACGAGTGAGCACAGACACTGAGGAATCAAAAATATGAATTGCGGCCCAGATCCGCCGCTGCATCTCGCCTTCAAAACAAGATATCTCAGGAAAGTGGCACGGCTGTCGGTGGTAGTCCATGCATGGGAAGGGCAATCCCTCCCCGCAACCCTGTTTGTCAGAAGCGCTGGATATCCTTGGCACTCAAGATAAGTGTTGGAAAATTATTAAAGGTTGGCCCAGAATCATCAACGACAACCAATCAAATACCCGCCGGCGCACAGCGCTCTTGAACTAACGTTTCAGGAAGCCAACAGTCAGCCAAGTCATAATACCTGTCACCACATTCCCTATTAACAAACGCCACAGCGTATCAGCGTAGTCCTTCATTCATTTCAAACTGTTTTAGATCCACTCGGCAACTCATTGTAGATAAATCGACACAGTGGTAATCAAACAAGATCTTGTATAATTATCCACCATGTCTGTCCTGCTTATAGTTCTGTTTTTCCACAGCTCAGTTACACTTCTCCTACAAAGGGTTCGGGTTTATTATGTTCATTCGTTATCTGTCGCTCCTTTCAATTCCTTTATCTTGCTACTAATATAGACTTCGTCTATCAGAATGCGTGTCTTTTCTTCATGCGTTGCTGCAACCTTGGCCCTGGTGGTCAGCCCAGCCTCTGCCTTCTTCAGGCTGCCCTGCAGTCGCCCCGTAACGCTCCAGCGGGTTGATCCCATCGTCAATCCGGGAACGCTGTCAGCCCACGCACACACTGTTATGGGAGGGAACAGGTTCAACTTCACCATGGATTTCGATACGGCCAGAGCCTCGACCTGCACTACCTGCAAGGCCCGAGAAGATCTGAGCAACTATTGGATTCCCAACCTCTACTATCGCGCCCCTGATGGCACCTTCGAAGATGTCCCTCAGACGGGTGGCATACTGGTGTATTACCTACAGCGATCGGACCCCAATGATCCAGAATACGAGAAGGGCTTGCTTGCGTTCCCTTCCAGATGTTGGCGGGTAATCCACACCTGCGAAGTTTCAAGAACACGCTCGAACAAAGAGCCATCTCTTATGCCTGCCTTGGAGTAAGCGGACCCGAAACCCATGAGATCCCTCCGCATAATTGCCCCAATGGGTTGCGCGCTCAAGTCATGTTCCCCTCCTGCTGGGATGGCAAGAACCTGGATTCGCCTGACCACAAGAGCCATATGGCGTATCCGGATCGGGTTGATAGTGGTGTTTGCCCACGATCGCACCCAAAGCGCCTCGTCACGATATTTTATGAGGTAGTCTTTCAGGTCGACCAGTTTAAGAATAGGTGGTGTGGCAGCATGCATCCTTTTGTTTTCTCCAATGGCGACCCGACCGGCTACGGCCTACATGGCGACTTTCTCAACGGCTGGGACGTTAAAGTCTTACAGCAGGCAGTCAAAGAGTGCACTGATGCTTCTGGAGTCATTGAGAAGTGCCCTGCCCTTATATTCTTCGACGATGATGCCATGAACGGATGTCGCGTGCCTGTCCAAGTCGATGAGAAGACTAATGGTGTCCTCAAATCACTCCCCGGTTGCAACCCTGTTACGTTCGGCCCGGAGCTTGCTACCCCCGTCGTTGGTAAAGCGTGCAATGCCACTAAGGAGATCAGCCCACCGAAGTGGCCATTCACCGACGTTACCAACACCAAGAAGTTCCGCTATCTGGGATGTGCCAAGGACTCTTACGGTTCCCGCAGCCTTAACATGGCCCAAACCAGTGCCGATAACATGACGATTGAGTCGTGTCTTGAATACTGCGAGCATCAGGGCTACTTGTTCGCCGGCCTCGAATACGGCCGAGAGTGTTACTGCGGGAATGCTGTTGATAAGAATAAGCTTCCTGTTAAGGGACAGCTGGGTAAATGCGAGATGCCTTGTGCAGGTAACAAGGAACAGGTCTGTGGAGGTCCAGGCGCCCTTTCACTCTATCAAAAGTGCAAAGCATCAGAGGGTTTTTGCAAAAATGCCCAGATTATGTAAAGGATTTTGTTTTCAATCTGTCATGGTTGCTGGCTGGTAGAAGCGCATTGATAGTGACTCTCCAGCCTGTATAGATTCTTTTCACCTTCGGCCTCAACGGCCACTTGATTATTAACTAACTTCATTTATTTTAACCATTTATCCAATACTATACTACTTCCCTATGCTGGGTATCTCAACTCACTAGCATCGCGGTTAGGAGCTCAATTATCAGATGAAACAGATAAATAGCCCTAACGGTATTTTCCGCCACTAACTATCCCACTAAATAAACCAGACGCTAAACCTGCGTAGCGTGCCGTGTAGTCATTGGGCACATAATAAGCAGTTTCCCCGCGTTTCAAGGAATGGACCGCATTTCACCTACAATTTCGGGAATTAATTGCTTTACTCTATCCAAGATTCTTCCTCAACCCCTTTACTCATTAAGCAGTCATGGATAAGACGCTGAGACGCCGAGCCCACGGGCAAAGATCGCGCACTGGATGGTATTAGCCTGCTTCTGGTAGAAACGGAGTTGCTCGCTTGCTTACACCTTTTATCTGCTACTTTTAGTCTACCGTGCCGCATCCAGAAGATCAAGTGCGACGAAACTCAACCCTGCTGTCAACAGTGTTACAAGCGTGATCGCGCATGCAATATCTCAAGCTCCCGATTCCGCGTTTATACTCGCAGCTCTGATCCTGATCTTGTGGCGGCCCCGACGCGGTCAGAGCCATCAGAACCTGGCCCTGTTGATAACAGTTGCCACGATGCCGACGACGACAGTACCAGCGCCCATGATAGAGATTGGTATTTGTTTATTGGTGAGCATAGCAGATCTCAAGATGTAGACGTGAGCGACGAAACAACCAGTGTCCCCAGCCCAATCTCAAATGCTGTCCATGACTCAGGTCGCATCCTGGTTCAGCTGGCGAACTTGCCCACGGTCCATCTCAATGAAGCCCAACATCACCTGACGACTGTAGCCACCACGCCCGGTACGTCGGGCGCAATGAGCTCACCTTCATCAAACAGCATTACAGTGCAGTCAGAAGTGCCTCGACGGAAGTCAACCATCCCCGAGACATTCGATTTCGTCGTCTCGCTCTCCCCTTTTGGAACAGATGAGAGTTTACCGCATTTGCCCGCAATGGTCGCGGCACATGCTATCACACCATCTGACGACTGTCAGAGTGCAAGAGGCTTGGCTTCGACGGGTCCAATAGACCGGAAATCTGAGATTGTAGAAACCGACCCTGAGCTTTCCTTTTTCTTGCGGCAATTTGCTGACACAATGGGAAACTGGTAAGCAGCCCCAAACCTTATGACGGTCGCCTTGCATTGTAATCATCTTTTCATAGGATGGATTTGTTCGATATGGATCAACATTACCACAGAGTTATACCAATGCTCGCATGGAGTAGTCCATTGCTTCTTTATTCTGCCTGTGCCGTGGCAGCCAAGCAGCTCACTTTAGTTAAACCCTCTCCACAGGAGCCACGGTTCTATATCCAGTCCTGGCAGACCGGCTTCCAAAAAGACTTTGCATGGTATAGCACCAAGTACTACGATCGTGCCATTTCGCTACTGCTGAGGCATGTTTCCAACCTCAGTTCAGGAGACTCTGGGCAGGAAAACGCAGTGCAACAGAGCGAGCACGGTCACAACCCCAAACCATGCGGAAATGAGATCATCATAGCAGCCACCATCTTATCAGTTTACGAGTTTCTCACCGCCAGTGATCAGACGTGGTCTGAACATCTTGATGGTATCCGATCGTTTATTGGTCTATCGGACGAACTGGGCTTCAATTTTCAGCCCACATCAGCAGGCCCAGTTCTTGATCCTCTGCTACCAAGTCTGCTACGTGCTGCCTGTTGGAACTTTGCCAGACAAGATTTCCTTGCAGCTTGTAAGATATTTTCTTTCTTATCTTGACATTCCTAAACCTTGTTGCTTCCCAACTAAAGCATAGCTAACATGGGTAGTGATCAATGGTCACAAGACTCGTCTCGATACGGAAAACCCAGTTATCTGGCGACGAATGGGTCTAAGCGTGACTGAAGATGGTTAAACCAATAGCCCACATGGATTCGCATTCCTCAGAAGATGCTCATTCGGAGTCTTTACGGCCTGATATAATATCCAACACGCTTGTATGGCTTCTCTCAAAACTAGCCAACTACGTTGCCATCGCGACCGATTCGAAACAGCAACCAACATCGATGAGGGGTCTAGAAGCTACATGGCTCTCATTGAATCAAGAATTTGAAACATGGCACCAGGGGCTGCCCTCAAGCTTTCGGCCATCATACCGAGTGCGACGCACGCATCACGGTGTTGAGAGAAGCCAAAGGTACAAGCATCAGACTGAATCGTTGATCTGTTATGAGACGTGGTACAGCAGCAGTATGTGTGCCTCTAGCATGCAATCCTACCACATGAGTCAGATCCTGCTCTTGATTCACAAGCCGGAAGGGCTAGGAGTCCCTTTTTCACGACCCTCTGCCTCGGGAGGCCCTTTCGATGCCTTGACGAGGTTCAACCAGATGAACCGGGTACTGCAGTATCATGCTGCAGAGATTTGTGCTATAGCATTGTCGAGACCGGAAGCAGCCGCGAGAATCCATATGCTGCAACCTGTTTACCCCGCAGGTCGTTGTCTACACACCAAAGCTGATCGTGCTATTGTTCTTGGGCTGCTTGAGTCCATTGAGATCGAGCTGGGGTGGAGCTCAAGATACCGGGTGGATGATTTACTCAGAGAATGGGGCATGGACCGGAATGAGATCATGGATTGCTGTAATTAATCTTCTCAAACCTCGGATACTGGTAGTGGAATTCGAAGATATATATCACATCTCTATAAATCTTTCTAGTAACACCACAACCACATAGGCCAGAGTTGCTTGGGTTCAGATCTGTTCTTATCTAGATATTGTCGTATAGTTATTCTTCCCACATTATCTACTTGCCAAGGGTAACGCAAGCCTGTCATTCAACAAGCGCCATACGGACGATACCACGCTCTTATCCACAACTAATGAAAGACCAGCAAAAGCCGGCAGCAATGCCCACAAGGGAGAAATTCTGCCGCCGCTCTTGAGGTCAGAAACAAAGCGAAAGTCTCCCCAGCGAATAAAGATACTTCTAAGCCAAAAGTGCCACTGCCATTCAGGGTAGATCAACAGGTTCTTACCCGTCTTTGGCTCGACATACCAGTTGCTACATCCCGACGACCAGACTAAGCTCTTGCATTTGGACTGAATCCATGAGTTCTCTTCGTCTTCGGCCTGCTGTTTGACTTGGACAGCCTCTACTGTTTGCGAGGGCCAGAGTGATATTTTTGGCGGGTGCAGTGAGCGTAAAACGGGATCGAGGACGCGGAGGGTAAAGTTTATCTGGCACTCGGTCGACCATGTAACTGACAGATGACCGGTGAGTGTGTTGGGTCCCATCATGATGAACATGTTTGGGAATCCGGCCATGCAAGTTCCGTAATAAGCTTGCGGGAGTCCATCGTTATGCTTGTTCCACTGTTCAGATCAGTCTGTTGGTTATTTTATTTATATGTGAAAGATGAGTGCCTACATGATCTTCGACGCTTTTCCCTTCGAGACCGATAATCTCCATCGGAGCGAGCAGCTTTGTCGTCTCAAAGCCAGTTGCCAGCACAATAGCGTCAGCTGGGAGTTCCTTGCCGGAACGGAGAAAGACGCTACGTTGGCCGATACGCTCAACAGGGTCGTCTGAGATGAGACGGAGGTTAGGCCTATGCAGCGCCTCGAGGTATCCCGTGTCAAACACGCGACGTTTGCAACCAACTTCAAACTTGGGAACCAGCGCATCGACATACTCGGCGGGTGCATTCTCTCTAATGTACTTCCTAGACGCATCACTCAACCTCTGACGCGCATCTTTGCCCGTTGCAGTATTGAACATGAGCCACTCGGCCTCGAGTTGGGTGTAGATGACGGTGCGAAGTAACACCATGGCACCAGGAACCCAGCGCATCATGAAGCGGAACAGGGTCGAATACTCGGGATTTGGACGCTCGAGCAACCAGTGCGGTTGGCGCGCAAACTGTGTGACGCTCTTGGCAGTCTGTGCAATGACGGGCACGAACTGCGTGGCGCTGCAGCCGTTCCCAAGCACCACGACATTCTTGTTGGCGTGGTCGAAGCTATGGTCCCACGTCGCAGAGTGGAAGATGTTGCCCTCGAAAGTCTCATGGCCAGGGACCTCACATTTCTTGGGTATGCTGAGGGCACCGACCGCTGTGATGAGGATGTTGGCTCGTCGCTGGGTGGCTTTGTTGGTATGGTGGTTGAGGATCGTAACGAGCCAGGTGCTGGACTCGGACTGCCACTCGGCTTTGGTGACGCTGTGCTGGAGACGTATGTGGGGGTCGATGTCGTGCTGGTGAGAGACGTCTTTGAAGTAGGCCAGAATCTCAGGCTGCATGGTGAACTTGCGCGTCCAATGCGGGTTCAGGCCAAATGAGTATGAGTAGAAGTGGGAAGGGACATCAACTCCGCAGCCGGGATATGTGTTCACGGCCCAGGTTCCTCCAACTTCGGTGCCCTTCTCGTAAATTTCGAAACTGGCATGTTTGTACTTCTTTTGCAGTTGGATGGCGAATCCAATGCCAGACATGCCAGCGCCAATAATGAGTACGTCGGTATCAGCGGCAGTCATTGTCATGAGAGCAGGGGCGACAGTCGAATGAAGAAGATGAGATATTGGACAAGAAAGCAAAATCTTGCAGGCGGGAAAATAGATTTGTCCAGTATTGTTTCTCTTTCTGCTGGAAATCAATCTTCTCTGGCGTTGAGCTTGCTAGTACCAGAGAAGGATAAGGATAATAAACTCTCCATGAGTGCTGTAGAAGGTCAAGCTTGCATTCATTGACCTTGTATTATTTTTTAGAAGCACGCCAGAATTACCCTTTTCAGATAACTAGTGAGCTTAGCCAAGGTTTAGCACACTACCGCCATTTCCAGCGATGCATGATATGATACAAACGCCGATCTAACGCCTAAATTTCCAAATCGGGAGATATTATCCTCAGCAAGATATCATGTCTTTGAACATCTCTTTATCATGTTATTCCAATCGGCTCCGCAATCTAGGTCTAGCTACATGCATACTGCATTATCATCCGGAAGCTAGGAGGGGAGCCACTTTGCTCAAGACGCGGGGAACCAGTCGGGAAGATTCCTACTCCTCTTTCAAACTACCTAGCTTAACCTTCTTTATCCCTCTCAGGCCTCGGGGATCCTTAACTGGGCATCCCGGTAAAAGTTCAATACAAGCTCCGAGTGAAGTTAATAGACAAAGGAGCTGGAAGATACCAACTCGGTATTCGGTATCTGTCTCAACTGAGACATGGCAAGTACGCCCAATACAAGAAACAGAACCATCAAGACAAGAGCGACAGGTGAAATCCTCTCCCTGTGGCAGAGTAGAAATGGCACTGCATATGCTGACCTTTCGTATAACACGTCTCTAATAATGCGAGAAAGAGACTAGTACCAGGTTGATTCAAATTATCTGCAACTGTATTTTCTATAGAGATTGATAGCCCATCTCAGCTGCGCTTCTTTTGTGAAAGGATCTCCCAAACCTCATCGACGCCTTTCCCCAAGCCGCTGACGGTATGTCCCGAGCCAGACGGCCCAACATCATTGAGAACATGGACCTCTCTTGTTTGACCTTTTCCAACTTCCAAAACCGTTCCTCCAACATATTCATCCTTCTCAACCACACTGAGCATTGCCAACGCAACATCCTCAGGCTCTACCCACTCGTCTTTTGCGCCATCGATCCACGCCAGCTTCTCTGGATGCTCTGTCCACAGTGGTGTTTTGATTACTCCCGGTGCAACTGCTGTCACACGGATGCTAGCCAGGTTGGTGCTTGCGGGAGGTGTCTCAAGACCTCCGAGCGACCGGACGAAATGGGATATTCCAGCCTTGGCTGCACAGTACATTGGTACCGACAAGACTGGGCCTTGTGCTGCGATAGACGAGATGTGCACTATAGATCCTGGTTTCTTGTTCTCTGTGAAATGCGCAATGGCCTGTTGGGTTGCGTAGATCGGGTGCGTCAAGTTGATGTCAAGGCTTGTGAAACGACTTGCGCTGTGCACGTCTTTTGACAACGCTGTACCGGCTGGGTGCCAGAAGTTGGAAAATGGCTAGAAAATGTCAAGACTTAGGCTCGCACACAGACTTGAGGAACACTTACCGGGTCGTATACGCCAGCACCAGGGCACACAATGTCATACCCTCCAAATTCCTTCTTAGCAACCTCAAATGCGTGATCAAGTTGATCCCATTTTGTGACATCGGTCGGCTGGTATAAAGCCTGAGAAGGGAAGGCCTTCAGCAACTCGCTCGCCTCAGGCCGTAGAGCAAGGTCGGCCATGACAACATTGCATCCCCGCTCGAGGAGGACTTTGGAGAAATGATAGCATATTCCCGAGCCTGCTCCTGTGACAACAGCGGTTTTGCCTTTGACCGTGAACAACATTGTCCTTTCGTGATGTATACTTTTCGTCTCACGGAAAAGAAGCTTGATGAATGACTGGCAGTTGAAAGCAATCTTGTGTAGATGATGCAAACACGTGTTCGACTATGTAGTCAAGTGAACTGGATGGGCGCAAGTCAGTGCTTGACTTTAAGCGGCCTTGGAGGAGTGCCTCGTTTCCGGTCTATACTCCACAAAGAGTGTTGGCAGCTCATGTTATGACTCGGACTCTAGAGCATGCTTCCCCACGATACCAACCCCGCGGGGTATTCACGTGTCATGCATATCTAGACATAATTAGTTCGAGGACCTGGAGGTCGGGCAGATGGAAATACGAGCAAAGGTTGCACCCAGCGCTTAAATTTCCATTTTAGGAATCGCACCAGCATCTTTGCAACCGAGCCCCGCAAAGATCCTCAATTCCACCGCCAATTTCACTTAGTCGAGTCTAGTTCGTTCACTCAGCACCAGTCCGCCCCAGGATTTCTAGGAGTCAGAATGCGGAGAAGTCAAGGTTGTCAACAGGCTTCAAACCAGTGTGAGATCTTGATTCGCCAATCAAGATGCTGATCATGTATCAAGGCCCGCAGTCCGATCTGTCTTAAATGAATTAAAGTGGCTCTTGGCATTCAAGTACAAAAGGCGATCAGCAACCCATTTCTAGGCTACAGGTCTTACAACACATGGTCCTGATCTTGTAAACCGTCCATAAGCATTTGCTAGCAAGCTCATCAATCAAGCACAACTCACCAGTCCTTGGTGACTGAGAGCACATCATGGGCCGAAAGTACCTTGGCGGCTCTGGGGAGAGCCTGACTGTTTGGATCAGTCTCGCAGCATCAACTGTGCTAGTATTCTATGGTTACGATCAGGTATGAGAAGCAAGCAGACAATCCTGTAAGACGACCTCTGCTAACAAGATCAAACCCATCAGGGCGTTTTTGGCAACATTCTTGTTTCCAAGGACTTCATCGAGACCGTGGGCCATCCTTCTGTCGAGGCCCAAGGAACAATGACATCTGTATACAACCTCGGCTGTTTTGGTGGCGCGCTCTCAACGCTGTACACAGGTGATAAGCTTGGGCGACCCAAGTCGCTCATTGTTGGAAGTCTGATCATTGCCCTCGGCGCTATCATTCAGGCTACTGTTTTTGGCCCAACGCAGATGTACGTTGGTCGCGTTGTAGCAGGTAAGACATTAGCTCCATACGCTATCCCTTTGTCAACGGAGGTTACTGATACTCATGTCTCAGGTATCGGAACTGGGATTAACACTTCGACTGCTGGCGTATGGCAGTCAGAAACAGCAAAGACCGCCAGCCGTGGTAAGCTGATCATCATTCAGATGGCCAACTGTATCACAGGCTTTTCCATCTCCAATTGGTTGACACTCGGCTTCTCGTTCGTTCCAGGAAGCGCTAGCTGGAGATTCCCTCTCGCATTTCAAATTTGTGAGTTCCCGTTCCATCTCTCCTTATATAAGAAAGTCTCCATTGCTAATTGGCATTCCAAGTCTTCTCCGCTCTCGTCTGTCTTATGTGTCCTTTTCTCCCCGACTCTCCCCGTTTGCTTATGCGCAAGGAGAAACATGAAGAGGCTCTTGAGGTCCTGGCCGCGCTCGAAGGGCACGGTGCCACTGTGGACTCGCCCTCAGTACGAACTCAATATGCCATCATCAAGGACATCATGGATAAGGAACATGGTGATGAGTGTACATGGTGGCAGCTGATCACCGGGCGTGGTCCATCAGGTGCAGTAAGGAGAATGATTCTCGGCGCATGGATGCAATGCATGAACCAGGTTAGTTCTATCGTTGCCCATCTCCATCACTCACGATTCAATAGTACGGAGAGGATTAACCTGAAGTACTAGATCTCGGGCATCAACGTAACTAGTTACTACATGACCTACGTCTTCATCAACGCCCTTGGCCTCAGCGAATTCATGGCCCGGGTTCTTGCTGCTGCTGGGTCGATTGACTACCTTGTCTTCTCTTTTCTCGCCTGGTTTGTCATTGAGCGTTACGGCAGACGTCGCGTCATGATGGTGTCTGCCGCCGCGTGTGCTGCCTGCTGGACCATCATCTCCATTGCCGCCTCCCAGATCGAACTCGGCAAGGGTAATCGATTCTCATGGGGTTGCGCTGCCATCTTCGGCTTCTTTGCCTTCTTTGCAGCGTTCGGTATGGGCGTCTTGGCCGTGCCGTGGCTCTATCCTACAGAGGTAAACGCTTTGGCTTTCCGAGCCAAGGGTGCTAGCTTGGCTATGGCCTCCAACTGGTAAGTCAATATCGTGACCTCTGGCAATGTTTACTAACACCATGGTTTAGGATCATGAACTACATGGTTGCTCAGATTACGCCTCCAGGTATTGCCAATCTTGGCTACCGTTTCTGGGTGATCTGGGCTGTCATCTGCGCTGCTTTCGTACCGATCACCTATCTGTTCTACCCCGAGACTGCAAATCGCTCTTTGGAAGACATTGACCGCTTTTTCGCCGAACACCCGGATATTTTCGTCTTCCGTAACAAGACTGCCACTCAGCTCGCAAGGCCTGAGATTTACTTCGAGGCAGATAAGGCTATCGCTGAGCAACAAAAGATCCGAGGCGAGGTGGATGAGAAGAGCATTAATAGTGCAGTTGAGAAAGAGTTTGCTTGAGAGAATAGTTAATCATGAAGTGTAATAAGTAGACATTACCTCGATTGACATTGCTACCAGGTCTGAACTCAAGGGACCAACCAGCTCTTAGTGCTTTAACTGGCAGATATTTACTATCTTTAGGTAGATACTCCGTGTAACTCTATGGTCTGTCAATATACAGTCAATCAACATTATTAAGCACTTTTAAATACAGTTGTGACTTCTGCAAATACCTGAACTAACTATAGGCTATAACCTCCAAGTTGTGTGTTATTCACCAGAGCGGGAAACAACACATTTTATACCCTGTACCCAGACCGGGTTTATTCTCATCACGCTCCGTACACAACGTATTACTGGTGTAAAATTGCAATACCCCAGCATTGCGGGGTAGTGGATTTGCTGTTCTGATCCTGGTCCGGAAGGAGGGACAACGTGATGTGATTGGCGCGGAAAGCCTGAAGCGGGACAAGCACTTCCAAGACTCCAAGGGCCACAGAAATTGTGAGGAGGGACGCATATAGGGTATTATACCGGGTAAATACAGTTAACAGACCTCATGAAATTGTCAGTCTTGTTTGTCCCCATAGCAAATCCCCTAAATATATAATAACTATTTATACGTGACGGGACATTATTCCTCATTTCACCCAGCTCACTTTTCTCAAATTTATTTCCCACTGTGCCTAATCTCTGTCTACCAATGCGATCGTACATATTTTCATTACTGGTAGCCGGTCTAATGTGCGGTCTCAGTGTCGCGACATCGGCCAAAATATCCTTAGACATACGACAAGAGGCAGTGTATAGCAATCCGGTCCTATTCCAGGACCTTCCAGACACAGATGTTTTCCGGGTCGGCTCTGTCTACTACTACTCGACATCGACCTTCGCCTTCTCTCCAGGGGCTCCAGTCCTGAAATCCTACGACTTGGTGAACTGGACGCCAGTAACGCACAGCGTTCCCGACGTTGCGGATTTTGGGAAAGAGTACAAACTCAATGGCGACAATGACCGCGCTTATGTCAAAGGTGTTTGGGCGAGCTCAATGAGGTATCGCGAGTCTAACGACAAATTCTACTGGATGGGCTGCATTCAGTCCACTGGCAAGACCTTCCTCTACACGGCTCCAGGGAATGGTGCCGCCGACAACGACGGCGAGAATGACAATTGGGAATGGACGCTCGAAGGTACCATTGACGAATGCTTCTACGACAATGGGATCTTCTTCGATGATGATGATACCATGTACGTAACATGGGGCAATCGACAGCTGCGCGTTACTCAACTTTCCCATGATGGACTGAGCGTCGTGCGTACCGAGACGATTTACGACAGTGGCGATGATTTGTATCTCGAAGGCGCCCATTTGTACAAGACCCGAGGCTACTACTGGGTATGTCCTACGAAAGTTGCCAGCGGCCAATACATCCTTCGGTCAACCAAGCCGTTCGGCACTTACGAGGTCCGGGAGTTCTGGGATAACCTTTCTGGACCACTCTCCAACGCCGGCTATGCTCACCAAGGCGGCATGGTGGACACTCCTGAAGGCGACTGGCACTACCTCGCCTTCATGGATGCCTATCCCGCCGGCCGCATTCCTGTTCTGGCCCCCATCACATGGTCCGAGGATGACTGGCCATCAATTGTACTCGATGCCAATGGTGGCTGGGGAGTGACCTATCCAATGCCGATCAAGACAGACAAGACTGTTCCCGGTGTCGAACGTCTCGATGAATTTTCTACATCAACCTTGCATCCAGAATGGGAGTGGAATCACAGCCCTGACTCGGAGTACTTCGAACTCGGGTCAGATGGCTTGACTCTCAAGACTGCCTCTGTCGTCGAGGATCTCTTCAATGCACGAAACACTCTTACTCATCGTATCACAGGCCCACGATCTGTAGCGACCTGGCACCTCAATATCAGTGGCCTCACCCAAGGTGATCGCGCTGGTGCAGCCATATTCCGCGACGAATCCGCATATATTGGTGTGCACAAGGATACAAATGGCACCAAGATCGTCTTTGTGAACGAGATCAACATGAACCAGCAGTGGAAAACCGTCAGCAGAGGCACGGTCGCAGCAACGGGTCCTTCCATAGACGCGCACGAGATCTGGCTTCGTATTGATGCTGATGTGACCCCAGCTTTTGGTCTGTCCCCTGTGAGGGAAGCACATTTTTACTATAGTCTTGACGGAGAGAGCGGGAAGCAGCTCGGCACATTTGTACTCCACAACAGGTGGCAGTGGTTTACGGGCTTCCGTTTTGCGGTGTTTAACTTTGCGACTGTTAGGCTGGGCGGTCAAATAACTGTTAAAAGCTTTCAAAATGCATTAGCTTAAATAGTTCTGAGTATATCTGTGTTCCAGGCCCAGATACGCTATATGGGCTTTATCTCATGTCTATCTGCAGAACAATGTCGTGTGGCCGCCGGCTGAATGTTGGCTTGGCCGCCGGGCTACTCTCTCTGGTAACTGAACTGCTCGGTGACTGTAACATTAAAGCCCCTACCTTCACTACAGCCCCCTCCTACTAGAAATACTTTAATTATTAGGCAGCTCTTAAGATAGTAGTAAGGGCAGCTTTTAATTTTTCTAGTAGTATTCGACGGTATGCGGTGCGACTTGGCGGCGTAGAGGCCTTCGGGCAGGGAACGTAGCAGGCTATCAGATAAGAGACCAATCATATCTTCTCACAGAAGGCTCCATGTCGGGAGATCGGAGATTGTGGGGGCATGGGTTCGAGATCTTGAATAACGCGCTGTCTATGGACGATGTAGCTAGATCAGGTTAGCAGTCACGCGATATGAATTCAATTGGCATTGATCTGGTTGAGCTGAAATCGGCTTTTCCGACAAGATAGGAATAAGTAGGAACTTCGAGTTTTTAGTCACACTTCAGCGTATCACAGAAGATAACGTTTGCAGATCTCACTGGCCAGGCTGCTACGGAAGCCACGGATTAAAGTTAGGTGGCGATAAAGCTAAGCTGGATCCTTTCTGGCTTATCAACAGGTCTTATGATTTATGATTGCGGAGATAAGCTTTACAGCGTGGGTTTTTTCGGATATCAATCCCCAGATTCCCCCCATTTAGTTCCCGTTAAAACGCTTGGCATTTTGTTTGTTTCCGTCCGCTCGGTTTCGAGTGCACTCCTACTAATTTAATTGACTTGTCCCTGCGCTTTGCCTGTCCCGACCCAAGATGCAGTCAGACGGCTCCGACACTAAGAATGACTTCGGGGTCACTTCAGACTCCGAACCGAGGCAAGTCGGCCCGGTGAGGCGACGATTCGGATTCAACTTCAGCCTCGAAGTTGACCAGGAACCGAGCTCTTTTGCAAAGTCGAAGAATTTTTCCAATGCGGATTTCGACCCGATCCCACCTTCGAAGCGAACCTGGAATTGGGGTGCTTATGTGGCTTATTGGATGGCAGATGCATGGGCTGTGTCGAACTGGGAAGTCGGTAAGCTTATATATCGTTACAGGAAGAGCGCGCATTGTTAATGTTTCGTGGCGTAGCCTCATCAATGATTGCTGTCGGACTGAGTTGGCGAATGGCAATTGGAGCCTGTGTTCTTGGTAACTTTCTCATGGGCATCGTCATTACAGCCAATGGAAGAATCGGAGCTATTGTAAGTTTCTCACTTCGCGATTGTAGCTCCTCATCGACTGACTGACTTGTTCACAGCTGCACACTCCCTTCCCGGTTCTCTCTCGCATGCCCTTTGGCTACTACTTCAGCTACTTTGTTGTGCTGTCTCGCTGTGTCCTTGCCATTGTCTGGCTCGGGTAAGTGCACTTTGTCCTCTTGATGCCGCAAGTTTCGTGACTGAGAGATGTCTTGTAGTGTGCAAACCACGACTGGAGGTCAATGCATGACCGTTCTACTGACCGCCATCTGGCCGAGCTTTGCCAACATCCCGAATCACATTCCGGAATCTGAGGGCATCACCACTGCAGGAATGTGTGGATTCGTGCTTTACTTCCTCCTTCAGCTTCCCTTCTTGTGCATCCCATACACCAAGGTACCACTCAATACATCCTTTGTGAGCTGGAAACTGGGCTGATCATTGCAGGTTCAATACTTCTTTGCCTTCAAGAGTGTCATCGCTCCGATCGTCTTCCTGGCTGTCTTTGGTGACACATTGCATAAGGCTGGTGGAACGATTAGTCACAGCACAGTGATTAGCAAGGGCACTACTATTCACGGTGCCACTTTGGCATGGGCCTTCTTTAACAGTGAGCGAGACAGTCCCGGTACTCTCTTCATCCCCTAATAGCTGAACAATTTAGATCTCAATGGAGTCTTGGGTAACTACTCCACGCTCGGTCTCAACATCGCCGACTTTTCGAGATACGCCAACAAGCCCAGCGCTCAGAACGTGCAGGCCATCGTTATCCCCTTCATCTTTAGTACGAGTCTCCTTTTCAAGCACTCTGTTCAAATTGCTAATCAGTGTCGTTAGCCATTGTCGGTCTCCTTGGCATTTTCACCGCAGCTGCTTCCCAATCTGCGTACGGCGAGGTTCTCTGGAACCCCATTGATATCATCAACTTGTGGATGAAATCTGGTTCCTCTGGTGGTCGTGCTGCAGCTGCCTTCGCCGCCATCGGCCTGATTATCGTGACGCTTGGTATTAACATTTCCGCCAACTCAATCAGTGCCGCCAACGATTTGATGGCTTTTGCTCCCCGGTATATTAACATCCGACGTGGTCAAATTCTCGCTGCCATAATTGGTAGCTGGGCCTTTGTTCCAGTGAGTAACTTCACTTGTTTCTTTTTTGCTGCAACATCTCATTCTCCAAAATAACGGCTTCGCGTTAACTAAATAACTAACTTTATGCTACAGTGGAAAATCTTGGCATCCGCCCAAAAGTTTATCGCCTTCCTCAACGGCTATACCATCTTCCTGGGTCCTATGACCTCCATTCTCATGACAGAGTACGTCCACCCTATCATTTGCCTATTTTGACGCTGTAATAGTACGCTGACTTTAATGCTTCTCCAGCTACTACATTCTCCGCCGGGGCAAAGTCTCGGTCCCGGACACGTATGACTTCCACGGTATCTACCGCTACTCACAGAAATGGGGAACCAACTGGCGTGCTGTGGTAGCCTTCTTCATTGGCTGTATCCCGCCTCTTCCTGGCTTCATCGATAACATTGTGCAAGCGGGCGGTAGCCATACCGGTGTCTCGCTAGGAGGTCAACACCTGTAAGTCCTACATTCCATCCTGCTCTTTTCTTTCATCACAATCCATGCTGACTTAAATCCGTCCATAGCTTCTATATCGGCTACGTCTACTCTTTCTTGTCTGGTGGCGTCTTCTACTATCTCCTCAACCACTTTTTCCCAGCCCCTGAAAGCATGGTGGAGTACGCGATAACTGGAGAGGACATTATTGCTGCTCAAGATGCCAAGAACTTGGAGACCAAGCAAGCAGGATTTGCAAGTAAGGAATCTGCTTAGATGAAATATTGGAGCATAGTAGTTATTATGAGTAGCCCATGAGTCTTAGAAGGCTTGGACAACAAAGGGATTAATTAGGGTTAATATTGATATTGACAAAGTCGAAGCTGCTTACATCTTTTATCCTCTCATCGTCCGACGTCGCTGTTTTGACTAAATGCCGTTGGCCTTGTCGCGCAGTTGTTTATCAAGCCCAGAGCTCTAGCTCAGGGATTCAGACTACAGGACTAAATACTTATACCTGTATTTACCTATGTGGGTTGATGATGACTGGTGTTTCTATAGTCTGTCTCCTGTCTTACTTATGATAATATAATAATCAAGGACATAAAGCTCTAAAACCTATTAACAATTTACCTCATATGTCTTGCTGCAATGTTGCTATATGTTATACTCTTCCCATCTAGTCTGGCTGAAGAACGCCCAGAGCCTTGAGGACTGCGTGGGCCATCAACACTCGTGATTGATACAAGAACAGCCCACCTATGCGGACCGGTGGTATCTGGAAGTCGTGGTGTTCTTCTACGCGAGTCCCGAACGGATTGTGAAGTTCATTAATCTTTCTCATCCAGGGCTTGTTAATAAGGTAGAGATAACCAGGGTCTTCTTCTTCTTCCACGTCGTGGGGGCTTGGACTTTTGTTTGAAGGTCCGGCCGCCGTTGACCCTTGTCGAGAGGGACAATCTCCCCATTCGGCGTTCCATGACAGCCGTGATATTCTGATATTGCTCGTTCTGTCGATCTTGACTCGTCCATAGGCCCTCTCTCTGGCTCACAGTATTCTTCAGCTCCTCCATCTTCACCTTAGACACAGATATTCGGCCAAGATACTTGAGACACTGTATCCTCCTAGCGACTATCCATCGTTTCTGTTCGAGGGTGCTAACATTGTCGATATTGGTGCCTCTGAAATTGCAGATATCGTCGGAGCACTGCTCAATCTTATCGAGTACGAAGAGAACGGTTTCCCAGTCCCCAGAGCTAAAGTACACCTATCTCTTTGCTTAGATCTATAATGAGGCATGGTTACCCTTTGCCAATGTGTCTTACCTCTGCTAATTTATCGTAGATGGCAAGTTGACTCCGAGTATCGTAGCACTGGATTGCATCCCGTAAACTTCGATCAAGAGGGGTGTCTTCAGAGGTGAGGAGTTCTCGGATGAGTCTACATAATACTAACGGATTTAGCATACATGCTGCACAAATTCTAACAGAAGTAACATACCCTCGCACGGTTTTTGATGGTTCCGCCACGTCTATAACAAGTCTAAAAAAAACCCATTCGTCTGTAAGCATGCATTGCCCCCTAGACATTGGCAAAGGCGCGGAACGTCGAAGGTAGGCCAAGATCTGAGGAGACGTTGTCCCATAGATTCATTGTCTTTGGCATCTGTCCCTCTTCGCATGTTCACAGAGAGCTTTCTGCTTATTCAGAAAGTGGGCCAAGGCCTAATTGATACATTTGTCCAAAAGAGCCATTAGCATGTCATTTTCAAGACCGCCAGCCAGTCACCGCCGCGTGGTCAGAGTAAGCGACACATTGGCCTTGGCTTTGCACTTCATAGCCCTGTCCTGCTGGTACTCTAGGAATATTTCACCCGGAGGGAACGTCATAACTCTACGGGTTGATTACCAACCCCCCTTCTACCATCAAAAGTCAACTCTTTTGGGAAGGATAGGCGACATCAGCTATTCTGATTCCGAGTATGCTGAGTTTCGCTTTCATGACTTCTCAAAAGAGAGGAAGGATAGGATTTTAACCTGATGCAGTTTCCGTTATAATACAGGCCAGGAGGTACATATAAGCGATATCCCGTCTTTACTGCACACATAACGTGATAGCACTTAATATTAGGTATCTGCAGTGTGATAAGTGGAATGAATGCTGTCAGACAATGGCCTTTTGACGACCCACTCACCCTTGGACAAGGATTCAGGTTGATGTGCACTAAGGACTCAGAGGCCATTTGGGTGGGTAAGCCGAGCCCTCCCACTGCGTGATACATCAAGTGATAATGCAGTCAGCATTCTGCAGGTATGAAGCATTGCGGTCAAGCAAGGATTATCTAAAAGCATTTTATTAGTTATATTCTAGAGTTCGTACAGCCTGATTTCTATTTCAGCCAATCAGTAACAGCCTTATGCAGAAAGTAGTCTTGGCTGCATAAGCTACAAGCTCGCAATTGTTGCCTGTTACAGGTTCTGGTGAGGTATTAAAATGATAGGGCATATCATGGTTGTTTACAGCAGGGTCAAGATCGGTGATTGTCTTTAGGTGGTGCGATGTCTGCCAATCACAAGTAGTAATACCACTTTATTACATTGAGCTTCATGTCAACAGCAAGTCAGCAGACAATCAGATCATGGTATTCTATTTATATGCTGACTGCAAGTGTACATAAATAGACACTGATTACTTCACTCTGATTAATTCAAAACTTTTCGTGCTTGAAGTTTCTTTCTATTAACAAGCTTCTGACTTAGGAATCGAATCTTCGTCACTATGAGCAACCCATCGCCAGATCTAGTAATTGGTATAGACTTCGGAACAACAGGTCTGCAGAAGATGCTTATTTATCAGAGAGTATTATACTCATGGTTTACAGGGACAGCTGTAGCATACGCCGACCCTAGTGAGAATAAAGTTCACCATGTTACAAACTGGCCTGAAGGTGAGTATCTGGTCTAGGAACGTGCCTTGCTGATTTGCGCCATAGGTTTCAAGAACTACAACAAAGTCCCATCGATGGTGGCCTTTGAGCGCCGTAACCTGGAGGCGTGGGGCTTTGGCGTTATGAATCTGGAACCCCAGTCTATCACCAACCTCAATTCCTACAAGCTTTTCAAACCACTATTCAACAGCCCGAATAGTCCTGATGCTACTGAGGCAAAGCTATGTGTGTGTACATTTCTTAAGGCGTTACACAAACACCTACAGCAAGAATTGAAAGGCATGTTGCCTGAGCAAACCTGGGATGAGTCCAAGGTCAAATTCCTCTTTAGCTACCCCACAACCTGGGATCAAGAGACAAAAGACCGATTTTCCACCACCATTGAAGAGGCTGGTTACAAGAAATGGCGCGACCAAGCTAGCTTGTTGTCTCTCGACGAGGTAGAAGCATCTACGCTGCATTATTTCAACGGCGCCTCGGAGCATACACTGCCCAAACCTGATGACTACATTCTAGTAGCTGATATTGGTGGCGGAACGTCAGATGTGTCGATCAACAAAGTAGTCGACATCACCGGTCGCGAAGCGAGGCTATTGCCGATGGTTGCTGATGAGGGCAGGTACATTGGATCAACCCAGATAGACGACCAGTTCAAAGACAAGCTGCGACCGATACTCATGGATAGCTACCGGGAGCGTCTGCGGGATAGAATCGGTGGCCAGCAGCTGGACGCTGTTGCGGAGACGTATGTGGATGCTGCAGTGCTTCACCTTGAATACAACTACACCTATGTGCTACAGAAGCACAACTACGGACAAGTTGAAGGCAGACTTCAGAGGCCTACATTTCCTCTCATTTTTCCTGATCCTTTTTCGACAGAAGGAAAAGCCATAACCCCTATTCAGGAGGCTATACACAGGGAAGGATTTTTCGAAAATGCCTTTAACGAACAATGTTCCAAGATATGGAACCAGTGCAAGCTACAGATGGAGGAATTGGAAAAGATGCATGGGGAGAGTTCTGGGCAGATAGTTAAGCACGTTGTTTTAGCAGGTGGCTTGGGCAGCTCCAGATATATCATGGCAAAGCTATCACAGGAGTTTGCTAAATACGCTGAAACCCGCGAAGCCAGTCCACCTAACGTGGTTCAAATCCGCGACGCCGAGATAGCAGTCTGCCAAGGCTTGGTTCACGGCGAGTTGCGGAACCTACACGGAGATTCAATTTGGGTATATCCAGCTGCTGCGTCATACGGTATTCAGAAAGCGGGAAACAAAAACGATATTAAGTGGTTTTTAAGGCATGGAGATGAGCTCAACGTCCCATATGATATCACTATTGAGCGTCATGTGGACATTGCACAGGCCAAAACCCTTGACCTGCAACTTGTCAAGGTTATGAAGCCGCCGCCAACAGGCTTAATAATTAAAGGGGCAGATAAAGAAGCATGGAATCAGCTTGCGGTTCCTGTCGGAGATATGAGCCAGTGGGTAAAGGTAAGAGGCGCCATACATACTTCTGGCCATAAGCTAACATATTATAGGACCTCCTTCCAAGCGACCTGAAGGCCAGACATCGATTCTCAAAAAAAGCGACATTAGTGATTAAGGCCAAGCTATCGCGCGGACTAATCACATTAATTCTTGAATATGGCAAACGGCAGTTAAGCGAAAAGCTCTTTATTCTAGAGAGCTGGCATAAAGATCCTAGGATCTGTGAGAAAGGAAAGGCAGCTCCAAAGTCTAAGGCATGGAAGTTTAATATGTCAACCTCGGATAAGATCGCTGCTGGTAGTCTCGGTGTTGCCATTATTTGCGGGATTATAATGGCAGTGAATCAGTTCAGGAAGAAGCCTGAGCCTGTTCAAGTATCAGTCATTGATCAGAAACCTGACACTAAGGATGGGCAAGACGGCAATCTAAACGTGGAGAGCCAGAATGATATAGGCAACTCTTCTGCTGCTTATAATGGAGGTGGGGTAAGCGGTCCTGGACCAAGCTAGCTAAATATATAGTTCAACAAACTTTGACTCATGAGCAGCTCTTCGCGCTGTGAGCGGCAACCAAGACATGGCCGCTATTTTGCTCGACTGGAAAGCTAACACTGAGATCGCGGATGAATCTGACTGGACTCCGCTTTACGTGTCCAGTCTCTACGTGACCAACGCCATCGTAGATCTTCCGCTCGAGCGAAAAGCAAATCCGAACTCCTCTACATACTGCAGTGGATTTTGGATAAAGAGATGTGATCCTCAACCTCGTCAAAAACGGCGCCTAGCTAGATGCTAGAGACCACAGAGGCCAAGCGCCACTTCACATAGCATCAATAAAGAGGCCTTTTCTTCCTCCCTTATCCCTGCTGCTGGATCTCAGAGCGGATCCCAAGCTAGCAGACAAGAAAGGATAGACAGCCCTCCATTCTGCCGCCCAACCAGGGCATGATCTAGCCTTGGCCGTTACTCCCCTGCTCCAACGAGGCGCTGATCCGAATATTGCTGCCGCTGACGGCTGGACACCACTTTTGTGGGCGGTCAATCAGATGACCAAACCAGGTAACTACGGCGAGGCCGTCCTCAAAGCCCTACTCGATGCGAGTCTTACCGATGTGAACCGCGTATCAACCATCTCTTCTAGCAATACTTCGCGCCTGATTCTAGCCATCAAGGTCAGAATCCAGCGAGCAGTGCAACTCTTCACAGACCATGGTGCAGATATCAGGATTCCGGTAGAACATGACGGGCAGCGTATCACTCCTGTTGTTCAATCCGCCGCGTGTCATAGCCCAGAAGAGGTCGAGATCCTCCGGCACCTGCTCGCGGACGCAAGTTCCAAGGAAAAGATGGCGGAAGACGTCAGCCTGGCTCATATTGCTGCCCTCCATGGACACTCTAACTCTCTGCGACTCGTGCTGGAATACGGTGCCGACGCCAACGCAGCTGACGTGGAGGGAAGAACACCACTACACTTGGCCGCACGGCATAGCCACCCAGAGTGTATCTCACTTCTTCTCGCACACGGAGCAGACGTCAAGGCCAAAGCGAACGACAGAAGCACTCCTCTACATGAAGCCGCGAGCAACGCAGATGAGGAGTGTGTCAGGTTGCTCCTAGATGCGGGGGCTGATATGTTGGTCAGATGTGACAGAGGAAGAATGCAGTCACCTATAGATATCATGCGGGAGAAGCTCAGGATGGAGGAGGATGAGGATGTGCAGGAAAGGTATTTATGGATTCTGACCATTATGATAGAAAGGCTGGCCGAGAGAGATCCGCGAGTAGGAGAGGTCTCACAGGATCGACGAGAGGGTTGGAGTATCGAGGCCCTACAGCAATTCTGCGTCCCTGATGAGGAAGAGAGACCACGTAGGCCAACAGTAGCAGAACTAAGGGAAAGATATGAGCCCAAGTTTAGCACAGAAGCAGGAAAACATTAGCTACTGACTAGTGTTTGCGACACAGTGGAGGTCTTATAATCAACTCTCTTACAAACAGGTTAATCTCTACCTTGCTGGTAAATCTCAAGTTTGCTTCCTGGGATACACCTCCGAATAAATCCCGTCCAAGTCTTCTTTAAACTCTCTCTCAACCACTTTCCTTTGTATACTACCCTTTGCAGTTCTTGGGAGTGCACCATTGGGCACCACGATAATAAGTCGTGAGTCGAGGATACGCTCGTGTTTATATCTGCGCTCATGGAATGCGGTAATTCGACGTAAAATTTCAGCCTTCAATTCATCATGGCCCTCAGTTTGTTTGGCCTCGACAAAAAGCGCTGGTGAAGGTCTGGCAGCTCCAACAACCACCGCGGCATTGATGAGATCCTTGCCACACGTCTCAAGTGCGTTGTTCTCAATGGATCGCGTATCACAGCGCAGAGGGATCTCCATCTTGATCCAATCATCATTGCGGCCCTTGGAGATGAAACGATCTGGTTCGACTTGCAGAAAGACATCGCCTGTAATGAAGTCACCTGTCGTTGGGTCACAGAGCGAAGGGTGCGGACATTCAGGCGCGTGTTTGGGAACCACTAGTTCCACAAGCTTCCCAGTCGATGCACCATCAGCAGCGTTGTTGGGCGCGCCGCTGACAGTGTCATCTGGCGCGACGGATATGGGGCGCATCTCAAATGTTGATTCCGGCCATATCCGCAAGAAGTTCCCATGTCGGCCCCCCACACCCATCAACATATAACCAACCTCTGTGCTACCGAAGAGGTCGACTAGGTTGATACCCTGCTCCCTAGCCCAAGCCGCTTCAGTTTCCTCCATTGGAAGTCCACTGTAAGTGCAGGCATCAAAGCTCTGGAGTATGGCCAGAAGCTCCGGGTCCTTGCGAGCTTCTTTGATGACGCCGCCCAAGAACGAAGAAAACATGTTAAGCACTGTCACTTTACACTCCTTAACAATTCTCCGGAGCTCGGGAAGTAAATAGGGGAGTGACGAGGGCAGGGCCATGCAGGAGCCTTTATTGACGTATGAGATTATTGCGAGTGTGTTCGCGACGTGACAGAAGCTTCCACTATGTAGTTATGTTAGTTAATGCTGACTTCGATAGTTTGCTTGCTTACTTAGCCACAACAGTCTCCTGGTATTCAGCTCCTGGGGCCCGGAACGTAAAGTGCTGAGCTTTACGAATGTTGGCATCCAGCCACCGCGTCGTTGCAGGAACCAGCTTCGGTTTCCCAGAGGTAGATCCAGAAGAGTGCAGAATAAAAACAATCTCGTCGCCTGACTTGGGGCTACTGATTTCAGCCAGCGGGGACTGCTCAACCGCCAGACCAAGGAAATCAACAGCAGGAAATGTGGGAACATCTTCACCCACAGACACGGCAATCGCCGGATCATGGATAAGACCCTTTGCTTTAGCTTCGCTGAGGAGCTCTCCGACCACGGCGTTACTTGTTAAGTGAGCCGAAATAAGCTGGGGAATGCATCCAGCTCTGGATATACCCCATATATGCAGGAGATCCAGGTAAGTAATTCCCCTCAGCCTCGAAACAGGTCAGCACAGTGTCTGCGGTTCGAGACTTTTTACTTACCATAACCCGATGACTGATCCAGTGTCAATTGCCTTTTTCGAAAGCTCACGGGACCAATACTTGGCAGATTGCTCAACGTCATGCAAAAGCTGCGAGTAGGTGATATCCTTCCATCCTTGGAGCTCACCATCTGATGAAATCTGTGGTATCTTGAGGGCCGGGAGCAATGGAGTGGCCTGAGCTGTTTTCTGCAGTACCGTGAGATGGGTCTTATAACCAGCCATTTTTAAATTTTCAACGGCAGATGGAGATTCAGTTAACAAGATATAGTATAGTTATGTTCGGTATAAGCGCTGCATGTAATTTGGTTGAGAGTCGAAATATATCTAAAAAGGAGGGCTTTCTGGCATTGTGTTTGGGTATTATTATACTGTCTCGCCGCCCGGGACTCACGGGCCCGTTCACGGACCCGGCAGCTATAGCTAAGCCTCCTACATACGAGTAAATGAGGACTCCGTAACCTCCGTAACCAGTAAATGTCATGGGCGGTTTCATAAAAAGCGTAATGTGGGTCACTTGTGTTGCTCTTGAATCGGAATTGGTTAAGATCTGCATTCAAAAAACCCTCCGGCTACCACGACGTTGTATTGGTAGGCAACTGCCGAATGGAGCTAACTTTCACGACTTGGCTGGCGGTAGCCCGAGTACCGTGCTATGGTATCCTCAACTCAATGAACTTGAGTGAGTTAGAACAGAATGTGGTCTTGATATCTTATGAGTAGTGTCTGATGAATTAACGGCAGATAGTATGTCAATCCTGTAGTTAATATCAATCCGCAAGAGTAGTCCTGGTTAGCTTCCGAGCTGTTTGTAAATCAGGATATTACACATAGAGCTACTCGTCTCGCTGCCGAGGTAACTATTGCTTGGCATGTGAGAGCCCTCAGCATGTATGGATGTAAAAGGTAATACATTAATAAAACAACCCTTGATCAGGATGGGTACTTAGCTTCTTTACCTGCTGTAATTCGCTTGTATCCTATTATTTATGAGTTATATACATTAAGTTATGTATACCGGATATAGTGAGGCTATAGTCTAGCTTATTCTGCTGCCTAGGCATGTTACCCTTGGGGACTAGATTAACCCTTGAGTGCGGCAGTTAACCTGACTTTAATTGAGTTTTAACCATACTTGCGTGTCCAGTAACCTACCGTAACATCGCCTTATTCCACCACTCTAAACTCTATAAGCATATGCATCTCCGGGTTCTCCGCTAAGTGGGGTTTTCAAACAGTATGCAACCTATTCCAGATTACCGTCACGAGGCTTTAGCCTGCATTGTGAGGCAGGATAGCCGGAAATTACCAACTTGTATCATCCTCAATAGCGACATTGTCGGTAACCTGAGTGGGTAGTTAGGACAAAGTCGCTTTGTTCCACGTCCGAATCCATATTATGAATTGAGCAACAAGGAAAGATCGCACCTTCTTCCTTCAGCTGAAAGCCAAACAGCATGATAATAAAGAAGGGGTCGGTAATTTATCCAGACTTCTCCTCGCAAACCAGTCCTTCCAACAGGGAGCTGAGTTTCACCAGGATGAGATTGATAACCTTCCAAGCGCAATTCTGGTATGGCCCTTCGGAATGAAGATAAATACTATGCCTCTGGTTATTGCAAGATCACTCTACAGGTAGGAGTATGTCCTGAGAAGGTCACACAACATGTCGCTGTTGTGGGAGCTGACGTCCATGAGTAGTAATGCCGGGGTCGCACATGGCGTCAATGCAAGCCGTAAGTAATAACCTCCTATACATTATAATAGCTACTTGCGAAATGTTATATACGTTACGTCTTGATATCTTGAGAGTGAGGCATAAGACACAATACAGGATTAGTTGCTAATCTGTTAAGGCGCTAATATCAAGCCGAGAAACTATAAAATTAATTATTAATTCCAGTGATGTTATTTATCAGAAATTATAGCCTGTATCTAAACGATTTATTTTCCCGATCCGTCAGATCCTCTAAGCCGTGACTGAGATCAGGAGAGCCATAAGTCGTATCGCGGTGCTTGTTTTCCCGATCAAATAACCATCGAAGTGCGAGGGCAGCAAAGACGCAGACTGTAAAGCAGATCATAATTCCGGTAAATGACTCGTCATAACGAGGAGCAAATTTCCTGTGATAATCAGCATATACGGTCATATGTGTGGAACAGCAGTAGTCCACTTACGCGTCAAACATGAGAGGACCGATAATGTTTCCAAGACAGTAACCAATAAACGTCGAGGCGGCATAGACAGCTTTCTTAGTATGTCCAGCAACATTGGAAGTCCCCAAGCCGATGCATTGAACCCAGGCAGAGGAAAAGAAGTTGACAAGATAGAAGCCGATGATGTGTCCTGCTTTTTTAGAGTTTGGAAGTTGCCATATCAAGGAACAACCAATAATGGCAGGAAGACAAGCCCCAGCGATGATATACAACCGAGAGTTGGGAACCTTTCTGCCAATATACCCTGAGCCGAGAATACAAATGAAGGCGAGGGCTCCAATGGGTAGATTGAGCAACAGTGACGTAAAAACGTCAAAGCCCATGTCCTTGAATACAATAGTTCCAAAGGTTGTGGCCGCGCCGGAACCTGTGCAGGACACGATTGATAGAACCATAATACCCCAAAGGCGATAGTCAAATAAGGCCTCTCGGAACTGGTACGACTTGAAATGCTTATCCTCAGTCCCGGCATTGTTTTCTCGCACTCTCTCTAGGAGAAGATGGCGCTCGGCTTCCGTAAACCCTTTTGCATGCTGGGGGCTATCGGGGGGCAGCCACCAGAGGGCAATACCCCAAGCCAAAGTGGCGAGTCCAGCGATGATGTACATCCACTGCCATGAGTTGAGAACGCCTCCCTTGATATGGCCAAGTCCGTAATTGATCAAGGGTGAGATAAGCAGAGATCCTCCGCTGCAGGAGTACCACCAACTAGATCGTGAGATCTGCTCCGAGTGGGTGTACCAGAGACCTACAACGAGCATGAAGATGGGTGATACACCTGCCTCGACAAGACCGAGCATAAAGCGATTGATGAGAAGTCCGGTGTATGAAGTACATGCTGGTGTGCAAAGGATGACAAAAGACCATATAATGCAGATAGCCGTGCAGACGATTCTAATCGGGTATCGCTGGGCGAGAAATGAGGCGGGATAAGTACCAGCAATGTATCCAAAGTAAAAGATAAGAGAGACCCAGGAATACCTAATGCCAGTAGTGAGTTTCAGGTCCTCTCGCAAGCCGAAGATGGCGACCTGGCTCAGGATGGCCTTGTCGTAGTATTGCAGAGCGTAGGTGAAGCAAAGCTTTGGAAGTCAATTTTAGATCACACAATCAGATAAAGATGACTTGCCACAGGCATCAGTTTGCGATCGATCTTTCGAAGCAACTTTCTGTTGGTCTCTTCATCAAGCTCGACACTGGCTCCAACAACTGAACTTGGAACGGTCTCGAGGTTGATTGCAGACACTTTGCTGTGAACACTGGCGCTGGACCTAGTTTCATTCTCTTGACGTGTCATGGTTGTGATCGAAGGTGGCATGGATAATTGATAATATCAGAACCTTTCAGTGAGTATGACAGCGGCAAGGATGATGAAAGAAGGGCACTGCCACGATGGTTGTCTGGGGTAAGCTGAGCAGAATGGACTGATGTTGTGGGTTTATATAATTCCTGGCAGATCTCTCGACTGCACCAACCCCAGATGATTTACCCCAGATCCGATCACTTCAACTGAATGAACATGGGCTTGCACCGCACTACCCCACACTAACATAAACACAATCCCGAGTCACAACCAATCCGACGGTGGAATGCCTTAGCGCGTGTCCAAAGACTCCATAAATATCCGAGCCGGTCGGATATTAAACTGGCTAGTCTGCTCTGGGAACATCCGAAACCGCGATTTGCCTCGGCCACTGTTTCCCCAATTCACTCATCCCCGAGTCCAAGCAATGAAGTGAAAGTCGCATCACTTTGATATTACCCTCAGAAGCACGTGAGAAACACACCTCTCTACTTATCCTGTTGAGGTTTTTATATGACTATTGACCTTTCAATATTGACAATACGCCATTGATATCACGTACACATACCAATCATATTCAAAGATGGTGATCATATCATCCATTTCTTCGAGCTTGTCCCGGCCATCGCTGTCAGCGCTGTCAGGGCGATGTTCCGCTAGGCGTCAACCTCTTTCTTTCGCAAGACTTGTTTCTTCGAACGCGCGATCCAGTCGGCAGAGACATTATGCTCTAGGGTACTTTCTGTTGGGACTAGGAGCCGCAGTGAGCGGCATGGCTCTCGCACCATCTGTAGGCATTGATCCACTCCGAGCGTCAGCGGGGGCCACTCCTCCTAGATGGAGGGAACGCGATAGCTCACTCATCCCGGTGAAGCTGGTGTATGCGGATAGAGCAACTATGTTGAAGGTACGTTAATTTGGAGATTCCGAATGCTACTAAACACAGGTTGCTGACCATTTAGGCTGTCGACGAGATACGCCAACTGCTTGGTGAAGACCTCGTGAGCGTAGACTCGGATGACCTCGATGAGCATGGCTATTCAGAGTGGTCTACGTCAAATACTGACGTACGACCAGTCGCAACTGTGCGACCACATACAACAGAAGAAGTCTCGAACATTGCACGTATCTGCACCAAGTACAAAGTGCCGATGGTTCCATACGGAGCTGGATCCAGCGTCGAAGGCAATTTCAGCTCTCCCTACTCTGGAGTATGTCTCGACCTGTCTGGCATGAATAAAATCGTGGCGTTTCACCCTGAGGATATGGATATCGTGGTCCAGGCCGGTGTGAACTGGACTAATATGAATGAAGAGATCAAGGATACTGGTCTCTTCTTGCCGCTTGATCCTAGCCCTACTGCATTGATTGGTGGCATGATAGCTACAAACTGCAGTGGGACCAATGCCATGAGATATGGAACCATGAAGGATTATGTTATTAACCTTACAGTAGTGCTCGCAGATGGATCTGTTGTCAAAACCCGCCACCGACCTCGCAAAACATCAGCTGGATATAATCTCACAGGTCTATTTACCGGATCTGAGGGGACACTGGGTATAATCACTGAAGCGACGTTGAAGCTGGCCATAATTCCAGAGAACTTCTCTGTTGCAACAGCCACCTTCTTAACCGTCAAGGAGGCGGCAGATGCGGCCTTCAAGATGATGCGACGGGGAATACCTCTCGCTGCCCTAGAAATGATGGATGATGTTCAGATGAGGGTCATCAACGAGAGCGGTGGAGCAGGTGGAAGAGTATGGGATGAACATCCTACACTTTTTCTCAAGTAAGTAACACGCGGCTGCTATTAGCCCCCGAATACGTCCAAATACTCACCAAAGCGCAGATTTTCAGGCTCGCAAAATGCAGTTCAAGACAGCATTAAATTGGCCAAAGAGATCGCTAAGTCCAACAGCTGTCGTTCCTTCGAGTTTGCCAAAACGGAGGATGAGATGCAATCCCTTTGGTCTGCCAGAAAACAAGCTTTGTGGGCAAACCTCGCCGTCCGACCAGAGGGCACCCAGATTTGGTCCACAGATGTTGCCGTACCTCTGTCTCGAATGGCCGAACTAATTGGTGAGCAGCATGATCCCTCCGCCAGGCATGGGCTGACACAATTACTACAGAAACATCAAAGCACAAGGCCAGTCAACTTGGGCTTTTCAACAGTGTTCTAGGGCATGTTGGTGATGGCAACTTCCATCAGGTTGTCATGTACAACCCAGATAATAAGACGGAACGCCAAGCTGTGTCGGATTGCGTGGATGGGATGATGGTGAGAGCACTGGAGATGGAGGGTACAGTATCAGGCGAGCACGGGATCGGATTGGGGAAGAAGGTAATTATATTCTTATCTCGAACTCTCTCGCTTCAGCTAACAGACTTGAGCATTGCTTACAGAAAGAGCTCGGCCCAGCCACGATAGATATTATGAAAGCGATCAAGGATACCTTGGATCCCCAGTAAGTACACAATGGAGACAGTCACATGACGAATCGTGGGTATTTGCTAAGTCTATCGCTTAGTTGGCTATTGAATCCAGGCAAGGTGTTCGACCCGTGAAAAGAGAATATCGGTGATTCTCGAACTCTTTATCTACTCGATTCTCTCATGATTCGGGTGCTGGAAAATGGGGGAATATACATGTTGGATGGCAGAGACTAGATACATTCACCTATGAAGAAACTTTTGTTAAATATTTAATCAGCCAAGACCACATAAGTCTTCATTCGCTTACCGAGCAGAGGTGCATGCATATGATGAGGTAGAAAGGAAGGCAGGCAGGGAATTATGAGCCAAAGTATTCCATCATCAATTGTGTGCTCAATCAAGCTAGTCCGGAGTCAGCGGCAGGGAATATCACAAGTGCAGTGCGGGGTTGGAGTTGATCAAACCTACTCGGGACAAGCCTCCCCCGGATATTCAGAAAAGCCGGAACCAACAATTGTATCCGAACATTGAGGATGTTTCCCTGTCTACCACTAGCCGAACTCCGAAACATTCGTCTAAGTGTTCCAAGCTGTGGTCAGTCGGGCACTTGTCACGGCGCGGAAAGCTGAAGCAACGATGCTCGGATAACTCAAAGATGACGGATCACACCGGCAACGACGGCTGGCAGGATCTGCAGCTTGGCTTCGTCCCTATCAACTAAGCAAACTCACCTCCTGAATCTAAAAGACGCCACGCTTACCTATCTTGCGAACGGTGTCGTAAGCGCAAGACTCGCTGCGAGCCAGCATCAGACCAGAAGCAGCCGTGTAAACGATGCTCAACTGACAATCAGCCTTGTGAGTTCAGAGCATCGCGACGCACTAAAAGAAGGCTGTCGCTTCCAGCTGAAGACACCGAGCCAGTTTCGCCTCACAATCACACAGGCACCAATCTCGGTATCCCAACTCTGACACCACTTTCGTCTCGAGATGTTCCAGCTCATCCTCCCCATGGGCAGGAACATGCCGATGGCATACCCATCGCCGACAGTTCCCAAGGTCCAATGTCCCCAACCGCACTCGACGCAAGAGCACGGATTATTTCTACACATATAAGTAATGCATCAGACGCCCTTGATCTTCTCACATTCGCTGCGAGCGGTACCCACGCCTATAACAACCCTTCTGCCACGCCTAGCCACGAAAGCCAAGTTCCGTCCACTACGTCTCCGACAGGTATCTCCGATGCAATACTCAGTCGGGACAGAGCATGGAAGAACTTCTCACTTATCAGAAAAGGGATTGTATCGCAACAAGAAGTAATAGACTACCTTAGTTTCTTCTTCGGCCAGTTATGGCCTCTAAAGCCAGTAGTACCATCTTACTATCGCGATCGGGCCACGTATAGTCAGCTCGTTACTGAGGAACCTCTTTTGGTGGTCTGTCTCGTCACGCTCTCCTCGAGATACTTTCCGCTGCCAGGAGGTCATGGCGAGATTCGGTCCGAGCGTATACACTGGCAAGCGTGGAGGATCCTGCAGCGATCACTTCAGTCCGTCATGTGGGGGTCGACGACAACGCGTTCTCTCGGAGCGATAGCGTCAATGCTGCTTCTGATTGACTGGCATGTGAAGGCCATTAATAACCCGTCTGACTTCACGGAAGGAGAGGACGAAGTTCATGATCATGCCGATAGCCATGGCTTCAAGTTTTCGCCCAATAACACGGACTCGCTTACTGGACAACGACGGTATGGGATGGTATCACTTATGGAGAGGCTGAATATTGTGTCACCGGCATATCGAAGCAACAAGATGTCATGGTCAGTATATAATATGCCCGACTGGCTCATCCATCTCGATCGACTGTACTCATGACTCCAAAATAGGAGTCTTCTTTCCAATGCTATTGCCTTAGCACACGAAGGCTGCTGTTTCCAGAACGAATCCTCCAGCTCCAGATTTGCCCCATCAAGTCTGGACTCCGTCAGAAAGGAGTGGAATGGCCTGCTTTGTGTGTTCATATACCTTGCAGACGAAGGTCTCGCGACCCGCCTTGGTCTAGAGCCCTTGTTGCCTGAAAAGTCGAGACAAATAGTCAAAGACCGATTAGCAACGACATTCACTGAGTCGTTACCAGATAGTCATCTCTGGGAAGGCTATTTTGAACTCTCGATAGAGACTCGAAAAGGGAGGGATTTCTTGCTGTCATTGAAATCCCGAGACGGTTCTTTCTCTAACTTAGATCTCATCCCTCATTTGGAACGCTTACGAAGGGGTCTGCATCGGTGGAGACGGCAATGCTATGATCAAGATGGTGGGTTCAAGAAACGAGATAGCGCATCCGAGCTTACAATTCCCAGATGTCAATTCGTTATTGAATGCTTGTCTGCTTATCGAGTTCTACTACATAAGCTTGTTCTGCTTCGCTCCAGCAGCTCAAGCCGTCCAAACCGGCTCCGCCTCCCTGTCACAAGAAACACTTCAAACCTTGTCCGAGTTCGAAGATCAAGCAACACAGTCCAGCCACGCACTACTATCAATAGCTGTGGATTTTCTCAAGCCTTCCGGGCTCATGAAATATCTTCCGGTTCGATGTTGGCTATCCATCGTTGCTGCAAGCCTTCATCTACTCAAGGTATCTTGCAGATTCTATGACAAAGATACTCCTGTCAACCGCTAACAAGCATAACACACTAGTCAACCCTGACAAAAGCCAAGGATGTAAGTCGGGCACATCCAAACATCCATCTTCTATACCGCGTTATCAATGCAGTCCACAATGGCTCTCCAGATGACTCGCACATGGCAATCCGATATGCCAAGTTTCTGGGCATTATGGTACAGATAGCTGTTCCGGCCGTGTCGAGAAGCCCAACTACGGCACCAAGAACGAGAGCTGGGGAGGATAGTAATGGTGGTGAGCACCAGGTGAGGGACGGAATCGAGGAGGTTGCCTATCCTTACATCTTTAATAATGATGTGGCAGTTGAGGGAGTAAGTGATTGGAATGTTCTGCTTGATTTAGACTTAGCTCCAGATCTTTTTATGTGGTGGGAGTCTATGCATAGCTAAGGTGATTCTCCTTGAGATCCTTGTTCCCATGTGAGAGTGAGCTCAAACTCGATCAATCGTCATCACGACAGTATCTCAGATATTGTAACTGATGAAACACATCAGGTCGAGATTACACAAGACATACGCCCACGAAATACGCTAAAAGCATGCTTATTATCTTATTAATGCTCTCATACTATGGCTTGGTGGTACTAAAATTGCCAGTGCCTATAATATCACCATCCTCCTCCTTACCGCTCTGTGCCCGGTCAATGCGGAACTGGCTTGTCTGGAACAACCGAGGCAGTTTCGTCTCCTCAAATTCAGTCCCTTGAGATACCATTCGGGCCAGTTCTTTGGCTGCCAACCAGATTACAGGCATGCCGTGTCCATTGAACCCAGCTACGATGAATTGCCCATCCTTGCTGGGAACTTTACCAATATGTGGATTTGAGTCATATGAGTAACCCATGACGCCAGTCCAGATGTTGCTCACTTTGGCACCAGTCTCCTCCCAGCCACGGTAGGTTTGCTGCATGTAGTCCTCGTAGTAGTCCTTTGCAGAGTCGATAAGCACACTGTCGTCGACATTGTCATACCACTGGTCCTTGAATGGGCGGAAAAGAGATGAAGCACCGCCTACAATTATGCTGCCATCATGTCGAGGGATGAAATATGATAGTGTGTTACCCTTGGTGCGGTTGATGTACGAGTTGTTCAACAACGGCGCTGTAGTCCCCTCTGGGACGGTGATACGGCAGCAAATGCCCTTACAGGGGATGATATTCTTGCTGTATTCTGGGAGTAGCGCTGAGACATAGGCGTTGTTGGCGTGGATCACCTTTCCCGCTCGCATCTTGCCACGCGGCGTCTCGATGATGAATGAACCGTCACCAGAGGGATTTTGCGTCACGGAAGTGACAGGTGTATGTGCCTGGACGTTGACACCTGCGTCGAGGAGTTTTCTTGTGAGGTGCATCAAGAATTTGAAGGGCCACATGGTTCCAGCCGTAAAGCTTGCGCATGCAACAGCGCCTTTCACACCGCAGATCTGTTATATAGATGGCTGAGTCAGTACTTCTCATCATCAACGTCTATCGGCTGGTATTCGGGCCACTTACACCTTCCACTTTGTCGCCTGTATAAAACACAACATCATCCATATACTCAAAGTTGTGAGACACCATTGAAAGGTAGACGGCCTCTGCTTTCTTGGCCGATTCCTCGTTGCACCAGACATCAATAGATCGAGTAAGAGTGAAGTCGCAATCAATCTTCTCTTCATCAATGATCTTCTTGATGGCGCGCAGGTTGGCAATCTCAAATTCAGCAATCTCAGCGCCGGCGCGCTCACCAGCTCGATCTATGTAAGTGGGAATATGGCCATAGAGATCTGGCCTACAGTGTCCGCCATTGCGACCAGTGGCACCAGAGCAGATGCCCCTGGCCTCGAGGATACAGATAGACGTGGCGCCAGCATCACGGACGAGATGGTGCGCTGTGCTAAGTCCCGCAAATCCACCGCCGATGATGACGATGTCGCTATAGTCAAGAAGTGTCTCTGAAGAGCGGTGGTCGCGCAACTCAGTCAAATCTTGTGGTAGGTCTTGTTGCCAGAAGCAAGGCGCTGGGTTCGGCCCGGGCATACACTTGGGCGTACCGGCGGTGCGAGATGTGTTACCGTTTGAGATGGCCATGATTGCGCTATGATGTGGTGAAAGTTTGCTGACAGGATCAGGTTCAGTATCTCAGGCTTTGTTATGTATGGAGGTTATCTGGTGCATGCACTGTTTTAGTTTAGCTGAACGTTATTTGGGGGCTTGTGCTATCAAATTCGCTTGGATTTGTCAGATTGGTTGTATACAGTTAGATAGACCGGAGTCGGGGTCCACCGGGCCGGCGTTACCCAATCTGGACAAATCGCTCCGGCTCCGGTGGACAATGCCGCTAACGCTATATCACTCACCACGGTGGGAGTAATAGCATGGACCACTGCAGGGTCCTAAACTTCCAAAGAGTTAGAGACAGCCAATCTGGTCTCATGATCTCATCGCGCTCTTCATATCTCCAGAGCCGGTCGACCCCGGTCTGATCAGCAGCTATCATCCTAGCCAGAACTTCCCCAGACTTGACTAGGGTCCTTGACGGCTGGGTCTACCTACTGATAAGCCGTGGCCAATTGTGGCAGACATAAAAACGTTTCGTAATACGGGGTAACAAATAGTCAAGATCCTCCATTCATCTCGCTTCTCAGAGAAACTATCTTGACTTGACTCAAGTTTCTATTCTCTGCTTTGGTTGCTTGTGCAGCTGTCTCCAATTCAACCCCCCTTTCCTACCTTGGCAAAGCCAAATGTCAGCTCACGACACTTCGCCCCAACTTCTCAAAGTCGACGCTATGCCTTCGGAAAAGAAACTCGATAGTCCTGTAACCGATACACGGAGGGACAGCGACGTCGAGAATATGGCTGGAACGGTCGTTGAGTCTCATGAGCTCAGGCAGGGTCTACATCAACGACACATTCAGATGATTGCCCTGGCAGGCACAATTGGCACTGGTTTATTCCTGAGCTCTGGTCGAGCCATTGCCTATGCTGGTCCACTAGGTGCCTTCCTGGCATACCTAATCATTGGTCTGGCTGTCTCGAGTGTCGTCTGCGGCGTTGGTGAGATGGGTGCTCTGGCGCCTCTGAGTGGTGGTGTAATTCGTTATGCCGAGCTCTTCTGCGATCCTGCTCTTGCCTTTGCCAACGGATGGAATCAGGTCTACTCATACACGGTCTCCATCCCCGCCGAGATTGTCGCAGCGGCCGTCATCATCGAATACTGGGTCACCATCAACAGCGCCATCTGGATCACCGTGCTCGGCATTCCCATGATTGTCAGTTCGCTACTGGCTGTGCGCGTCTACGGCGAGCTCGAGTTCGGCTTCTCCATAATCAAGATCATGCTCATTGTTGGCGTCAACATCATGGCGCTGGTCATCACCTGCGGTGGCGGTCCAAAGGGTGAGGCCATCGGCTTCGAATACTGGAAAAGTCCCTACGGGCCCATGGTTCAGTACCTTGGCATTGCTGGTTCTCTTGGTCGGTTCCTGGGCTTCTGGCAGACGCTGAACAATGCGCTTTACGCCTACTCTGGCATAGAGAACATCACACTGGCTGCGGCTGAGACGAGAGACCCTCGTCGGTCTATCCCTATGGCTGCCAAACGTATCTTTATCCGTATCGGCCTCTTCTACGTCGTGACCATCTTCATGATCGGCTTGGTCGTCCCATCCACCGACAAGAAGCTAGTACCATGGACGGGAGATGCTTCCATGTCGCCATTTGTCATTGCTGCCCAAAACGCTGGCATCAAGGCTGTGCCGTCCATCGTCAACGCTGTTGTGCTCACATCGGCTTGGTCAGCGGGTAACTCTAACATGCTTGGCGGTTCCAGAATCCTCTACGGAATGGCAGCTCAAGGCCAAGCCCCGTCCATTTTCCTGCGCATCAACAGATTCGGTATCCCCTATGTCGCTGTTTCCCTCTATGGCCTCTTCATGGCTCTGGGATACATGACCCTGTCCGACTCGGCTAGCACAGTATTCACCTGGCTGCAGGATCTAGTCTCCATCTCTACCCTGGTCAACTGGATCACCATCTGCATCGTCTATCTACGCTTCGTCCACGCCTGCAACAAGCAAGGGATTGATCGTCAAAAGGAACTCCCTTGGGCCGCTCCTTTCCAGCCCTATACGACATACGCCTCTCTTGTCTTGTTTGTTCTGCTGTTCTTCACCGGCGGCTACACGACCTTTCTCCACGGACATTGGGAGATCGAGACGTTCATCTCAAATTACTTCAATTTGCCCTTCACTCTTATCATGTATTTCGGCTATAAGCTCTGGTTCAAGACCAAGATCATTCCATTGGAAGAGGTTCAACTTCGTCACTTGGTCGATCGTTACCAGAGTGAGCCAAGAGTGGAGCCTAAGCCTCGGCGTGGACTGGCAAAACTGAACTTTCTGTGGTCTTGAACGTTTAGGAATAGTAAGGGTAGCTTTATGGGATTTCATACTGTATTGGCTTAAGATATGCGGAGATCTGATATAATTGCGAGTGGTGATCGCTCTGACGTAATGTGGTTATTGTTTATTTGTTATCATTCGCGTCTATGACCTACCCTGTACCTCACAAGCTGCAATTTAAGATTCCCTGTCTAAGACTTTGAGTGTCTGTGTAAAATGCGAACGACTTGTAAATTGACTTTTTCTAATAATAGTGAGAATAAAATCAGGGATGATACAGCAGAAATCCATTGATGCGCGTGCAACAATGGCGTAGAATGGTCAATCAGTCATCTCAAAGAAGTGTACACTTTGTGGGGAAGTGGGACATGTGGGAACTGCCGAGGGTGCATTGCAGATTCAAGCATACCAGCCAGCCGGCTAATGTCTTGGCTGTTTGGGCATCCAGCAAGCTACTCCGCACTACAGAAACTCAGCTATGCCCCATTGGCCTCATGTTTCTAAAGAGCGATTATGGAACTTCTTTCATCTATCTCAATCATTTCGCTTAATTTTATTAACTAGTCTAAAGGTTAGGCATGCATTGCGTTCTCTGTAGATAAGTTTTAAGGACAGACTAACCAGACCGGAACATCGGCAGCCGCCTCTTATCGGTTGACATCTCAAGATACCACTAGACTACTTCCAGGGCCGCTAGCATATCTCCGATCCGGAGCCATGAGAGTCGAGAACCAAATGTGGACCCCCCGATAATGATGTCTGATAGCCAGAGGATAAAATAGCCAATCATATCTGACCGGACCGGTCCTACTTCATCAGGCTAGATCAAGATAAAATGGTGATAACTCCCCGGTGCGGTGGAGCACGGAACACCAGTGTCACAGTCATCATTGGATAAAAGAGACCTTTTCACGTTGTTATTGATGCTGCAACTCGTCCCTTCTTGAGATAATTCATAATTATCTACTACGTAATCTCAGGTCATTGCGCCTCTTCTATCCGCATCTTATCTTGTTTCGCCAACTTTCTTTCCCCCTGTTCCCCCGCTCTCTTCTGTCCTCTAGGATCACAATCAAGCTTGACATCAAGCCCCTATCATGGCCAATCAAAAGCATGTTGTCTTCGACGTAGTCGGCACCTGCGTCTCATTCGATGCTTTCTACAACGGCATTGACCGTGTCATCGGCAAGAAGCTAGCCTCAAAGCACATCACGGCCAATGCATTCGGCTACACTTGGATGACGGCAGCCGAGTTGGAGTTCACTTTTCTCTCCGTCTCTGAGCGCCATCGTCCCTACAAGGAAGTCCTGCGCGCCTTGTTCTACCGCACACTATTCATGATTGGCGTTGCGGAACCACGGGAACTCGTCACAGACGCAGAAAGGGATGCCTGTGTCCAAGCATACTCAGACCTCGAGTTGCGACCCGGAGCAAAAGAGTGCTTTCAAATATTGAGAGACGCAGGCTTCACAGTGTGGTGTTTGACAACAGGCGATGTCAAGCGTGTGGGTGGATACTTTGAGCGAGCTGGCGTTGACATGCCGCTGGAGAACCTCATCAGCTGCGATGGACAGGGCGTGGCCAAGCCAGCGTTGGCTGCGTACAGGCCAACCCTAGCTCGATTCGCACCAGATGATGTCAAGTGGTTTGCTGCTGCTCACATGTGGGACGTGTCAGCTGCAGTCAAGGTTGGCTTCCGGGGTGCTTATTGCACCATCTATGAACAGGATCCCTGCGCTGAGATCTTCGACACCAAGATGGAGATCATGGCTGACACACTACCAGAGATGGCAAAGGGAATCGTACAAGCATCGTTTTAGTTATTTTCTGTTTTAAATAAGCTCAATGAACCTTGGTTTAATATAATCCGCTTGTATTAACTAGCTTCCTCCATGAGGTCCTGTAATGAATCGCCCAAGTATCTCCGTCTCGGACTGGGTAAGCCATCCATCAGTCGGAGAGAGATTTTCGGTACCAAAGACGGGTAGTTGAAGTAGGGGATCAGCCATAGGGTCATAAGCACTGAAAAAGTCCATGCTGGACAGGGCTTGGAAGTCCACAGGCCAGCCAGACATGGAGTCTATCTCCGCTTGCCCACCTGAGGCATTTGGAGCCGCTGGTGTAGTAGCGTCGAGCCCATTCTTGCTTGCCAGGTTGGCTCCCCAGCTGCGGAATGCTTCGTATGCCGAATCGGAATATGCTTGGTCCTGGCTGCTGCCCACGTCGTTCGGTCGTGCTCCAGCGTGCAGACGAGCGAGAGCACGCTCAAGTGACTCGATCAAGGAAATTTCAGACCGTGCCGACTCCCCAACAGCAGACATTTCCCGTATCATATCTAACCCTTCACATAACGACTTGCGGAATTGGTCAGAGAGATTGCGAATCGAGTAGGCAATCAGCACCAACAGCGATGCTCGACACGCACTGTATTCGGAATACGAGGCCCGAGCGAGACCCATGCCGCTCGACCGTAACTGCTGACAAATATCGAGGGCTTCTGTTGCCGCTTTGATGCAGTCGCTTATCAGCTCTTCTCGGCTAGTCACGAGTTTCGAGGCACTTCTTTCGTTGGTCCCAGGGCTGCTTTCGGGGACGGACGGGCTTGTCGCGGAGTCTTTGGTATCTTTCTTCAATAGAAACGGTCTCCCGACAAACATGCGCACTAGGCAGTAATCGAGCCCCAGATGCATTGACGAACGTGACTGTGTCATGGTTGGTTGCTCATTCGCGTCGATTGTATCCGCAGGGAGAGATTGCCACCATGTAGTCAAGCCGTCCTTTTTGGAGACAAGTCGCGATACAATTGTGACTATCTCTCGCTTTCGACAATTGCGCAAGATGTTGCTATATGAGTGTTAGTTACTCAAAAGAACTGTATTTTGTCTCATGCGCCGAGCTTAGGTCTCAACTTACATCTCGTGATACATGTCTTCGAGAAAGTGCATCAGCTGGACAGAAACTCTCGTGTAGGAAGCTCGTTTGCGCCAATCATCTGATTGTAAACCGTCGTGATGTATGGGCAGACTGGCATCGATATTTGACCGAGACACCGAGATAGGCCTGCCATGGAAAATAGATATCTTTCTTCTCTCCAGTCAGTGAAGTACATTCCATTGGAAGACATAGCTTACCTTTCCAACACGTAGGTAGTCCACCAAACGCGATTTCGAGTTTCGATAACGCTTGCGTTAAAAGCGCTGTTGCTACATTTCCGATGCATGCCATTCTGTATCCCCAGCCTAGTAGCCAGGTTAATGTAGATAAACCCCAGGCCAGAAGCGTCAATCGGCAGGGAATAGTATCCAAACAACAGACATGCCTGCACACTTTCCAGAGATGAGATCTCGATGATTTCAGGGAGCAGCCGAATTGCTTGTTGATAAAACATGGCGCCTATCTCTTCCTCCAAGAGGCCTGACGTTGAGGTGTTATCAGAACCGTCGGTGTGTTCAAGATGAGCGTATTGTGTTCCAATGGCAAGGACTGTCAGGAGGATGCTAACCGTCACCTCACTACCGGCTTGAGACAGACCTTGCGGGCTCTTGTAGAGCAGATCCAGTTTCTCAAAAACCCAGCTCTCTTCAATAAAGAAGAGATAGCTCTCTGCGAACTTGAAAAAGACTGTCACCAGGAAGTTCGATATGTTGGGAGGGGGAAACGATGATATGGCTTCCGACAAGTGATTACGCCCAGGACGTAGATGATGCGCACGTGGAAAAGCATCCGAGTCGTCATTTTGGCTATTGCCTTCCTATACATTATTAGTCAATGCGGCATGAATGATAAACATTGCCTGTTGGTAGCGTAACATACTCGGCGGCTCTCAGGCTCTTGTATCTGGCTCTCGATCAGGTTTTTTATTCGCATGGAGAAGTTCCAATACGAGAATTCCCCTGAGAAATCTGTAATAGTTTTAGTATCCATGTTCGGTGCAAGTATGGGGTCAACGAACGTGCTGTCGTATCTCCAACTGGCTGCATCGTGCACGCCTCATCATCGATCTCCAATGCTTCCAAATTGTCCCCCAGCCCTTCCAAGTCTCTCGGGCCATCGGAGGCCGGATTTAGACTCTGATGTTCAGCTTCAAGCCTGTCTGCGATATTCGAGAGGTTCTCGGTGTCAAGCGAGATTCCCGGCATGGTGCGCCGTAATATCCGCTCCATGTGTTTTGAGCGTTCAATCAACTGGCTCGTATCTGGTCTCCGACGACTTTCCCTTCGAGGCGTCAGACTGGCTCTCGGCAGTCGTTGGAACTACTCACCTCGGAACGTAGGCACGAAACTCACGAGGTTTCGGGGTCGGATCCGTGTATCTACATTGTCGTTGTAGATGAGAACATCTGCGACACGGGAAGCCACTTTCACATTTCTCTTTCAATCGACGACACTCATCGCACCTATCGCATCCGACATTAGACGAATTCGGTGTATCCCTTCCTGGCTTGTCTTGGAAACTTACGCTCGGGAGACGCGTTTCCGATGCTCCATGACCACTGGGTCTGTGACTGACGGTCACGAATTGAATCCAGTAGGCAGCTCACGATGAGATAAGGGGTTTTCGATGAGTATGAATGCATTTTCCCCAATGTTGGCCAGCTGCGGGCTAATCATCGACGTGACTTGCATGCACCCCGCTTTTCCAGCAGCTATCCCAGAATAGTTAGTCACTGCGTAGTGTCTTATCTTGAGAAAGGTATGATAAGATCATAAGCTTGAAGAACAGAGCAAGTAAATCGATATTGAAGCTTATGACATCTCAACGATAGATATCAGACTGAAACAATTCAAATTATAATCAGTCAAGCTAAGATAATGATAGACTCCTCCCCAAACTCGACCCTTGAGAGAATCGTACTTGGAGTCGCTTCATGGCTTTGAAGAAACAACACGTCCCTCCTATCTCGTGAAACGCAAAGAGAAGTAGTTTCAAGAGTAGATATATCTCCAATGCAAAGATCAAAATAAACACTTATTTATCTGGTTCCACTTACCTCAGTGTTATGCTTGCCATGGTGGATCTTGAACTCTAAATGCTACCTACCCCTCGCAGCCTGTATCTTGGCGGCGGGTTTGCTGTGTGGGGTCAGCTCAGCAGACCATTTCTAAATACCCTGGATCTGCCAAAATACAGGTTCTTGTATGTGGGATAAAGAGGAGAGACTTGACTTGCTTGCTTTCTTATAGGTATTCCTATTATTTCTCTGGACCAGCTATCACAACATCTTCTTCCGCTTAAAATATTGGATCTACGTTTTAAGAAAACATCTACCTCTGCTTGCTATTGTTGGAATCATGTCTTCCCCCAACTCAAAACCTCATCCTGTTATAATTGTTGGGGCAGGTCCGGTTGGTTTAATCACGGCAGTAAACTTGGCTAAACTCAATGTGCCAGTGCTGATTCTGGAGAGAAACCACGAAGTCGACCAGTCTCCCCGCGCAGCTGTTTACCAACCTTGTGCACAGGCAGAGCTGTTCGAGTCCGGCACACTTGACGATGTCCGGAAGGAGTCTGTTCTCAATGATGTCATGACTTTCTGGAAGAACAAGGAAAGGGTCGCTTCTATCACCAAGACTCAAGATGCTGATGTATTCCCTGCCGGACTCAATTGCCCGCAACCCAAACTAGCCAAAATCTTGGTCGACCATCTCCTCAATAAATACAATGCCGAGATCAAGTTCTGCCAGAAGGTCATTCAAATCAACACCGACACTGGTCAAGATACAGTCCAAGTCGTGGCTTTGGACACTAATACAAACCGCGAGATTAGATACACGTGCAACTGGCTGGTAGGAGCCGACGGCGCTGGATCAGCCGTCCGCAGACTCTCCGACATCACATTTGACGGCTTCTCTTGGCCCAAGGAAGACTTTGTCGCGACCAACGTACGCTTTGATTTCATGAAGCATGGATTCTCGACCGCCAACTTTATCATGGACCCTGTCCACTGGTCCGTCGTATGCATTTTAGATGACGCTGGCCTTTGGCGTTGCGCCTTTGGTGTCAGGGCGGGTATGACAAACGATGAGATTCGGGCCGAGATTGATGAGCACTATAAGCACATTTTCCCGGTTTGGCCTGTCGAATACGAGCTCGTGGAGCTAAACAAGTACAAGCCTCATCAGAGATGTGCCTCGACTTTCAAGAAAGGGAGGGTTTTGCTCGCAGGAGATGCAGCTCATGTATGTCCTGATTCTCGAAGATCCTTAAAACTGTGTTATGCGAGATCATCTGATGTACTAACTCAAACTGACATTTCTCAGAGCAACAATCCCATTGGAGGATTGGGCTTGACTACAGGCCTCTTGGACGCAGGACCCCTCGGCCGCGCTCTTGGTGCCGTGATCAACGGTCGAGCACCAGAAAGCATTCTTGACTACTGGGCAAATGCGCGTCGCGATAAGTGGCTCACATTCACAAATGAATTCTCCATTGAGAATAAAAGAATGATACAAATGGGGGGATACAGCGAAGACCCTCTTGGTATATGGGCCGATGATGAAGTCGCCAAAGAACATAACATGGAGAAGTGGGTAAGGATGGCAACTCTGGAAAAGAGACAGGAGGACACTCAGTACTACGAGTCTCTTGCAGACCTTCATAACCAGGATATGGTCCATGTGAGGCAATGGAGCATTGCCCTTGATCCTCGGTGGATGGAAGAGTATGAGGATCCAGAGGTTGTAAAGTATAGGATATCACTTCGGCCAGATAGACTTTAGGTGTATGTATAAAGGCTCTATTACACAGTCGCTACATTACACCAATCCAGTGTCAGAATTGTACCAGATTCACTTTCAACGATGTACAGAGTATTCTCAGCCCCCTCTCCCCAAGTCAAATTAGTCGTACCAGAACCAAAACCCTTTGTCGTGACGGCTGCGCGCGGTGTGCCGCCCTTGTGGTGCATAAAAACCATGCCCAGTGTAGAATGTGCAACAAAAAGATCACCCTCCCTATTAGTCAACAGCCCATCAGGTCCCCCAACACCAAAGTAACTCGAAAACCGCCCTGTTCGCTGCACACTGCCATCTGGGTACAGGGGCGCAAGCCAAACTCTATTGTCCCTTGTCATGGCGACGAAGAGGTTTCTTTCATCTTTATCGAGAACTAGGCCATTAGGTGAAGGACAGTTGCGAAGCAGCACCTCGACGCGGCTAGGGCCACTGCCTGTGTTGAAGCCTGAGCTAATGCGGTATACACGCCCCGTCGGGTCTTGAAGTCCGCTCATGCCCTGATCTGTGAAGATTATACTGCTGTCGCAGGTGACGATCAGGTCATTGGGGCCCTTGAGCCGCTCGCCGTTGAAGCGATCCATCACAGTGGTTATGACCTTGGTTTTGAGGTCGAGAGCAAGGATGCCGTGTTTGAAGTCGGCGATGAGGAGTTGGCGTCGTTGTTTATGCCATGCTAGACCATTGGGCTCACCATCGTATTGTATCACAAGGTCCCATTCATTTGTATCGAGATTGACGGCAAAGATCCGGCCGTAAGGGATGTCGGCAAGATACAGCGTGTCGTCTATGACGACTGGACCTTCAAGGAAGCTGTCGAGTGGTCGCCCACGTTTCTGGTTTGTCGAGTGCTCTGATACGCCAACAGTGCGAAATTTGAATGGAAGCGTGGTTAGGAGCTTAGGCTCCAATACGGGAGGGGGCGCGAACCAATTCATCTCATAGGTTAGCTGAGCAATACCCAGGTGGTGATGATTTTTTGAACTGATAAAGGCATGGTTACATAGTCTAGGTCGTCATCAGGCCTGCAAAATATCGGGAGCGGAACTTTGCCGTACATACGCACCCGCTTGATTTGAAGAACGGGCAAATGCCGCACGGGGTGGTGTATGAAGATTGAGCACGGGGACTCTCCGCCCAGGGCTGGGGCGGTGTTTGCTCCGCTTCCCCACGATTCCGGGGCCCCGCGGGGAAACTTGATCTTAAGTTAGATGCCAGGTTACTGGTGAGCTTATGCTGATACCCCCTTTGTTTGCTCGTTGGATCCAGCGGATTTCAACCGCTACTATATGTGGCAGGGGTAGAAGCCTGTTCGCTCATCATTATATAAACGATGCTATATCTCACTCCATTTCTCTACCATACAAATGCTCTCCATCTTCTTCTCCATTGAATTAAAAATATCCGCATATCATGTCAGGCCTTGACAAACAGCAACCATGCCTTCACCTCGAGAACAACACAGAAGCCACCAAAGCAAATACAGAGAGCCCAGTACCCTTCAGCCTAGCGGATGAGAAACGACTTGTCCGAAAGCTCGATAGGACTATACTCCCTTGGATCATGCTCCTCTACCTTCTCTCCTACATCGATCGAAGTAACATGGGAAACGCCCGTAACATTGGCCTCGAAGAGGATATTGGCCTCTCCAGCGTCCAGTATCAGATTGCCTCAGCCTCTTTCTACATTGGCACAGTCATATTCGGCACGATCGGCGCCTTGATGTTAAAAGTAGTCAAGCCTTCCATGTGGCTAGGTATCTGTGCCGTGGGTTGGGGCGCTGTTAGTACTTTGCAGGCTGCATGTGTCAATCCCGGAGGACTCATCGCGGTGCGTTTCTTCCTCGGTGTTTTTGAGGCATCGTTCGCCCCTGGATGTGCCTTGTACCTCAGCTTCTGGTACCTCAAGTCTGAACTATCTCTACGCATCGCGGCCTATGCGGGTATGAGCGCCCTGAGCGGCGTCATCTCAGGTCTAGTTGCTTACGGTATTGGCCTTGCCAACGACATGGCTGTTACTCCTTGGCAGGGCTTGTTCCTTGTCGAGGGTCTTCCAACAATTGCCGTGGGAGTTGCGACTTTCTGGATGCTACCTGGCCGACCAGAGTCCGGGAAGTCGTTTTGGTTCACGGACGAGGAGCATCAAATCATCTTGAGTCGACGTAACAGGTTCACCAAGAACCCAGACGAAGGCATCAGCAAAGCTCAAGTCAAAGCGTAGGTCCCTCTTTATTTGTTTTTCCAACTGACCATCCACCCATTAACAAAAGACCCGGCAGAGCTTTTCTCGATTACCGTCTTTACCTTTTCTGCGTCATGTATTCCGGTCTTTCCTTGTCCCTTGCCGTCGCTGCCATTTTCCTACCTACAATTGTCAAAGACTTGGGTTACCACTCTGTGCGGGCGAATCTCATGACAGCTCCCATCTACGCCGTCGCTTATGTCACTTTACTTGTGACAGCCGCCTTGTCTGACAAGTTTCGGGTCAGAGGTATTCCAATCGCTATTGGAGGCTTGATCGCTGGCTCTGGATACATCTGTCTCGGTCTTTTGAAAGATGACTTGTCGCGATATATAACCTGTTTTCTCGCTGTCACGGTATGTTCGTCCATCTACCAGTCGGAATTTCATAAAAATCTCTGACTGACCCCTCGTTAAAGGGAACATACATGGCCTTCCCCATCGTCCTTACCTGGATCACTTCGACTTTTGCTGGCGACACAAAAGCAGGCGTCGGCCTCGGTATTGTCATTGCTGTCACTCACGCCGTCGGCGTTGCCGCGTCCAATATCTATCCCAAAACCGACGCGACATATTATCTTATGGGCAACGCAGTATCAAGCTCCCTCGTGTTCCTCACGGCCCTGGCCGCTGTTAGTATGAGTGTTATGCTTTACAGGGAGAACCGCCAACGTGATAGGCGTTTCGGTAGACCTGAAGTAGGCGTGCCTATTGACATGGGAGGCGATGCTGATAAAGCCCAAGACTATCGTTATGAGATTTGAGGTGCGTGTGTTATTGGAAACGAGGTCTGTAAACAGCTTAATTAAGGTATTACTATGAGCTATGTGGCTTAAATTAATTTCTTTATAAAAGAATCCTTCAAAGTTTTATAAATATAATATACTTTTTAGTATTTTTTACTCAGAAATATAGTTAAGAAGTGGAGGCTCTCGAACTCTAGCTTAATAGAGGAGGCGTAAATAATGCTCAGGCCTTTGATGTTCATCAAAAGCAAATACTCTGCCCTTGCCTTGTTGACATTTAGCCAGATCAATAGTTGCGTAAACAAGCTCATCCTCTTTCGTGTTTCCAAAAGCCATACGCTATCAGTACAAACACTTTCAGGCACAGGAGCTAATCATCTTAGAGCTCTGTTCCTGGCTAAACAGCTTAAGCCCAGGACTGTGTTCATCTCAGATCCAACCTGGGGGAATCACTTTCTCATCTGGCAGATGGTAGCGCCTGATATCATCTAGAAGAAATATCCTTTCTACAAGGTAGATACACGCTCATTTAACTTCAATGGTATGGTAATCTTGCTAGAGAATGAAGCTATTGAGGGTAATGTTGTTATATTGCATGCCTGTGCCCATAATCCAATGGGTATCGACCCAACAAGGGACCAATGGCGCAGTCTTGCGCCATTGTTGAAGAGGAAGAAGCTTGTTCCCTTCTTCGACTCTGCATACCAGGGCTTTGCAACTGGGCATCTAGAGGATGATGCCTGGGCTGTCCGACACTTCCAAAAGGTTCTCTTTCAAGACGGTCCAGGAAACGTCCCTCAGGGCATGTGTATTGCACAATCATTCGCCAAGAACATGGGCCTTTACGGAGAACGCGTGGATGCTTTCCACCTCGTATTGCTCCGAGACACTCCCGCCACTGGACCCCACACCCAGCTCATACGATCTGTGAGAGCCGAGATATCGAATCCACCTTTGTACGGGTCTCGACTGGCCTACATTGTCCTATCAGACCCGTAACTGCGCGATATTTGGAAAGAGGATCTGCGTACCATGTCAGGGCGGATCAAGAGAGTCAGGATGCTATTGAGGCAAGAGATTGACAAGGATGACGGGGTCGGTGACTGGAGCAATCTCACGAGTCAAAATGGCATGTTTAGCTATACAGGGCTAATCAGGGATCACGTACAGCGCCTGGGAGACGAGCATCATATCTATCTCATGTACAACGGAAGGGCGAGCTTGAGCGGCGTAAACGAGGTCAACGTCAAATACATCGCGGATTCAATAGCTAAAGTCGTACGCTTTTACAAGAAGTAGATATGTTATAGCGGGCCCAGAGAAATCTGATGAACTGGAATTACTCCCAGCACGAAATCTGAATCTGTTCTAAAGATCGCGTTATTATCCCCTCCCGTGCTACCTCCTTCTGCGTGGTCTAGAAAATCCCGGAGTAATGGGCTGTCCAACGCATCAGCTGTGATTATACCTGATGCTGATATCTCGTCATAGTCATTGGAATAAAGCGAGGAAGGCATCAGGAACTTCGTGCAGTCGTAGTCTTTAATTCCATGTGAATCTAGTGTAACAGGGGCAGGGTCCGCTCCGATACCTGGACTTTTACCGTTTGCCGCGCCAGTAGGGTCACCGCAGTTCGGCCTTGTAGTGGCGTTGGTATAATTAAAGAGCTAACTAAGAGTTCATTGAATCTCGGCATAAAACGCCAATGATGAGAAGGAATGGCTTAATATCTTTAAAACGCCCCAACAAGCCGCATAAATGTACAGGGGCTTGAATATAAAGAACATAATGGAATTTAAAAAAATGTATTTTAGAGTGGAGACTCGGCTTGTGGAGTGAGGAAGCTGTCTCTGGTGGAATAGTCAGTATCCGGAAGTAAGTATTTATTGCCTTCTTAGCGCTGAGGTAGCAAAGTAACCACGGATCGGGAGCTCATATTTTAAGTCTAATAAGTATCGTAGATTCGCCAATAAGACTGACGTTTAACGCCCAATCTAGTCCTTACACCTGAAACACGCTATTATACAACACTTTAGTAAACCAGGTGGATGCAAGATACTTCACGAGTACTGGTCACTGCAGGTTTCCCCCGTTCTCCGCGGAGGCCGAGAAAACGAGGTCTTAGGTATTGTTGCCATTTAGAGTAAGTGATTATCTTAGACTGCATTTGTCAAACCTTTATAGTTTCAGCCTGGGGTCCTTGATAGCCCTTTGCTCCAAATGATATATTTCTAGCATTCTACAACAGAGGATCAGCATAGATGAACAGTGTTATAAAGTCCTTGTGAAGAACATGAAATAACTTTAGTCTTCCTCTCTGTGTTTATCTTTCCGCGCCTTCAAGCTCGGTGCTAGCTGAGCGTCCTCTCTTTTCATCTCGTTCCTTTTCTAGTTTATCTCGTTCTTGTTCTAACTTACCTCGTTCCCGCTTTACTCAGCTCGTTCCTCGTTTACGATTTCTCCACCAAAATGCACTTTAGCTTCTTCTTGGCTGCATTTGTCGGCAATGTCGCTGCCCATGGTGTTGTATCAAGCTTCAAAACTGATGGTGTTGAGCATCAAGGTTACTTGATGAACTACTACTATGATACTAAGAACGGCAAATCTCTCCCTCCTTTAGCTGCATGGTCTGCAGAGAACCTCGATAACGGCTTCGTATCCCCAGACAACTATACGCATCCGGATATTATTTGTCAGAAGAATGGAAAGCCGGCCAATCTGACTGTTCAGGTTGCCGCTGGAGGGACCGTCGACTTTCAATGGACTAAATGGGCTCATTTCGGTCCAATGATGACATATGTGGCTCCCTGCGAAGGCGATTGCTCTACTGTCGACAAATCCACCCTCAAGTGGGTAAAGATCGACGAAGCGGGTATCGATTTCGATACTCAGGAGTGGGCGGCTCGAAAGATGGTCAACAACAACCGAACATGGACGACAAAGATACCTTCGACACTGGCTGCCGGCAACTATGTATTCCGTCACGAAACCATTGCTGTTCATGGGTCGAACAGGATTGGCGGCGCACAGAACTATCCTCAATGCTTCAATATCGAGATTACAGGGTCGGGAACTGCCAAGCCTGAAGGCGTCTTGGGCACCAAGCTGTACACTCCCACTGATCCGGGCATCTACTTCAACCCTTACACAACTTTGAAGAACTATACTATCCCTGGTCCGCCTCTATTTAAGAACGATAATGGAGGTCTTGCCAACGGCTCTATCACGTCATCAATTACTAAGGACCAGACTACTGCCATGAGTATTGCCACTACATTGGTTACCTCCGGGTTGCCAAAGCAAACCACTGTCGACGCCCTCACCAAAGCCTTTCCAACTACTACTATCATACCCAATGAGACCCCTGCTAAGTCATCTGCGACTGGATGTAGAGCTATGCGAAATGGTAAACAACACAGAACCAGGCGTTCTTATTTTTAGACCCTATAGGTCTATTCAAGATCTATTTGTATATACTTACTAGGAATACCTTTGGATTTCTCTTCCATTCATTTGCACATCTATTGGGGCGTGGCGCTGGTAGCCATGACTAAGTAACTTATCACAGTCAATTGACTTGCCTGTTTCCTTTATATAAAACTTTCGTTTACAATTTCAAGACTTTATGTATTATGCCTTTTAGAGACCATGTCCCTCTAAATGAGGACTTTTGCTGTGTAAATGCATAGCGAGCTTCTTCATTCGATACTGATTTGGTTTTTGTCGGCTGTCTTTATTGGTGAAAAACTAGTATTAATGTCAGCTGCTCTGGTTGAGGAACTAGTTGAATCCTGTACGCGGCGTAAAGGCGCGTACTGCTCGAACCACTCCTTTAACTGCATTGATTCTAATCCGCTACCTACAGGAGGCATATTTAAAACAAATAAAATTAAAGTAAAAGTAAGAGGATAGTTCATCCATTCTTCTTGGATTAGCGTAATGTCGATGTGAAGTTAAAATGAGGTAGCTGCTGGGCTAATGATTTTCTTTACCATAAGCCCGACAAATACTGGAATGGGCCGGATTTAACATGCAATGTTAGTGACTACGTGGAGCGGATGGAAATTAGTACAGGGTAGATGATACTTACGGCCTACGTAGCACGAGACGGAATAGAGTCCAGAAGAAGGTCTTTTTTTTCACTCCGTAATAGCTGTAGATTTTAAGCCATGCCTTTTCTAGCCCTTCCCTTTTCCCTAAACGGGATGTAATTATTTTTGCAGCTAAGCATAAGCATAGGTAAAAAACCAGTAGTAGACTGTTATCTCCTATTAAGAAAGCGTCTGTCTACTCTCCTCCTTTATCTAGGTTTATTTATTCCATCATGTCTGTAAGTCAGCTTCCTCCTCATACTAGCCCGCCACTTACCTACCTCCTTCTCCCCTTGCCAACGTAAGACAAAATCTCTACGCACTGCATGAGTAGCCGATAATGCCATCTGAATCACTCTATTGTATAGAATATTGGAGGAGGATAACAGTGGCGGCGTTCAATCGAGTGTGCGTGCACTCTCACTCTTGCACTTTCTGGCTACGGCTAGATGATGGCTAGATGATTAGTCTCAGATTATGTATCTTAGGGTCGACGTCACAGACGTTCATGAAACTCTGAGCACTGCGTACTGTTGAAATAATTATTAAGAATCTCATTTGATACAGTTCTTATATTAACTGAGCTGATTTTGTATCTAGTAGAACTGTCATCTAGTGTAAGACAGGATTTATGGCGCGGTAAAGGCGAACCGCACAGTCAACCCTCAAGGCCTGTCTCTTATAGTGCGGCAATGGACTAAGGTCTGGAGGGTGGTGGAATTACCTCATATAGCTCTTCTAGGTAGATAAATACGCAGTTACAGCATTCATAAAAAATGCAATGATAGGCAGCCACGTTATTCGCCCTTCCTATAGGCCGTTATTTTCTCTTTGGACTCCCAGACACTCCACCTTTTGACTTCATGCCTTTGAAGAACAAGATTGCCGTTAACTATATGAGAATACGTGCTACAGCAAGGTTAGAAAGAAAACGAAATGAGGTCACCTGCATGGTGATATGTTTGGTCCTACAAGAAGAAGTACTATAAGATGCAAGCTTATCACAACAATTAATGGCTATTAGTGTCTGTTTCCTAATACTTAAAACTTTCTCCTAAGAAACGCTTTCGGGTTTGCGATCCAGACGCCTCTTTAATTGGGGGCATCTATCAGCTTGGGCTCTCACTATTAATGGCATACGTTATATCCCATCACCTGGAGGGTTTAGGAACTGCAAGCGATAGAAATGAGACAAATGGGCTCTGAGAGGTTCGAGACTCTTGTGTCCCCCATTCAAATCGCAATGCCCCCAAATACACTAATTGAGATATCGGAGCTAGAGGGAAAAGATAATCTATGGTCTATGCTACAGTTAGTGTTTCTCTTTGAGGGGATATAATATGTTTTTTTATTATATTTTAAGTTATAATTTATTTACATTTTAACTACCTTATATAATTAATATAAGCCTTTTAGAACCTTCTCTTTAGGCTATATATTAAAGCTAGACTTTTCTTTACTTTATAGGATTGCATTTATCTAGATTATTTTAAAATTATAAATAGTATTAAGTATTTATCCTATATTATTATTACTTATCTTTTTTAAGAAATTAACTTTTTAATTTAGTAGTTATTAGTTATTATAGATATAAGAGGCTAGAATTTCTAGCTAATTCTTTTAATAATAAAGAAAGGTAATTATTTTACTTTTAAAGCCTTAAAAGGAGATATCTATCTATCTCTACTTAGAGCTATTTATAGTTATTTATAGTTAGCTTAGTTATATTAAAAAGCTAGCTATTCTTATAGTTAAGATAAAAAGCTTTATCTATTAGTAGGAAGGAAATCTTTACTTTAGCTAAGGTTATAGATATTTTATTGTTATTATAGGGGTAAAGGTTTAAGCTAATTTAAGAAGATAGGGGTTTTGCTTGGTTTTCTGCTATAGGTATACTAAAGAGAATATAGTCTTATTATATACTAATATATATATAGAATGGTTAACTTATAATAAAAGTATATATTAAATAGCTTATTTATTAAGAGTTAATATTAGATAAGAGGAAAATAGAGTTTATTCTGCCTAGAAGGGAAAAAAGCTAATATGTTATTTTTACTAAGATGCTGAGATCTATCTGACTGAGTGGCAGAAGTTGATGACATCATTAATCAAGCTACAGTTAGTGTAAGACTTAAAGGAGGTAAAATTCAACGTTAACTTAGTAAAGTCAAATTCTAAAGAGAATAGAGTTCGCCGTTCCGTTGCTAATGAAGAAGGTGGTGCCAGCTCATGCACACATAATCTGGGGAAATACGCCCACCAATGAAAAGAATCACCGACGTGCCTTATTGCCGAAATCTTTGGGGGGAAGCTATACTGACTAGTGCAATTGAGGAATTGCATTGCATCTCCCACTTTACGATGTCACGCAGCTTGCAGCAGTTTTACTTATTTAAAAAGTCGTTTGAGAAACAGCTGGAATGCGTTGAAATGTGCCGGGCATCCGAGATGGTCCAGATTCCAGACGAGATGGTGAAACATGACAGCCCGACGGGGTTTGCTCTGGAAAAGTGCAGTCCACCAATTGACTAGGCTTTTTGTGGCGTCGATGTTGGTGTTTCAATCTTAACCCTGGTAGAATGGGGGCCATGTGGAGCACTCAGCTAATTCCCGAACCAAACTCGCGATCCCTAATCAAGATGCAGGGCCGATGAAGATGGCAAACACGGGCCATTGTCACGGCTGAACGGCATCTATGCGCGGGTACCTCATGATTCAAGCCTCAAATGCGCGCTTCAGATATAGTTGGGGAGTGTACTTCACTTTGCATATAAGAGAGCCGCATGCTCTTGGCATCGTCTATCTTGTCCTTGGCATCAGCATTCTATTCAACAGTATACTTCGATTCGTATATACACTTTCTCAAAACTTCCACTCTTTTAAACATTACATTCATTACCATGTTCTCTTCAACCGTCCTTCTCAGCGGCCTGGTCGCCTCTGTACTCGCAGCCCCAGCTCTTGAGCCTCGTGCCAGCTGCACTTTCACCGATGCCGCTACTGCCATTAAGAACAAGGCTGGCTGCTCTACTATCATCCTCAACAACATTGCCGTTCCTGCCAAGACCACTCTCGACTTGACCAAGCTCAAGGATGGCACTCACGTCATCTTCCAGGGCAAGACCACCTTCGGCTATGCTGAGTGGGAGGGTCCTCTCATCTCCTTCACCGGTAACAACCTTCTCATCGAGGGAGCTTCTGGACACTCCATCGACTGCGAGGGTAAGAGATGGTGGGATGGCAAGGGCAGCAACGGCGGCAAGACGAAGCCCAAGTTCTTCAGCGCTCACTCTCTCAAGAACTCCAACATCAAGAACTTGAACGTTCTCAACACCCCTGTCTAGGCTTTCAGCATCAACAGCGTCACCAACCTGGGCGTCTATGGCGTTCACATGGACAACTCTCTCGGCGATTATCTCGGCGGCCACAACACCGATGCTTTCGACGTTGGCTCCTCTACCGGTGTGTACATCTCTGGAGCTGTCGTCAAGAACCAGGATGATTGTCTCGCCATCAACTCTGGCACCAACATCACCTTCACCGGCGGCAACTGCAGCGGTGGCCACGGTCTCTCCATCGGATCCGTCGGTGGACGCTCTGACAACACCGTCAAGACCGTCCGCATCCTCAACTCTGCCATCTCCAACTCCGACAACGGTGTCCGCATCAAGACCGTTTCTGGCGCTACCGGTTCCGTTTCCGATGTCAAGTACGACACCATCACTCTCTCCAACATCGCCAAGTACGGTATCGTCATTGAACAGGATTACGAGAATGGTTCTCCTACTGGAACTCCTACAACTGGTGTCCCCATCACCGACGTCACCATCAACAAGGTCACCGGAACTGTCAAGTCCAGCGGAACTGATGTCTACATCCTCTGCGCCAACTGCAAGAACTGGACCTGGACCAACAACAAGGTCACTGGTGGAAAGACCTCCACCAAGTGCAAGGGTATTCCCTCTGGTGCTTCTTGCTAAGTGTTGAGTTTGGGTGAGGAGAAGTACATGGAGGTTGTGTAGAACATGACATATAGCTGGTACTATCTTCTGTTTTTTTTCTTTGTATATATATGCTATCAGTTAATACTATTCCCTCTGATACGCAGATTAAATTTCTCCATCTATGGCTTGTGATGTGAAATGCAAAGTCTGCAGATGATACTCTCGATTAGTCCTGGCGAGAGCCTCTCGTCTTATCTTAGATCGATCAAGATACCAAGTGCCCAGCCCTCGTTGGACTAGTCATGACAAGTGGAATTATACTTGAGCCTGTCGCGAACCAGGAGTCAAATTGGTGATGGTTTCTTTTGAGGCTCAATTCGCTCAAATCATGAGACGCAATTGTAATTGTTGGTCGCACAGGGGGTCATTTGTAGGGTTTAAAATACCCAGCCCATAGGTATCTATAGGTACCCATTTAATAGGGGTATATACCTAGAGATACCCATTTTAGATGCCTACCTATAGGCAGGTACCTAGATAAGATAATTATATAAATATAAGTACTTATAGGTAAAGATTAATTATAAATTAATATCTAGATAAAAATTTAAATTACTTATAATATATATCTTTAATTTATAGTAATTAAATATAATAATTACTTTAAATTAATAGTAAATTAGTATCTTATAAGCCTTTACTCTTAGTACCTTAATAAATCCCTTAAGAAAAAACATTAAAACTATAATAGTTTAGTTATTACCTTAAACCTAGTTCTCTAATATACTCTTATATATATCTTTATTACTATTCTATAGCTCTTAATTAGGCTTATTCTTACCTCTATCCTGCATCTTTTAATTAATCTTATTCTTACCTCTATTTTACATCTCTTAATTAATCTTATTCTTACCTCTATCTTATATCTCTTAATTAGATATAGCTTTATCTTTATTTAGCTTATTAAAAGCATTTTTAAGTCTAGCTACTAGATCTTCTAAGTTAATTTATATTTTAGACTTTTTCTATTTATCTTATTGCTATTTTTCTATTTTAGTATTTTTAGTAGTATATACTTAAGCTTTAATGCATTTATCCCTTTTATAAACTTAAATTTCTTTTAATTTTACTTAATCTTATATATATTATACTATTTAATTTTCCTTAATATTAAAAAATAAAAATAACTTAATAGTATTTAAATTAATTATTTATTAAAAGTAATTATTTATAGGGTTTATTATAGTATATTAAATGCAATAATATATTTATATATTCTTCTTTTAAATAATCTTATAGCTAATATAAGTAAATAAAAGATTAATACTTAAATTTAAAATTAATTAATATAATTAATTACTATATAAGATTACTATAAATAACTTACCTTTAAAAAGCTAGTATATAAAAGCTTTAATTACTTCTTTAAAAGTACTAATAGTATTAAAAGTAATATAAATAGAAGCTATAGTATAGTTTTTAATTATATTAAATATAATTTTATAAATAAAGTAAATAAAAGGGGTATATATAATAGTAAGCTTATTACTCTTAAGAATTTAGATTTTATAGTCCTTTATTTAGTAATTTATAATAGTATTAAAGAAAAGAATTATAATATAAATAAATTACTTACTAAAAGTAGTAATAAGACTCTTAAGATAAGATTTCTCTTTTAATATTTAGGCTTTATATATACTTTTTTAAAGCACTTTACTAGTAATAGACTTTTAAGGTTATTTACTAGCAATAGACTTTTAAGGCTATTTACTACTAGTAGTCTTTTAAGCTACTTATAGGGAAGAGCTTTAGCTACTAGTTATTTTAAGTAATTAGAGAATTAAAAGCAATTATCTTAATAGATTACTATAAGAAAAAGAAACTAGAAATAGAAACTCTTAAAATAAAGAAAAGAAAAATTAAAAATTATAAAATTTAAAAGGTTATATAGTATTAAAATTTAAAGTATAAGCTTAGTAGAAGTAATTATCTTAATTAATTACTATAAAAAGATTAATTAAAAAGGCTAAAATAAAAAGAAATATTAAATTCTACTTAAAACTTATAAATTCTAAAATTTAAGGGATTTAAAAGGTTAAAGTTAGGTTAATATTAAGATTTAGTTTTTTAAGTAATAAGTCTTAATATAATAATTTATTATAAATCTTAAGCTAATTAAAGGAAAGTATTTTACTAATTATTACTTATTTAAGATTAATACTTTAAATTTAAGATTTATTTTTTTATTTTTACTATAATATTAGAAATCTTAATTTCCTCTTAAACTTATCTCCCTTAAACCCTTAATTTTTTAGCTTTTAAGATATAATTGCCTTTAGCTATAAAGATATTAATTTTTATACTTTAGCCTCTATCTTCCTTATATATTATAATAAGAGCTACTATTTTCTAATTTTTCTTAAAGTAGAAAAAATAAGTAATAAGAGCTAAGATAAGGAGCTTATTTATACTTATAGTAATTATTTAAGCTAATCCTCTTAGGGCATCTACCTAGTAGGCTATTATATAAATAAAAGCCTAAGAAAGATTTATTAATAAATCCTTATATAAAGAAAGCCTATACTAGAATAGATATACTTTCTATAGAATGCTATAAATATAAGACTATAAAGAAGAACTTTAATTAGCAGTAAAGTTACTTAAAGACTAAACTCTACTAATATATAGATTATCTTAATGCTAATAAAGTAACTAAAAAAGCACTTAAAGATACTGCTTTTAATAACTATAGTATAGACTAGTAAGTATATTTTATTTATTAATATTTAAAGGCTAATTTAAGGTAGTATTAAAAAGGGTAAATATTATAATCTCTTTAAAGATAAAGCATTTATAGTATTAACTTTTAAGGCTAGTAAAATTCTATAAAATAATAATAATTCTTTCTAGAAAGATATTAATAATTTTACTAAAGAGGATAATTACTAGCTTATTTTTATTAATAAAATACTTAATTAAAATAAAAGTTAAATTATAATTCTATTAAAAACTAATAAATAGATTAAGTAGTAAAAGATTATAGTATAAAAATATAATATTTTTAAATTAATTTAAGCTAATTATTTAAGCTAATTTTAAAATTTATATAATTTATATTAAATAGCTAATAATTATTATATTATATTTCTTATAAGTTAAATATAATAAAATTATAAACTACTCTTAAAATATTAAGTATAAAATTAATACTATTTAAACTAAGTTTAAGTTCTCTAAGTAAGTATTTATAGTAATTATTTATAATAATTACCTACTTATAATTAGCTATAAATAATTTATGCTTTTACTTTATAGTTTAAATGTCTTTTCTTAACTTAAGTTATATATTTAATATATTATAAAATTAAAAAATTTAAAGGCATTTAAGCCCTTTAATCTATTCTTTAAATTATCTATAGATAATTAAGCTTTTATATAAAAGCCCTTTAATAAGCTTTTAGGTTTAAGTTAAGCATATAAGAATATTCTTTTCTTTAAGTTCTCTTTAATATAAAAGTAATAGTAAAATAATATTATTATAAGATTTTATAATATATTAATTTATTATAGTAACTTTAATAGATTTTAAGTCTTTTATTATTAAGAATAGTAAGTATAATAAGAAGCTTATTAATATCTCTATTAAACTAGTAAATCCTTTATACTTAAAAAGATCTAATAAATCTATTACTAGTAGAGGCATATATCTACTATATAGGATTACCTTCTTAAGCCTCTATCTCTTTAGGATAATATTATCTTATAGCATTTAGGCCTAGGTAAGGAAGTATTATAGCATTTTAAGAGTATTAATTATCTTATATTTTAGCTTCTTATTAAAGCTTATAAGCTATTAAAGCTTATTAATACTAAACCTTAAATTGCTTTAATGCCTTTAAGACTCTTTAAAGAAAAGAAATAAGTAAAAAATATATAGCTAGTATTAATATAAGGAATAAGGTATTAAAGATTTTTATTTACTTAAGTTAAAGTATAGTAAAAAGTTAATTAAGCTAATTATTTATAGTAATTAGCTAATATGCCTTTTATTTATTATATTAAAAAGCTATTTTAAGATTTAATATTTTTATAAATTATCTTTATTAATTTTATATTAGTATAATATAAAGTTATATACTTTATATAAATTGCATATAGGTTTAAGCTTAATTATATTTAGTTAAGATTTCTAAAATATAAATATTTAACTTACTTTTAAATAGCATAATAATAAAGCTTTTACTTATTTCTTAAAGCATTTTAATTACTAATAACTAAAATTGCAAATTAGACTTTATACTTAATTTAATTTCCTAAATAATTTACTAAAATAGCAGTTATAATATAAGAAGTTTAGTTATATATTAAAGTTAATAGATATTCTAAAGAATTTTTACTTATTATATTAATATAAATAGTAAAAAGTACTTAAGAATTAACTTACTATTCTATTTTAATTGCTACTATATATAACTTTAAGGCTTTTACTTATTTTATATTATATATTTTCTTTTTAACCTTTTTCGTTTATTTTTAATTTTACTTAATAGCTTTATATTTAACTATTATAATTTTTTACTATATTATAAGGTAAATCTTAAAGTATAAAAGCTTAACTATTAATTTAATTAAGGTAATAATACTTATAAAATAGTTAATAAATAAATATATATAGTAAGTAGAATATTAATATAATATATACTTTAAAAAGCTCCTATTTATACTAATAGTATACTAATATTTAGCTAGTCTTTACAATTATAGACTAGTTACATGCTATATAGTATAATTAATTCTGCCTTCTATTGCTGCTAATACTAATATTATAACTTTAAGTCTTTAACTTTAGGCTCTTAAACCTATATAAAACTTAATACATTTTTCTTCTAATAGAACCCTGCAATTACCCCTCTCTTATCCATTTCACGGTATGCTATCCCCCTCATCTTTATAGCAGCTTAGTCTTCTCCAGCACCCTTTTAGCCTGCCCTTACATAGCCTCAAGCCAATTATCATACAAGCCGCCCAGTTAAATAGCTATAATAAAGTTGCTTTTATTAATAGTTAGATCTATCCCTCTAAGCAACTTCCCTTTAAGCTTATTAAGTTGCCTTATCTTGCTATTAAGGAAGCCTCTCTTAATTAACCTGTAGTAAGGCCATATAACCTTAAGGACCTTATAACTAAAGGCTGCCTGCTTAATGCAGCTAGCATTATCCTTATGCTGCTAGGTTAATCTGATTTCTATAGCCATATTATGTAGGTTAGCGTGATTATCTCTATTAATAAATAGGTTAATTATAGGGATTACTTCTTGGTGGCATCTTGTCTAATATGCCCTGTTATCTTAGGCTGGTTGCAGGCTTCTTTAGAGCATCGTGATGGTGTAGCTATGATGTTGTTAGCGTCTGCGATCAGAAGGCGGGTTGGATGACTTACTGTCGAAGCGTGTTAGATGATTGAACTGTGGTATGCTGCAGGGATCGACAGAGTAGTGTTTGAAGTGGGTTGCAAGAGGAAGATCTGGCCTAGCTGAAGAGCAAGTAAGGCTCTCCAGCTAGCTTAAGTGCAGTTAGGTTCAGGCTGTAATTGAGGCAGCTAACTTAATGATATTAACTTAATAAAGCTTTGCTGCCTGGGAGGTAAGTAATGTTTAAATTATAATAGACTTTAGAGATGCTTAGATACCTTTTAAGGCTAATATGTAAACTTAAAAAAAAAAAATATACTTTAAAAAGAATTTTACTTTTAAGATTATTAAGTATTATTTTAAAAGTAATATATTTATATTATTTTAAAAATTTTATAAGTTATAAAAAAAAAGAAGGATAAAAATTAGAAAACCTTTTTTATTTATAGTTAGATTTTTATTAAGTTTAAGTAAAAATAGCTCTTTTAGCTAACTAAATGTAATTTAATATTTATATAATAAAATACATTAAAGTCTTAAGTATTATACTAAAAGCTTACTTTAACTTAATATAGCTTTAATTTATTATAGCTAAGATTAATTAATATAATTATAAATCTTTTAATTTAAAGTTATTAAGTAAGGTAATAATCTTTTATAGTAATCCTTTTTAAAAATTTCTTCTTACTCTTAAACTAATTTTAAGTTATATTTTATTACTAAAATATCTTTATAAAGCTTACTTAGCCTTAAATTAACTATACTTAATAAGCCTTTTTATATTCTATTTAACCCTTTTACTATTAATGCCTTTTTTCTTTAATAGAAAATAATATAATAGTAAATATTATATATTAAATCTATACCTAGTACTTTCTATTTATTCTAATTATTAAAGTTAAAGGCTTTAAAAATCTTCTAGGGGAAAAGAGACTTTTCTAGCTAGTTTTAATTTAATTAAAATTTATAGAAATTAGATAGAAGACTATAAATTATATGCTGCTTTTACTATACTACTTTAATATATCTTAATATATCTAGAACTAGTATATTAAGTATATATAGGCATTTAAACTTAGCTATTTATAAGAAAAAGGCTTTTAAAATAAAGATATTTAAGGGAATTAATATAATATATTTTAATTTTAATATAAGTATATTTATAGTAATTAAATATAATAATCTTAGCTTACTTTTAATAGATTAATACTACTAAGTAGTAGATAGAATCTATTTACTATTTTACTTATTTTATTACTAATAGCTATTTATTTATAAATATTATAGTAAATTTAGCATTTTAGTAGCTTATAGCCTTTATCTTACTATACCTTTAACTACTTAGTAGCTTAACTCTTACTAAATGAATTTAAGATAAGTCTTTATCTTTATAAGAGGCTATTCTTTAAACTCTCTCTCTAAAGGCTAAAGTCTCTTTTATATTAAATATATAGTTAATACCTTATAATAAGTTTACTATTTTTAATATTTTTACTTATTTTCTTAATACTTAATAGTAACTTAAAAGAGTTATATTTAGATTTATTAATATATCTAAAGATTAAAGCAGAATTATACTAAACTCTTATATAATATATAGCCTTTAAAATTATTATCTTTTAAATTACCTTTAGGTAATTATAGCAGATAATAGTATATATTTTAATATTAAGGATTTAAATTATATAATTAAAACTAAGTTATAGCTTATACCTTTACCTTGCTTTTATTTTATATAATATATAGCTTATATTTTAAACCTTATTATATAAGAAATTATAAATTATATTAGAATTATATCTTAAGAGATAGTAATTTTAAAGGGTAATAATTATAATAAGGATAAAGATAAGGGAAATAACCTTTCTTGAAATAAAAGCCTTAATAATAAAGACTTAATAGATAATTAATTTAATGCCTTAGAATAGCAAGTTATAGACTAATTATTTAATCTTATTAGCATTAATTATCTATCTTTATTTATTCTTTAAATATATATATTTCTTCTTATAATATATTTCTTATAGTAATTGCATGTAGTAATTACTAAGTTAATTATAACTAATTATCTTCTAGATTTATTACCTTACTATTAAATTTACCTAAAGTCTTAAGCTTATATAAAAATTTAAAGAGATTTAAGCTTATTAAATATAAGATAAAACTATTTTATAACCTTTAAAATTAATTTATAATATCTTAACCTAATAGAACTTAATAACTATAATGCTTATAAGGGCTAGGATATTAAAACTATCTATTTAAGAATAGTTTAAAGACTACTTTAATAGGAATTATAAGATTACTGCTAAAAATTAGCAGTAAATTAATTACCTTATTAATTATACTTATATTTTTATTTATCTTTTTAATTCTATTAATTATTTAGCTATTAATAGCTTATCTGCTATATAGACTTAGCTTAAGATTATTAGCTGCTATCTTAGTATTTATTAGAAGAGGCTTTTCCTACTTAAAGGCAGCTAAAATTATTAACTTTAAGTAAAGGTTCTTTCCTATAGCATTTATTAAGCTATAATAAAGCTATATAAATATATAGATTTATTTATTACTAAGATCCCTTATCTTATTATTCTTCTTCTTTTACCTCTACTAAAATTAAAATAAGATACTTATTAAAGTAGTATTTAATCTATTCTTTTATCTTTAAGTATTAGTAGTATTAAAGAATAAGCTAAAGCTAACTTTATTTAACTTTATGCCTCTTAATATATATCTAGCTATATAGATCTATTTATATTACTATTAATAAAAAAATAGAATCTTCTTTTTAGTTTTTTTAGTCTTAAAAAGGTATTTATAGTAATTTAATATAGTAATTATATACTTACTATAGTTTATAAGCTAGCTACTCTTAAAAATTAGCTTTAATTATATATAGATCTTTCTTTAAAGAAGGTATATTAAGTATAGTATTATATTATATTATTAATTAATATAATAAATAGAAAGGCAATCTAAAGAAAGCCTTCTTTAATTCTAGGCTTATATTACTTATAATTCTAAATATTCTATATTAAGCTATATAGCTAAAGACCTTCTTATAATATAGCTAAATACTATTATAATTAAAAGAGCATAGAGTATATATTGCTTTATATACTAATATAAATAATATACTTTAAAGGTTTCTTTAATTAAAGAAAGGTTCTTATTATATTTCTATTCTATAGCTTTAAACTAATCCTAAGAGTTTCTTAACTTAAACTTATTTAAGCTATTTTCTTTTATAAAGGACTCCCTAGATTAGCTTAAAAAGCTATAAAAAGCCCTTATATATTTTATATTACTTAGAAAGATACTATAATATTTAACCTTCCTTTACCTACTAATAATATATAAAGAAGAAGTTATTTATATAAATATACTATTAGTAACCTATTAATAAATATCTTCTATTTTTTTCTAATTATAAATATTTTCCTTTTATTTTTAAGACTTATAACTTTTATAATTATTTACTAACTAATTTCTATTACCTATACTATTAAGCTTACTTTAGTCTTTTTATAATTTAAATTCTATTAACTTCTATCTTTATATACCTTTAATAAGCCCTAGATTAAGTAAAGCTTAATATACTAACTTATAGCAGTTATTATAAGTTAAAAGCTAAATTAAAAGAATAAATTCTTAAAGTATTAGTATTAAGTAATTAGCTACAGATTAATAATACTTTTTATATAAATAGTATATATTTAATTTAATATTTTTTTTATATATATAAATATACTTTTTATATAAATTATTATAAATAATTACTATAAATATATTATATTTATATTACTTTTAAGAGTTATATAAAAGAGTATAATATTACCTATAAGTATCTATAGGCAATTTCTAGTACCTATATATATTATAAGTATTATAACAATATTCTAAAATACCTATAGGTACCTATATATAATATTATTTACCTAACTAGATGCCTGGGTAACTGGGCATTAAGCTATCATTAGGTACCCATGGGAATTTTAAACCCTGGTCATTTGCACCAACTGCGGGGTTACGACGGCCCGTCAGCGCTAACGTCGGGGCTCTCAAGACTAGAAAACATCAAGTTTCGTACATTTTGCTGTGAAAATGGGCAGAACTCCTTTCGTTCTACGTCCAAAGAATGCGGCGGCTGACTCCGAAGATCTGCCTTACGAGTACGTTCCACTCGGCGCTGGACAGATAAGACTGCTGCACCTCAACCCTGGCCAAGAAGCAGATCAGCTCAATGGCGAGCTCATTGTCAAGAGCTTGGAAGAGCTTCCTCCACGACAAAAAGCAGGCACTGCAGCTCAAACAGATCCGATAGACCCAGAGAAATACGTTTGCTTTGACGCGATCTCCTATGTTTGGGGCCAGTCAACCTTCACAGACACCGTTTTCACCGCTCAAGGATCTATCCCGATAACAGCATCACTCGCTTCCATTCTACGCAGACTTCGCGATGAAGAAAAGTCCCACCTTTACTGGGCTGATGGCCTTTGCATCAATCAGTCAGACATGGCTGAGAAAGAAATCCAGGTATCTCTTATGGGCATAATCTACAGCTCCGCCATAAGGGTTCTGTGCGATATTAGTGAAGAAACAGAGAACTTCACACTTATACTCGACGCCATAGAGCGCTATTGGAAACGAAACATCCGTCGTGGACTTGTGTTGGGTCAGGGGGACTCCATGATCCTCTCTGGAGAGTCAACCGCAAAGCTCTTAGATATCCCATACCCAACAGATGAGGAGGCAGATGCTATTGAAGATGTTGAAGGAGACGAATGGCCTGCGAGGTATCTTCAATTTATCTCTGCGCTATGGTTTCACCGCCTTTGGGTTGTGCAAGAGTTTGTCCTTGGACGTGATGTAGTCATGATCGTTGGGCGCCGACGCATCCCTTGGGGACAGCTCTGGGCAGGTACTTTATGGTATAAGGGGGTTAAATGGCCATGGGACCAAGCCGAGTACACCAACGAGGACCCAATAAGCCTTTTCACATCATATAACTCCATGTGTCTCGTTCGTTCATGTCGACTCATCGATCTCAACACGTTACATGGCCGTGAGTTCAACGACATTGCCAAACTACTCCTTAGTGGAGTCGAGATGAATCAAGTAAACTTGCCAGTGAGTATGGTGCTCTTTTCCTCCCACGGCTGCAGTGTGCCCCGGGATCGTTATTTTGGTATTCTCGGCATGATCGATGAGGACGACAAAGAGAAAGCACCCAGTCTTCGGCCTGATTATACTTGCCCAATGAGGGACATCACAATGCGATTCTGGAAATATGCATTGCAGACTGATTTAGGAGGAGAGCTCCTACTTTGCGCTGGTCTACCTGGTCGTGCCGAGGAATACCCTTCTTGGATACGAGATCTTTCTGCACCAAAACCATTGAAGCATATATGGATGGGACGTCCTGCAAGTACTGCATGGCATGCAGCAGGGGGGCCAGCAAGAACGTGGTCTGTAGACTTCAGCAAAGATGATAGTGATCACTGCTTTGTCCAAGTGTATCATCTCGACGATATTGCAGACAAGTCGCCCAATGGGGCTTCTGATCCTTTCAACTTTGTTGCGATGGCTCATTGGATCCAAGAAGCCTTCAACTTCTTCGCCGGGACTGAAACCTCAGACGGCGAGTTGTATCCTCTGACGGCTGATCCTATCCACGAAGCAGCTCTGAAGGTGACGATGGATCACAACAAACAAGACACTATGAGTCCTGATGACGAAGATTTTAAGGACATGCTGCGTGTAGGATTGTCTCTACCTCAACGTAGCCTTCTCTCAAGATGCTGAGGAAGAGGCGGCAGGAGAACCGGCGGATGAGAGAGAGGTCAGCGAGGAAGAGACCATTATGGGGAGGATTATTTCTGGATTCCAAGATGAAATGTCCACTTTGCAGGAGCTGTTCTTTCGTATACACAAGACAAGAGGTTTGGGTTTCTATAAAACCAAGAAGGGTCTCTTTGCACTGCTGCCAAATGTCACTCGCCCCGGTGACTCCCTCTGGCTTCTTAAGGGATGCAGATTACCTGTTGTGCTACGGCGGAGTGTATCACACGATGATTCATATGAGTTTGTTGGAGGCGGTTATGTGTATGGAGTTATGAACGGGGAGATGCTGGAAAAGCCTGAATTTGAGTGGCAAGAAGTCTCCCTCAGATGAGCAACTTTTATTTAACTAGCATACTCGATATCAAACTTGTGCTCACGCTTATTAGACCCGACACGAACCTCCCACTTCGGTTCACCTTGCAGTCCCATAGTAAGCTCAAGATCGTTGTGCTTTCTCCAACCCTCAGATGGATCCCCTACTGGTTGCCACTCACTAATAGGCTTGTCCCACTCACACTCGATTCGACACAAGTTCAACACAGCAGAGTTTGATCTCTTGGGTGCTGGATCCTCAGCGCTGTACACGATTTTGAATGCGCATTTTTCGGGCACATCTATGGGACGGTAATAATGGTGGTAGAAGAAAGGAATTCGAGATTTCTTGTCGATCTTATCGCCCTGTGATGGCCTTAGTACGGGGGCTTGTATAGGTCATAGACAATTGGCTTCGTACCTTGAGCAAATACCACCTCATTCTTGACACTCTCTCGAATCCTTCTGGATTGAGCGTAATTACGTCCTCAGTATCAAGATCTAAGCCTTTGATGGAGGTGCTGACTACAATTCCATAGTGGTACCTTGATCGATAAGAAATAACATCCGGTATCCTCCCAAGAGCTTCTCGATCTTCTGGTGAATGGACCGGCTGAGCGGAAATGTTCTCCTGTAGCAGTCGGAGCACTGCACCTCGAGCAACAGCGGACCATCTTGAGAGCTCTGATTAACATTTGGATTATATCAGGTGGATATATCTTACCCATCGCTTGGTCTGAGGACCTTGTTGGAGAAGATTTCAGTCAATTTGTCATAGACATACTCTGAGCTGCCCAACCCCCCAACAAGGAGGATCTTCTGAAACACGAACGAGTTAGTCCATCTGAGCTCTAGTCACTTTGTTATATGTTACCTTTGGCGGCTTCCCTGTTTCCTCTTGAACCTCTTTGCATTGATTCCCGACCAGAGTGCGAATTCCTGTGAGAGATCGGTTAAAGAAGCCCGTCATTTCTTCACTTTTCAGACATGTCAGTACCTTGTCACTTGCTTGTGATGAGAAAAGCATACTTGCTGATGATCAAGGTGTCCTTGTGTCTAAGCCGAGCAATTATGCCTAGGGCTTTACTAGGTGGATGTAGATGATAGTTCTCTTGCGCGTTAGAAATACTGAAGCTTCTTTTTGCACCCAGTTCCCACTCCCGCAAAATAAACTGATTGTAGTCAAAGTCCTTGAGAGAGCTGATCTTCAGCTTGGCCTTACCACGGACATATGATTCGAATGCTTGGTCAATCTGGAAAGCGCCAGCTAGTTTTCCTACGCCGCTTTGTCAGATATCAATTGTCCGAACGCTATTACAACTAATAACCAATGATTGGTTTGCCGTGGTCATGTTATGGACATGATAAAACCAAGTGACAAAGAATACGACCATCACAGGCATGCCTGCGCGTGCAGCTTGATAACGCTGGCCATGTCGGGTCTTGAAGTACCACTAACCTGTTCCTGGAACGCACTCTTCCAGTTTCAAGGGGCGTTCGGAGACAACTTTATAGCTGATGACATCCTGATCAATACATTAGTCTTGAATAGACACCGATAGAACCGAGGATTTGGTGTCATACCACTGTACCACCGCCTGCGTCGCAAACGACAAAGGAATCATCTTGCTGTACTTACAATTAGCGTGATCCAATGGTTTTCATTGAAGTGAATATACATACTTGTATCTCCGGAGAAGAGTTCCTTTGGAACAGGCTCGCCAATGCGGCTGCCTCGGGCTCTTGTACGAGTATGAGAGTCGTTTCTCCAATGTCTCTGTACTTCGTGATTCCCGCAATCTTGGCAGCCTCTCTCATCGCACTCTGTGCATAGGCAGGCCATATGGCGGGAATGGTGATGGCAACCCGTAGGGGTAGATTGTCTACATCCAGCATGGACTTCAGAGCCGCATAGGTGTGATCCCACACGTTCTTTAGGTAGTAGCCAACGACCTGCACTGCCGTAAGTCTCTTCCGGGAGCTGGACAAGATGTCTCTGGCCTGTTGGAGTTGAGGTGCATTGCGAATCTCTTCTTTGGCGATGTCATCGTTTTTCAGTAGCAGGAGCTTGAACCACTTCATTGGCTTCATATCAGGCGTGATTTCAAAGCCCCATTTACCTGAATCAATGTCATAAAGGGTTGGCACTTGAACTTCATTCTGGTTGCGATGATCGTCAGATGCCCAGCCCGTGATAGAATTGACTTCTTTGGGATTGGTAGATCGTGCCCACGAAACGCCCGAGTAACTGCATTATAAAGATATCTGGATTAGTCGTTTTCGTTCCACAGGTAAGCGTTGTGTGACATTCTGTCTCACTCACGTCGTTCCGAAATCGATGCCAATTGCAACAAACTTGGGCGAATAATCATCGGGATATGTCTGGTAAGAATGCATATTGCATCAGAAGGCAGTAAGGGCTGGTCTTCAAGTTGACAAGTGAATGCTCAAGTTCTCCAAGGCTGACCGTCTGGATTGGAGAAGACTGGTTGGACATATGAGAAGTAGTCTGCATCTTAATGCGAACCTGGAAATAGCTGGCATCCTCTCAAAGTCAGCCTAAGGCATCTCTTCAGTCGCCAAGCTCATCTAGCTGCGGACGCCTTGTCAGGCAGTCTCCTTCCCCACTCACATAATTGAGACCAGGCGCTGGGGCGTCTGCATGCGGTGTGATATTGCCTTGCCCGCATATTTCTCACCCACTTGAAAATGCAGAAGCCAGCTAAGGTGGCTAGGTGGGTGGCATTGCTTTGAGAGGGAGCCAATTTACCCACAGCCTGATTCCGTTCAGCGCTCAAATAGAGGCATACATATTTTAAATCGTCTTGTGCCAGCCTTGCAATAGAAATATTGACAATAACAAGCAAGATTGACAAATGGCTAAACCCACCATGGATAACAAAAGCGATGGCGTTGTTCTGGTTATGGGAGTCACTGGGGCTGGAAAAAGCTATTTCTTGAACCAGCTCAAAAGCGAATCTGTTGCTGAAGGCCACTCCCTGTATTCAGGTACCCATTACCCCTCACCTCATGGTCACTGGTCTCAAAACTGACTGAATTTACAGGGACACAGAAATGCCAGGCTGTTCATATCATCCTCGATGAGGATGAGAAGCGCAGTATAACTGTGGTTGATACGCCAGGTTTCGGTGATACGTTTCGCTCCCAGGCAGAAATCGTCGGCGAAATCACGGACTACCTTGCCGCTCAGCATCTGTCTGGCTTGCCTCTTCGGGGTATTTTATACCTCCACAAGATCACGGACAACAAAGTTACCGATGCTTCGCTACAGCACTTCCAAATCCTTAGAAAACTTGTCGGAGACAATGCCATGACTAACGTCATTCTGGTTACGACGATGTGGAATATTCTTCGCCCAGAGGACCACCGGCGTGCTGTACAGCGCGAGCAAGAACTTGTAACCAGCTTCTGGAGCTCCATGATAGACAACGGGTCTATCGTCGCCCAATTCAACGGCACACCAAGATCTGCTTATCCTCTCATTCATCAGCTGGCGGATCAGCAGAGCGTGGTCCTCGACATCCAAAAAGAGATCGTGGATGAAAACCGCTCCATTCTGGAGACAGCCACGGGCATGACCCTTGTTGAACAGCTGAGAGAAGACCATGATGCTTACCAACTCAAGCTGTGCAACCTACGGGACGAACTGGGCCAGCAACAAAGACTAAAACCGGCTAACAAAGTGGAGATCAAGCGGCTGAAAAGTGAGATCAAGTCTACTGAGGAGGTTCTAGATGCTATAAGCAGTTCGGTAGGTCGCATGAGCGTTCGACCTGGTGCTCCAATGCGACAGCGAATGAAACAGGCTCTGAGGGAACATGGCGGGAAAGCTCCGGTAGCAATCGGAGTGGTTCTCAACATCACGTTGTTTGTTGTTGGGCTGTTCATATAGTGCTAGGCACTCAAGCAGGGGATTGCGCCCAAGAAGATTATTACGTTATAGATACTTTCTTTAGATTTATGTGCATTTTTTCTAAGGCTTTCAACCTATAGTGGTGAATTAAGCTGAGGGGTACCAATTTGAATGTCAACAGTGACAGTTCCATGCATGCCAAGGTGATAATATTGGATGGTGGCGGCTGAGTGGCGGGCTCGTGGGGGCTACGACGAACACCTATAGGGAATACCCATGTTTTCAGCTAAGCCCAGAGCGCTTAACAGTTACAATGACTGTGAGACTCAATTTTCATTTTTAAGTAAAACGGCTTAATATGTGTCTTAATGATGGTAACAGATTCTAAGTAAACGGGAAAGATAGTCCTCTACTAAAGGTTAATGCCAGCTTATCTTCTTTCTGGTGCATGATCTTTATTACTGTTCGGCGATATTAGCATTGTAAGTGCATTGTATAGAATCAGGCTGTGAAACTAACACTTCTGCAGAACGACAAAACAGGCTGTCAGTCAGCCCCAGGTCTGCCTAAAATTGGATTTCGGCTAAGCGCAAACGAGCAGCTCGTGTATGCATGTCTTACCTGTCTTGCAGGGCAGTGGAATGGCGAACCAGCGCGCAAAATACAGGCTCTCTCAAAGATCAGACGAGGTGAGCTTAGTGTATTGTAGGGGTGCAGAGCCCCAATCCGAGCAGTACTTGTGCCAATGTAACAGGCAGTGCGGGCTTGCTCTTCAACTCGAGGAACTGAATGTTCTCCCTCTTCACTCTTAGTCCCCCGAAGAGCCTCCCTCCCTTTGCCGGAGCCCAAGTCAAAAGGAGCACTAAACATTCTGTCTTGACAGCCAAACGACAATTGTTTCCCCTGTTGACTATGAAGCGTTCCTATCACGCTGAACGAGAACCTGCCAACCGCCCACCCATTACCAAGGCAGGCCGACCTCCCGAGCCCTCCTGCAGTCCTGGATTAGAAAAGCCTCATAGGAGCAGCTCCAAATCATCAAGACATTCAAATCACTCGAGGCGTCGCTCCGTGGACATGCCGGAAGCAGAAGAAACCATTGATGATCTTGTTAAAAGACCTGCTTCTCATGGTGTAATGCAGCGTCTCAAAAATAAGCTATCATTGTTGACTCAACAACCATCCATGAACAATGCAGTCAAGAACCCTGAAAGCCCCGGCAGGGGATCCTTCAACTCAATTCAGAAGTCAGTCGAGCTGAACGTACCAAACGCACCACGAAGCCCCAGATCTGCGGTTGGTGAAACAAGCCAAGTTGTCGATACTCAGCCAAGTGGCACTTTACATACATTCCCTGTCAATGGCCAAGGCCCCCAGGACAACTTCCACGTATCACCAACTGTTCAAAGCCCTTCGAACGGGCTACCAACTGAGAGCCCTGAGGTCAATGGAGTATGTACTCCAAATGATTTTCAAGCAGAACCATCCAAGGAACTTCTGCCTGTTCCAGCAGCTCACCAAGCCCAAGTCATGGGTGCCCCTCGTGATGACAACATCTCTTATGGGCAGAAGGATTTAGCGATGGCTCTCAATGAGCAACTAGAGGTTATCAACGACCTCGTTACAAAAAACGAGTCTCTTTCGGAGCAATTGGAAGGCGAGCGTCAACAGCGCCAGAAAGACCTTGCCTACTGGAGAAACCGTACCAGCGAAGCCGCAAGCAAGAATTCCAATCTTGTCCTTGGGATGCCTCTTAGTCAGCCAGACACCGAGCTCCGAAACGAGTGGCGGAACCTAGCCTTTGACGTAAGGAACTATGTGGATAACCACTTTAATAAAGTGACCACCAACAAACTTGAGGCTTGGGGTAAAGAGAACGGAGATTTTCTTCGGAAGATCACCCCAACCTATCAACAAGTTGTAGGAGGGAGGCGATCAGGTCTTGCTATGGTTGAGGCGGCTGTTTGGCATGGCCTCTGCAGGGCGGTGTTTGGAGGCCTCAGGGACAATAGCCCCATGATCTGGGCTGGTCCATATCAAAGAAGCCTGAGAATACTAGGTAAGCATAAGCACTGGTCTTTGAGGTCAAGCCAGAACTAACACGATGATAGTTAATGAACTCCAGCAAGGCCAAAAGCAGAAGAATGCCGATCAATTTTCTCTCCTCTTCCATCAATGGGGTGCTCTTACAGCCAATCTGATAGAAGTACTTCGGACTTCTGAACATCACTACCAACGGGTTCACCCTATAGTCCAAGAGCTAGAAGATCTATTCATTGGCTGCCGGTCTGCCGGCGTGATGTACAAATCCGACACATATCGGCGAGACTTGCGGGCCCTGGTCACGAAAGCTATCAGGTTTGACTTCAACCTGTCTGGCCAAACGGCTGAGTACTTCATCGGTTGGCCGCCGTCCGGTCGATCCAACGTCCCATTCGATCAGAAGACAATGCAAGTGTCACAACGGAGTCCCCATTCAACCAAGAATGTAAGATTTATACTACAGCCTTGTTTTTTTCGAGTTAATAAGCAGGATAATACTTTAACTGTTGTTGATGAATGTACCGTTTGGATGTTTTAGTTTTAATATGTAATAGAATATGTGTTCTTCCTAAACCTCGCTATGCTCTATAACTCTTTGCCTAGTGGCCACTGCGGGTTTTACATAGACATGCCACATTAGTCCGATATATCATTCACTTAGTTAACATTCAAGCAGGCAATCAGTGGTAAGATAACAGGTAAATTAATTAGCTAGCAACCCAGAACAAATGAGAAATCCTATATCTATATCATAACCATCCCACAAAACCGATAAACCAAAAGCCGACACTTTAATTGATGATGATGCGCTGGGGCTTAGGAGTAGCCTTAGGAATGACGATGGTCAAGAGACCATCCTTCAGGTCGGCAGTCACCGCGTCGTGGTTGATGTATGTAGGGAAAGTGAAGTAGCGCGAGAACTCCTTGCTATAGCCAGAGCGTTTGGGTTCTTCAGGTTGCTCGGGCTGCTTCTCCTGGACCTTTTCGCCGACGGTCTCAGCCTCTGGCTGGCTGACGGTCTTAGACTTCTCTGATGCGTGGCTCAAGACCTCGAACTCATCGTCATCGACATCATCCTCGACAGTTGCCTGGTAAGAGCTTCTGCTTCGGGTGTATTCATTGTCTGACTCAGTGACTGGGGCGGGAGCAGTCTCCTCAGTGGTTGTTTCAACTGCCTTGGACTCCTCTGTGAATCGCTCAACCTTGCCACTGACAACAAGCTTGCGAGGCTCGGGGAACTCGACAGTGACGTGCTCCTTGTTCATGCCAGGGAGCTCGCCGTAGAGAACGAAGGAGTCCTCAGTCTCGCGGGCTTCAAAGCGGGGTTCCCATGGGCGGGAGTTCACCCGATAGGCAGGGCAGGAAGCCTGAGCGGGGGCCTTTTGTTGAGGCTGGCATTGGCGCTTTCGCTGGGGCTGCTGAACGGACTGATCAAGCTCCCGGAGGAGATGATAGAGTGGGTTCTGAGGAGCCTGGATGTGGTAGAAAGTCTGGGGAAGGAAGAATGCCATTGTGTTGATGTGTTTTGGTTGTGAGTTGTGAAGGATAATTGATATGATGGTTCAGGCTTTTGATTGGCTGGGCGAAGGCGGTTTGGGTTTCTGGGCTTTGTTTGGATTGAATGAGTAGAAGAGATTGAATTCTGATGATGGGAAAAACTCCAAAGACGTCGGAAGTGATTCATTTATACATGAACATTCTGTAATTAACAATTAGGCAAGGTGTTCTTGCGCAAGCTGTTACTCACCATATCGAATTGCCATGATCTTGCCCGAAGCATCGAGAAGGTTCTTGGAACTTTTCCTAGCTGAGTAAGACGTCATTTGTCAGTTACTCTGCACTAACACCAGCCACCGTGGCTGCTGCGGCTGCTTGCAAATCCACATTGTGAGTCTGGACCAATGAAACTGAGTCAGCATTAATGACAATTGTTTCCCAGACTTTCCGTTTTAACGCCATCTAGACTTTTAGTCAGAAGTAAGTTCTGATTTTAAATTCAATTAATATATAGCTTAATTCAAGCATACAAGCAATAAAGTTCACTACAGTCTTTATTCTTAACTATATCTTCTCTGCTAGAGACTAGTAATTCACCTAAAGTCTAGCTGAAAAAGAAAAAAGCTCAAGTCCCACTGAAGCTATTACTAGCAATCCTAAATACAAGATACTTACAGGGCTAACGCGTAAACAAGCCTTATCCTCCATGCAAGACTGGATTCCTACCATTTACTCGTATAAGAAACCTTAAAGCACCACACATACTTATCACCACTGATCGCAGCTTGAGGGATTCGTAGGACCAATCCAGACGAGGTACGTTCCGTTGGAATAACAGTGCCATTCGCGCTCCCGCCGAGGGCAGTAACAGTATCTCCTGGCAGCCAAGGGATAGGGTCTGAGATAGTTAACGTCGAAGGCGGCTGAGTAAGGTAGAAGATGTAGAACGCGTCGTGAGTTGTAGTATAGCGAAGATTGCCAGTTCCAGGAGTGGCGCTCCAGAATCGAGTATTGTAAATAGCCTCGCCATGAGGGAGAATCCAGCTGCCGGCGTCCCGCAGCCCGTTTTGCATAATCTGAGGTATGCTACCGCTGTGTGTCGGACCGATATCAAGCAAGAAATTACCGTTCTTACTAATGGTGTCCACTAGAGTTTGGACAATATCATTGCCGTTCAGGTACTGATTATCAGGCGTCTGATAGTTATAACCGAAAGAAAAGGGATCCATGCCACGGTTGGTCTCCCACTTGCTGACTACAGTATTGCCATTCGTGGTGTACCTGATAGATCATGCCGGCATTAGCTGACGTCGAAATTGTCCCGGCACCAATCAACTTAGGGAAATGAAACTTACTCAGGAGTGCTGAAGTCGCCATTGAGGCCGCAGCGAGAATTGAATGATACTTGTCGGCCTTGAGTACGAGCCCTGTTCAACCACTCCGACATGAAAATAGTGGAGTTATTCGGGCCACCAATATCGCACCACATTAACTCCGTGTTGTAATTGTATGCTAGCTCCCTCATTTGAGGCAGCTGGATGTCCGTGACAAAGTCCTTGACCGGAACGTACCCGGTGTACTTGACTGTTGAACCATCGTATGGGTTGGTATCATTCAAGCCAAAGCAGGCGCCGGCAAATATGGGATCTGAGTCCCTATACTTAGAGTAAGCCGGATTGAACCACTCAGGCATGCTGAAATAAGTGCCGCGCCTAATTTGTGGTTGATATCGGGCTGCAGCGTCCAACAGAGCACCAGTCAAATCTCTCTTCGGGCCATAATGCATAGATGACCGCTTGCTAATGGCATCTGACGTGTTGAAGAGTGCAAGACCTTCATGATGTTCTTCCTACAGTGTTAGCTTTCAGGTTGGAGGCTGATCGAGCCCACTTACTCGTCACAGGAACCATGTAGCGAGCACCAGCTTCCGCGAAGAGATCAACCCACTCTTTTGGATTATACCCAGCATCCGAGAAATTGGACATAAAGTGATCATACTTAAAGTTCTTACCATAGGTCTCAGCATGGTACTGATATGTCTTCGACTTGTAGTTGGGGTCGTGCATACGACACCAGTACCATTCTGCGTAGTCTTCGGGCTGACAGAGCCATATGCGGGAACGGAGTAAATCCCCCAGTGAATGAAAATCCCGAACTTGGCATTATTGAACCATTCTGGAGACCAGTGAAAGTTAATGCTAGCGTCGTTGGCTTGATAGTCCGGAATGCCGCAGGTTCCGGTAAACGCCTGGGTAGATTTCTTCACACCATAACCCTGCCCGTAAGTGGCGACAACAGTACCTGAGCATTGCGAGCCACGAGAAACTCCTCGTTTATTCTTGACACCGATCTGAACAACAGCGCCTTGCTTTGGCGCCAAGCGGGTGAGCGTACCTGGTCGAACTAGCACTAAGCTATCCGAAGTAAGAGTGACATTCAAAGTGTCGGCCAAGGTTAGATAGTTGGTAGAATGAGAGTTGTATATGATCATCTCCAGGACTTGAACGAAGTCGCTGTCTTCAACCCATTTTGAGGTAAGTACCGGGTTTTGAATCTCGAGCGTTGGCGCATAGCCACCTTCATATCGCCTTAGTACTGGCATGCTGTAGTCTGAGGGTATGTTGTTATAAGCACTTACGGGCGGAACGCTTGTCGAGATCGCCAGCGCTGTTCTCAGGCGCCTGGAGCGATGCAAATGCAACCCCAAACACGGCAACAAGGCTTCTCAGAGTACGATGCATTCTCACAGCTTGGGCTAGGCAGGCAAGATCGAGATGCAGTAGCGATGTTGAGATGCGACAAAGCGAAAGTCATGCAGCGCCATACATCTGTTTATATAGACGAACTTGACTAGAAGACCTCCATCCCTTTCGCTGTGGCTTCTCTTTTTTCGTAAAGTAAAATTGGAAAACAACATGACCAGTTCAATAAAAAGCCGTCGGCACATTTAGATGAAAGTTGCAGGGTCAAGGGTTGGTAGAGCGTTGTAAGTTTTAGCTACTACACTCACTTAGGCCAGAGTACTACTTTAGTTCAGAAAGCCACTGCAGATCTCCCTGAATGAAACAAACTCAGAGCTGTATTACTAAATTCTATAGTATTTTATTCAGAGTGTATATTTATTACTTATTAGAATAATATTCTTTATATTAAAAGTCTTAAAATTTTAAAATTAATATAGCTAAATAAAGATAACTTATAAAAATTAAGTTAATAGGTTACTGTACAGTATATTCCATTAAAACTAGAGGGATAACCTAGTATTAATACTTGTGTGTGCTTATGGTATTACAGTATCCTTGATAAGTCCGGCTGTATAGAATGTAGAGAAGAATTAACACTCTCGTCATGCGATGTGCGCTGGAGAAAGGCGTGGGCCTTGAGCAAAGGCCGCCTCAGATATTTGTGGGGCTCGGCACGGTTATCCGTACAACGACGATCCTTCCTTTCCTAAGCGGATGATGTTGCACGAGGGAAGCAATTGCATTGTATTAGGGCCGGTCGCCTTTTCTTTTTATCTGTATGGTTGTCTTTGGAGCCAGCATGAACTGTGTATTATGGCTCTATGTCCCAGAATTCGTTTGACTCCATGGCAGGGCCAGTGAAAGAGTAATCAGCGTGGAAGTCGCCCACCATCCAATGGGTGTGTAAGAGACCTTGCTTGGTGGCCTAGCTGATTGGCTAACCGACAGCATCCAAATTTACGAATGTGAAGCACTAAGTGGGAAAGTTAAAACACGAAGCAAGCATACATGGGCAGTAAACTCAGGCTAAATATACTTCCTGGGCTTCAAGAACATGAGAAACTGTGCAATACAGAGCCTGGAAAAGCTATCTAACTTATCTTCGAAGTATGGTCAGATTTGCCAGACTAGATTCTGCATTCAGCGGCAGGTTTTACGTTTTGTGGTTGAATCTTTCGGATTTGATCAGGCGTGTGTGCAGCTGATGTCTGATTAAAAGTATAGGTCAGCTGCATCATTTTGGAAAAAGAAACAAGACACAGAACCAAGGACAGTTAATTTGTTTGGTTTAGCGCTGGATAAGCCCCGAGGAACCTGAATTATCTATGCTTACACACGCATATCTCTTCACGCTTGGTTCTAGCTACTTAGAGCTAAGCTACCCCATAGGGAACAGGAAGCCTTGAATGGGGAACCATGCATGAGGTTAGATCCAATGCCCCCAAACTCTCTTGATACAGTTATCCAATTGGGTGATTCTCTAACCATGTCTTCCACGCCTGGAAAATAGCAAACCCGACGGCTAATTGCGCTTCATTTCCGATCTACTCAGTGATCTCGGTATAAGCGAGCCTTCTCTATTGGATCTCTTCTGCTGGATAGCCGCTGTTGCTTATACAGTTATGTACAAGGTCGAGCACGACAGCGCCCCATTCCCAGACAACGACGATGTGAATGCCCTCATCAATGCCGATAGCTGGCATACACTCTAAACCATTCTAGGCCAAGCCCCTCCCCAAGAAGAGCTCTCCTATTACTCTCGCGCCGCTTCATACATCTGGTCAGCGCCGAAAGAACTTAGTGCCTCAACGAAGAAGACTATTTACCTCTGCTTACGCAGCATCGGAGGTACAGTTGATCTGCTGAATGTATTCGTCATCCCTCTTAAGGCCGACGGTTCTTCAGAGAGCAAGGACAACTCATTCAGCGGGCCTATGTCAGCTCTGAATTACTTGCATATCGCTTGTAACGTTGTTGCTGGATTCGCTGTATCCCAAGATCCCATACAAAACGAGGTTCTCAAGGCCATGCATTATAGGAACATTGCTGTCAAGGTTGTGGCTGGCCCTGTTCTCAAGAAGTTCTTGAAAGCGGATGGTACTAACAGGGGCTTTCCTGCCCTTGACAAACGCGGCATGGGGGCTTTGGTTAAAGTCGTTGTCGGGTATTGGGGGTTGTTTGTCACTGCGGGTCATCTCTACGAGTTGAGTCATAAAGCTGCTAGTTCCAGCCGGACAGAAGCTATCATGATGGAAGTCGGTAATATACTGGGAGAAGTGAGCAATGTTGCATATTGCGAAGCTGTCAATGATCCGAATCGAACTAGCAGAGAGATTCCTCTCCTGGTTGTAGCTGGAGTGGGATTGATTGAGACTGGGTTGGAGTTGTCGTTACTAACAACTGTTGATTGATAGTTTGACCTCATCCTGCCCCATAGCATATGACTACCTGTTTCAATAGCTATCAACCCTGTACTACTTCTTGTGCCTGAATGTACCATTGTGGCTCCTCTCTCTTGCATGCTGAACCAAACCCGACATAGAAATTTCCAAAACTTCAACCGCTTTCATCATGTCTTATCATTGAACTCCCTTCCCTACTCCTGAAAGCTCCTATTAGAGAATCACCAAACTTGCTAGAGTAAAAGCTACAGCAGCTGTATAAATCCCGACTTGTGCACCCTTTCCAGCACTATTTCGGATCAAGTCAGAGCCTTCAACAGTGTATTTGTCACTCTCGAGTGCTGACAACCAACCCCCAGAATTGTTCATTAGCCTTGCCTCAAAGGCGTGCACCGCGTCTGGTGAGATTGAGGCGCCCGTCTTGTTAATGCTTTCGACGACCTCGTCAGGATTACATTTATACGAGCCCGCGGAGAGCGAAAGATTCTTGTCAAGTTCCCAGCCAAACCGGCCGCTATCGTCACTGGTAAGGGCATAGAACCAGAGATCGAGTGCGCGAGCGTCTGGTTCGAGGAATGATCCAGTGTTTGCGTTCCACGTGATTGTTATAGGCTGAGTGAGATCAAGTGTCTCCGAAGAGTCAGGGCCAGTAAACTCGAAAGCATGGCTGGCATGGAAGAAGGCGCAGCTAAGAGTGGAGAGTAGGGGGGCGTGGCGCATTGTGTATTGCGAGATGGGCACTAACGAGTACCTAGATATTGAGGAGGGGATAGGCCGTAAGTTAATTTGGCGCAGAGCTAGTTAAGTCGAGCTGTAAATGACACTTCAAGAGAAATAAAGTAAAAGACTTTTTTTCTGGGAAAAAGAAACTAGAGGGTAATAAGCGAGGGAGAATGCAAGTCTTGTGACCAAGCACTCATTCTAAAGAATAAAAAGGCTCAAGGTATATCTACCCGTAAATGGTAGGTGATGAGCTTTTTTTGTTGGTTGACCCTTGACTGCTGAGAAAGAATTCCGATTTGAGCCTTGTCGCTTACCGTCTGATGCAGAAGAGGCGCTTGGCATAGAGTCCAGAACGCGACGAATGTCACGTTAGTCTAGCGAGTTGAATCCCGGTATCCAAATGGCTGGCATACAGTCGTCGGAATAAAGTTAGCAAGGAGGCAGCCCGAAGGATTGATATAGGCTAAACTTGGTTTGAGGGCAAGTGACGGTGAGAAGAGAGAATATGGTATTGGCCGAAAGAAGCTGGCTTGGCGTGAGGGGTATTGTGGATGGTCGCTGGGACAGGTTTTGCACGGCTGCCTACGCCAAGATACAATCTGTATACAATAATATATATGTCCTAGGGAAATAGAATATACAGGAAGTGTACTCATATCTTAAATAAAATAACCCAGGCTGGATATTTTATCTCCCGATCGTAGTGGCATGCTTATTAGCAAGCATTGCCCCCAGTTACCAATCTGCCAAATAAACAAGATTGAGTTCAAGATCCCCGCCTCAGACAGATATTTATCAAAATCTAAATTACAACGCATCCTCCTCGGCCTCGTGCGATAAGTGAAATAAGAGTTATAAAGAAGCACATGCTAGTAAAAGTATAGACCAGGTTAGAGTAACCTTCCTCCCGCTTCGCATGAAAAATAAATTAGATTAGTTTTATGTAAGATTATACTCTGAAATAAAGGTTATTACTATACAATATAAAGCTAAGCCATTATGCCTTACTCAGTAATAGTTTCAATAGTCGTGGGCTCTGGAATTGTAGTTGTGAACGCAGTAACTCCAAACTCAGAGCAAGCCTCGTAGTACGCTGAAGGGCTATCGCAGTATGTAGCGTAACCTGGAACACCAGTCGGAAAGATAGTCGTTGCCGCCTCGCCCTCGGCACGACGGACAATCGGGTTTGTAGGGATGATTATAACGTTGCCACGCTTCTTCACTGTCATAGTCCTGGAGGGATCGTCAGCTGGTTTTCTGCTGATCGATGTGGATGTTACCTACACTTGGTAGGAGCTGACTGTGACTACATTGAACTCCTGGCAGTCAGCAATTCGATCTGTGAACTCAGGCCCGCCACCCGCGTTGCGAAGGCTTTCTGCACAGCTATCATCTGGAGCAGCTGTTGTCGTGGTGGCTTCGGCTGTAGTGGTCGCGTCCGAGCTGGCGATGGAAGAGGCTACGTCTGTGCTCTCAGTGACAGCTGCGGAAGATGTTGCTTCGGTGACGGAAGTCTCGATATAGGACGTCTCGGTCGACCCGATCGTGGTCGACAGAAGCTCGGTGGAAGGGCCCGTGGGTTTACAAGGTCCAGCAATGGCAGTGACTGCTAATGCAGCAAGAACAAGAGTGTTGCGGAACATTTTGAGTGTAACGACTGGTGTTGATAATCGAGATTAAAGAAGTGTATTTATCGCAGGCTCAAAGTAAGACAAAACAGTGCCAAAGGTCTAGAGTTTACAATTGAGGAAAATAAGGAGATAAATACGTGAAAGCAGACCGCACTACTCAGCGGCTTGACCACGCATATTGTAACCGAGCTTTTCTTTTTTACATGTCTTCGGCTGCGATAGAAAGCTCTAGTCAGGGGCAGCTGAAAGACTATTGAATTGCTAGACCTGTCTTGGTGTTTTTACTCAAGCTATTTGGACGCCATCGAAAAGCTACCAGATTAAAGCCAACGAAACAGCTAACCCCTGCATTTTCTCTACAAGGAGCCGGATACGGCAACACGAGGTACCCGGCTGCTAACAATTTGTAGCATATATGGGGACTGATTACGATTCGTCTCATAAAGCTAATGCCTGGCCTACCTGGCCAACAATTATCATTTGAGATTTTCCATACATCACTTATTCATGAGCCCACTACAGGGCCCAAAACGGATCCTCGCATGGAAGTGGGGGAATTGGAAAAGACAGTCACGAAAGAATGGATAGTTAAAGAAACGTTGGAGGGACAATACCTCTTCCTGAACCTCAAAGAACCAAAGAACTCTTGGGATCATCCCGACCTTGGAGTAGACCCTTTGCTTTACCGTCTACCTAAGAATGAGCAGATTGAAAGCAGTCAACAAGAGTATGATGCATTATCGTATGTGTGGGGTTCGACAAATAGAAGGATCGAGGTGACGATACAGACAGAAACTGACGGATCATGTACGTTTATGATCGGGGCTAATCTGGCCGACGCGCTGGAGCACCTCCGCTACCCCGATAAAGCTCGGACCCTATGGATAGATGCAATCTGCATCAATCAAGACGACACGCAGGAGCGAAATTCTCAGGTCCCCCGAATGAGAAGCATATACTCACTCGCGAAAAGTGTAATTGTATGGCTCGGCCAACAAGCCCAGGGAAGCGGCCATGCTTTGCGTACCCTGGTCTATTTTGCCGCTCAAGTTGAGTTCTCCATCGACGAGACATATGGAGACGCCCCTGGAGCTCAAGAGAAGACATGGTGGGATCCGAGGGTCCCATTGCCATGGGATAAAGAGACCTGGGCATCGATAATTGCCCTGTTCCAACGACCATATTTTCGCCGGGTGTGGGTCTTACAGGAAGTTATGCTTGCGTCAAATGCCATTATTCAATGCGGGCATGATACGGCTCCATGGATGGGTATCCGAAAAGCCATGCTAGTCTTGGTGGAGAAACCCGCCCTTGACCCCGAGCTTTTCGAGTTTCTCAATAGGTACCGAAGCGGCATTCTTGCGGAAGTTGCGCGAAACGTCCCACGAATGCTACTATGGGCGAGATCACGGCAGTGCAAAGACCCGAGAGATAGGGTCTACGGCTTATTGGGCTTGATGTCTCCCTCGATTCCCAAACTCATATGCCCGAATTATGATGAGCCTTTGTGCCATACATATCGGAAGATGGCTCTCACTTATATTGAAACAACTCAGCGTCTCTCTATACTCCGATGCTGTGAGCTAGAACATAACACCAACAGGAATTGGCCTTCATGGGTTCCTGACTGGACCGTCGCCCAGAATAGTCTGTTCGGGTTCCGTAAGGGCCACTCAAGACAGCCTTCGAGTCATACTGCTTCACAGGCGCGATATATCGAGGCGAACGTCCTCGAGGTGGTTGGAATTGAGTGTGCGACCCTGAGCGCTGTGAGATATGTCTCCTCCGCAACCGAGATATTTGGGGCACTTTCGGATTGGATGCCTGGAGACTTACGTTTGAGGTCCTATCCTGGTGGAGGCTCCTTGTTTGATGCTTTTTGGGAAGCAGTTACGAAGGGACGAGTGCACGATCGTTATGTGCGCAACACCTACTATCCCACTGTGGCGGACCTGCAAATTCGCTGCCAAGCAGCTATGGCTGGACATGATTCCTTTGACAGCATCTTCCATCTTTTCAGGGAAGAACTTCATACCGACAGGACATGGCTCACTTTAACATCCGAAGGGTATCTAGGTGTTGTGATGTCAGAGCCACAGCAGGGTTAGTAGCAAAACACAAGCGCTCTATCTAGCTAATTTGAGACCAGATGATCGTGTGTTTGTCTTACTTGGCAGTGATGTTCCACTTCTACTCAGACCTACTAGAGAAGGGAGATTTCTCGTAGTTGGCCAGTGTTTTGTGCCAGGGCTGATGGATGCAGAAGCAATCTTAGGGCCGCTGCCGCAGGGGTGGACGATACAGATGCGTCACAGCTACAATAGCAGAGAAGCAACCTGGTTTGTTAATACAATCTCAGGTATAGAAACGATGGAGGATCCACGTCTTCCTATGTTGCCTCCTGACTGGGAGGTTATCCAGCGAAGGATTGGTCCAAACGATCCGGACTTCTTAAGAAATTTCTGGAATAATGCAACAGGAGAGGTTGTTAACTATGATCCTAGAGTCCTCCCTATGCTCAAGAGTCGTGGTGTACCGTTAAGAAAGATCCAGTTGGTATGATCACATTTGAGTTTATTATTTTAACGCATGATTTCATTATTGAGATAAGTTTGAGAGGTTAGAGAGGCTTCAGTCCCAACGCACAAAGACAAAGAACATATATTAACACATATGGGCAAGAATACTCCTTACCCCCGATCACAGCACTGAGGTTATAGGATCTACATATAATCTCTAATGCGGACACAAGGTAAACCACTAGACCACTTGAGCGTCAATCTTAGGGTTTTAGAACATATAGAGCAAACTCATTATTCGAAGTAAGTTGGTTGGCTATACTAGAGACCTGTGCGATCTGACTACAAGCTTCGTCATAATGGGCAGGTCTCTTCGAAAGTTCGATGACACGATGTATTGGGGAATTTCAACGAATTCAACACTTCCGACGGCTATTTTCTCGTATTCCGTGACGAGTGAGGAGAATATAATTGTCAGGCAACTTACAGCAAGGATCACTGTAGATCACATCCACATTCACTCACTATGGACACTGGCAAGCAATGACACGGATAAATTGGCCAAATATCCTTTATTTCCGATCTAAAAATGCCGCCGGCTATTTTCCAGTTTTCTCGTATTCCAGCTGTATTGGCGGTGCGAAATAGAACTATCGGGTGACTTGGAACCAGGATTCTTGTAGATCCCATCCTCTATAGTCTAAAATCACACTAGATCGCTGCATTCAAGTACGTCCTACAACGGAAGTTGGCATCTTACCCCCAATTTGCTTGGGGGCAAAGAGGATAACCTGACATTATTTATTAACTGTCTTTCTGCTGTAATGCTTGGTTAGACATGGCCAGATAAATTCTCCTTACACGGCTCACAATTTGAAATGTATTTATTCTTTTTATACGTCTTTGTTGCCTTTGCGGCCTTAGTAGGGGCCCAAAAGGGTGACTACTCAGGCTCGCGTCATCTTTGGTATAACAGTCCTGGGAGCGATTTCAAGTCATCTCTACCAATCGGCAACGGTAGACTGGGTGCACTCGTCCAAGGCTCCATCTCGGAAAAAATCATCATCAACGAAAATTCGGTATGGAGCGGTCCTTTTCAAGACCGTATCAATCCTGGCTCCTTGGAAGGATTTCCCAAGGCTCGCAAGTTGTTGACTGAAAATGACTACACGGGAGCTGCGGGGTTCGCCGCAAGCGACATGTACGCAATACCCCCACAGAACAGGTGGTACAGCGTGACGGGAAATCTCCTGTTGAACTTTGGTCATCAGACCGAAGAAATCTCGAATTATGAAAGATGGCTTGATACTCTGAGCGGCAATACTGGTGTTAGCTACGATGTCGATGGAGTCACATACACGTAAGTGTCATTTAGGTGAAACATCAGTCTTTCCGGCAGATCATTAGGGCTGACATGGGAATAGTCGGGAGGTTGTAGCCAACTTTCCCCTTGGTGTCATTGCAGCGCGTTTCACTGCAAGCAAAAAAGGCTCTCTCAACATCGACGTGAGCCTTCAGCGCGACAGAGGTGTCATTAGTAACCTCGCAGCTGACGGGGCAAACAAAATTACAATGGATATTGGAGGCTCAGGAGCAGACGCAATTCCTTTCACTGCAGGCCCTCGCGTCGTTTCAAAGGATGGTACGTGTGGTAGACCCTTTATGAAGCTTGAAACAACGAATATTCTGTCAAGCATTAGCTAACCATGATTCGCATACCAGGAACCATAAAGGCAGATGGATCGGCCTTGAACATCACGAAAGCCTCCACAGTTGATCTTTTCTTGGATGTCGAAACAAGCTTCCAGTGGAGTTCAGAGTCTCAATGGAAAGCTGGCCTTGTGAACAAGCTAGACAAAGCAGTCAAGCGTGGGTTCGAGTCTCTCAAAGCTGAAGCCATCTCAGACCATCAGAGCTTGATGCAACGCGTGGACCTTGACCTCGGATCAAACAACAGCACCTCGAGTCAGCCAACTGATAAGCGAGTCAGCGCATACTCTAGTAGCCCAAATGACGACCCCGAGTTTGTTACATTGGGTTTCCAATTTGGCCGCCACCTGCTTGTCTCTTCCTCTAGAGACACCGGCGGTGCAGGCTTGGGAGTCCCAGCAAACTTGCAAGGCATTTGGAACAACATGTATAACCCTCCCTGGTAAGCTCATTCTCCTTTGCTTACAGTCGCGTCAAGCGGACGTGGAAAGCAGCTAGGTGAAATTAACTAATCGGTGAAACAGGGGAAGTAAATTTACCGTCAACATCAACACAGAGATGAATTACTGGCTAGCTGAGACAACCGACCTCCCTGAAACCCTCAGACCACTTTGGGATCTCATGTATCGCAGCCGCGACAAAGGATCGGAAGTTGCCTCCAAGATGTATGGCTGTCCAGGCTACGTGTCGCACCATAATCTTGACCTCTGGGGTGATTCGGCTCCTCACGACAGTGGTACTGCATATACCATCTGGCCATCAAACAACCTCTGGCTCTCTCAGCACATGATGGAGCACTATCGATTTACTGGTGACAAGACATTTTTGAGAGAAAAGGCTTGGCCGATATTCAAAGACATCGCAGCATTCTTCGACTGCTATCTCTTTAAGTTTGACGGTAAATGGACCGCGGGACCTTCGACTTCCCCAGAGAATGTTTTTATAATTCCCAAGGACGGGTTAAAGGCTGGTAGCAAAGAGTCTCTCGATATTTCCATCACTATGGACAACTCTCTGCTGCGCGAATTCTTCTCCAACGTCATTGAGGCTGCAGGCATCCTTGGCATTGATCTTGGCGCAGATAAGGTCCTTTCAAAGGTGAAGACCTACCGAGATGGCTTACGACCAACCCAAATCGGCGCTCGAGGTCAGATCCAAGAGTGGCGCAAAGACTACAAGGAAGCTGAACCGGGGCATCGCCACTACTCACACCTCATCGATCTCTTCCCAGCCAGAGCAATGTCACCTCTTCTCAACCAGACCCTTGCAAATGCAGCCCAGAAGAGTATCGAACTTCGACTCGCTGCTGGTGGTGCATCCACTGGCTGGTCGCGCGTGTGGACAGCAGCGCTTTACGCTCGATTGCTCAACGGCGACAAGGCTTATGACAACATTCAGACTCTACTTGGTCGCCATCCCGCCCCAAACCTGTTTCATAATATCGAACCTGGTCAGGCGTTCCAGATTGACAGCAATTTTGGTCTTGTTGCTGCGGTGGCGGAGACTCTGGTCCAGAGCCAAGCTGGTGTTGTGCATATCTTGCCTGCACTGGGCTCCCAGGTGAAGACTGGTTCTGTTTCTGGACTTGTGGCCCGTGGGGGTTTCCAAGTATCCATCGTTTGGAAAGATGGGCGCCTCGTGGAAGCGAAGGTCAAGTCTAGACTGGGTAATTCTCTGAAAGTAAGAGTTGCGGGTGGTTCAAGCTTCGAGATCGATGGAAAGAGGGTAACTGAGGTTGAGACCACTTCCGGACAAACATTCACTATTACTCTGGCCTAATCTTTAGCAATAGTCACAGATTGTAGTCCTATAGTCCAGTCATCACAATCGTACTTATGTACCACCGAGCTCTTAACTACTGAAGCCGAGGTAGGAACCACTCCACTGATTGGATCCGAGTCAGACCAGAATTGCTTTGAGATGTTAAGTTGAACCTTGCAACAAGAATGGCAGAGAAGATTTATGGCTAGAGGTAAATCGATCACTAGATCCTTAGTTCCATTGACTTGATTGGTTGATAAAGTCCGCTGTCTTTAAGTCCGCTCGTCAATCAGTCCAAATCGGGCAAGTGATCATCGGCTCCCCATGATGCCCATATTTATCATCTCTAGGCTTGACTCTTCGGTATTTATATTCCACCTCCTTGCTCTTTGTAAATTCTCTTATGTCTTTTTCTCCGACACTCTGTCTTTCACCATTATCTCATTTCATCGCTACTTCGGCAATATGTCCAGTGAAACAAGCTTGGTCTTTGTACCAGGCGCATGGCATAAGCCATCATGTTACAGCAAAGTAATGGAACAGCTACAGAACCAACATCATTTTAGATGCATTCCCGTCACGCTTCCAACAACCATGGATGACCCAATGGCAACATTCAAAGACGACGTTGATGCCGTCCGTTCTGCAATCAGGCATGAAACAGAAAAGGGCCGTGACGTGATTGTCATTACACATTCTTATGGAGGAACTGTGGGCAATAGTGCCGTGAAGGGTTTCTCTAGACCAGCCCAGTCATCTGCATCAGGTCAAAGTTCAATTCCAACACCGACGTCCAGCAAACGAACGCCAGGGACAGGATACGTTGTCGGTATCATCCCCATTGCAACCGGATTTTGCTTCACTGGGCTCACCTTTATGGACCACTTTCTCAACATAACTCCACCATTCTTCCGCGTCAACAAAAAGACAGGATATGCAGATCTCACAGTCCGTCCCCAGAAGTTCTTTTATCACGATCTACCGCCCGCCGAGGCAGATCACGCGACTTCTATGCTCACCACGCAAAGCCTCAAAGCATTATTTGAAGGCAGGGAGTACTCGTACTCTGGGTGGTTAGATGTGCCTGTATGGTTCATCGGAACTGTTGAAGATCAAGGGCTGCCGATCGTCGTGCAAAGAGCTCAGATCGGGATGGTGAGGATGCTGGGTTCTCGCGTTATTTATACCGAGCTGAAGACAAGCCATTCGCCATTCCTGAGTCAGCCAAAGCAAGTTGTGCAGATCGTGCTTCAGGCTTTTGAAGCATTCACAGGCACGAGAGCCGATGAAACACCAGAGACAATCGAATTGACAAATCAGCCATTCATTCCTCAAGTGAGTATTTGGCAACCTACAACATGGTTTCGGTACGGACTGCCGTTGGTTGTTGGCAGTCTTGTAGGTTGCACTATACTATTATATAGAAGGGTCAAGAGCTTGTTTCAGTCCGGGCAGACAAAGGCGGACTAGAAACCTCGAGACGGCGAAAATCTGGATAAAGAAAGAATCTCCAATCAATGTTTAGATAATGTAGTTCCTTGGTTCAAGGGCCGGATGTTCAATTCCGCGGCCTCCTAGAGGCTCTAGATAATGCATAGAGTTCAATCGACGATTTGCTATTACACTGCTCTATGTGCATATATATAGTGGCTGCACGACGAGAGTTGTGCATAGTATTGCATTTCACTTTCGGACGTCGATCAACCGTGCTTAGATCATGACATGATCTGATAAAAATGGCTGTTATTCAGCCCACCATGATGCGACGTCAGCAAAGCTGGTCATTGGCGAGACCAGGGTTCCCCTCTCCCTCTCAAGTCCGCTCAATTCAAACCGTCAAAAATATCTCTCGCAATCACTTTGGCTCAGCGTCGCACTACGGTACTTCTTCATGTCGTCGCCAAAGACCAAATCACCGACTGGGCCGTCATCCCCGGCCTCTGGGCCCAAGTCGACACCGTCTCCGCAAGGTGAACTCATACCCGCTGCTGAGAACGATGACGTGAGATTTTTTGAGACGCTTTGTCCCAATCAATTTGCTGATGTGCTGGATAGGATGTTCGAGACGACGCCGACTCGACACTTGAAACAGACGCGTAAGATTTACTACTACCGTTATGATCAATCCATTTTAATAGCAATTTTTAGTGACAGCTCAACTGCCTCAGTTTCGTCGAGCATCCTTCATTACAGAAGTATTCAGGGTCGCACATTTCATAGTGACAAGTTCGTGACTGAATATTCTTTTCCGAATGATGAACAACAATTAGAGTCTGTTGACATTAGGTGAGATCTGTCATCCCCAGCCTTTATGGCCGCCTACTCATAAAAGCCCAAGCCATCATTACCTGACGGTCCTGCTCGACGGTCAGCTATACCTGGCTCCTATTGGAGATAACGTCCAGGTATGTAGAGAAGCTTCATGGGGATAAATGGCCATAGATAGGGTTTAAAATACCCAGCCTATAGGTATCTATAGGTACCTATTTAACAGGGGTATATACCTAGAGATACCTATTTTAAATGCTTACCTATAGGCAAGTACTTAAATAAGATAATTATATAAATATAAGTACTTATAAATAAAGATTAATTATAAATTAAAATTTAAATAAAAATTTAAATTACTTATAATATATATCTTTAATTTATAATAATTAAATATAATAATTACTTTAAATTAATAGTAAATTAATATCTTATAAGCCTTTACTTATAATGCTTTAATAAATTTCTTAAGAAAAAATATAAAACTATAATAATTTAATTATTATCTTAAATCTAGTTCTTTAATATACTTTTATATATATCTTTATTACTATTTTATAACTTTTAATTAAGCTTATCTTTACTTCTATTTTATATCTTTTAATTAAGCTTATTTTTATTTCTATTTTATATCTCTTAATTATTTTTATTTTTATTTCTATTTTATATCTCTTAATTAATCTTATTCTTACCTCTATCTTATATCTCTTAATTAGATATAGCTTTATCTTTATTTAGCTTATTAAAAGCATTTTTAAGTCTAGCTACTAGATCTTCTAAGTTAATTTATATTTTAGACTTTTTCTATTTATCTTATTGCTATTTTTCTATTTTAGTATTTTTAGTAGTATATACTTAAGCTTTAATGCATTTATCCCTTTTATAAGCTTAAATTTCTTTTAATTTTACTTAATCTTATATATACTATACTACTTAATTTTCCTTAATACTAAAAAATAAAAGTAATTTAATAATATTTAGATTAATTCTTTACTAGAGGTAATTATTTATAGGGTTTACTATAATATACTAAATGTAATAATATATTTATATATCCTTCTTTTAAATAGTCTTATAGCTAGTATAAATAAATAAAAGATTAATATTTAAAATTAAAATTAATTAGTATAATTAATTATTATATAAGATTATTATAAATAACTTACCTTTAAAAAGCTAATATATAAAAGCTTTAATTATTTCTTTAAAAGTACTAATAGTATTAAAGGTAATATAAATAAAAGCTATAATATAATTTCTAGTTATATTAAATATAATTTTGCAGATAAAGTAAATAAAAGAGGTATATATAATAGTAGGCTTATTGCTCTTAAAAATTTAAGTTTTATAATCTTTTATTTAATAATTTATAATAGTATTAAAAAAAAGAATTATAATATAAATAAACTACTTACTAAAAGTAATAATAAGACCCTTAAAGTAAGATTTCTCTTTTAATATTTAAGCTTTATATATACTTTTTTAAGGTACTTTACTAGTAATAGACTTTTAAGGTTATTTACTAGTAATAGACTTTTAAGGCTATTTACTATTAATAGTCTTTTAAGCTACTTATAGGAAAGGGCTTTAATTACTAGTTATTTTAAATAATTAAGAAGTTAAAAGTAATTATTTTAATAGATTATTATAAGAAAAAGAGATTAAAGATAAAAACTCTTAAAATAAAAGAAAAAAAAATTAAAAATTATAAAATTTAAAAGATTATATAGTATTAAAATTTAAAGTATAAGTTTAATAGAAGTAATTATTTTAATTAATTATTATAAAAGAATTAACTAAAAGGCTAGAATAAAAAGAAATACTAAATTTTACTTAAAACTTATAAATTCTAAAATTTAAAGAGTTTAAAAGATTAAAGTAAAGTTAATATTAAGATTTAATTTTCTAAGTAATAAGTCTTAGTATAGTAATTTATTATAAATTTTAAGCTAATTAAAAGAAAGTATTCTACTAATTATTACCTATTTAGAATTAATACTTTAAATTTAAGATTTATTTTTTTATTTCTATTATAGTACTAAAAATCTTAATTTCCTCTTAAACTTATTTCCCTTAAACCTTTAATTTTTTAGCTTTTAAAATATAATTACCTTTAGCTATAGGGATATTAATTTTTATACTTTAGCCTTTATCTTTCTTATATATTATAATAAAAGCTACTATTTTCTAATTTTTCTTAAAGTAAAAAAAATAAGTAATAAAAGCTAAAGTAAAAAGCTTATTTATACTTATAGTAATTATTTAAGCTAATTCTCCTAAAGTATCTACTTAGTAAGCTATTATATAAATAAAAGCCTAAAGAGGATTTATTAATAAATTCTTATATAAAGAAAGTCTATATTAAAATAGATATACTTCTTATAAAATGCTATAAATATAAAACTATAAAGAAGAACTTTAATTAGTAGTAAAGTTACTTAAAGATTAAACTCTATTAATATATAAATTATTTTAATACTAATAAGGTAATTAAAAAAGCATTTAAAGATATTACTTTTAATAATTATAGTATAAATTAATAAGTATATTTTATTTACTAATATTTAAAAGCTAATTTAAAGTAGTATTAAAAAGAGTAAATATTATAATCTCTTTAAAGATAAAGTATTTATACTTAGAAAAATTTAATAAATCTATTACTAGTAGAGGCATATATCTACTATATAGAATTACTTTCTTAAGCCTCTATCTCTTAAGAATAATATTACCTTATAGTATTTAGGCCTAGGTAAGGAAGTATTATAGCATTTTAAGAGTACTAATTATCTTATATTCTAGCTTCTTATTAAAGCTTTACTCTTAAAAATTAGCTTTAACTATATATAGATCTTTCTTTAAAGAAGGTATATTTAGTATAGTATTATATTATATTATTAATTAATATAATAAATAGAAAGGCAATTTAAAGAAAGCCTCCTTTAATTCTAGGCTTATATTATTTATAATTTTAAATATTCTACATTAAGCTATATAGCTAAAAACCTTCTTATAATATAGCTAAGTACTATTATAATTAAAAGAGTATAAAGTATATATTGCTTTATATATTAATATAAATAATATACTTTAAAGGTTTCTTTAATTAAAGAAAGGTTTTTATTATATTTCTATTCAATAGCCTTAAACTAATTTTAAGAGTCTCTTAATTTAGACTTATTTAAGCTATTTTCTTTTATAAAGGACTCCCTAGACTAGCTTAAAAAGCTATAAAAAGCCTTTATATATTCTATATTACTTAAAGAGATACTATAATATTTAACCTTCCTTTATTTACTAATAATATATAAGAAAGAAGTTATTTATATAAATACTTTATTAGTAATTTATTAATAACTATTTTCTATTCTTTTTTAATTATAAATATCTTCCTCTTATTCTTAAAACTTATAACTTTTATAATTATTTATTAACTAATTCCTATTACTTATACTATTAAGCCTACTTTAGTCTTTTTATAATTTAAATTCTATTAATTTTTATCTTTATATACCTTTAAAAAGACCTAAATTAAGTAAAGCTTAATATATTAACTTATAGCAGTTATTATAAGTTAAAAGCTAAATTAAAAAAATAGATTCTTAAAGTATTAATATTAAGTAATTAGCTAAAAATTAATAATACTTTTTATATAAATAGTATATATTTAATTTAATGTTTTTATATATATATAAATATACTTTTTATATAAATTATTATAAATAATTATTATAAATAATTATTATAAATAATTATTATAAATAATTATTATAAATAATTATTATAAATAATTATTATAAATAATTATTATAAATAATTATTATAAATAATTATTATAAATAATTATTATAAATATATTATATTTATATTACTTTTAAAAGTTATATAAAAAAGTATAATATTATTTATAGGTATTTATAAGTAATTTTTAGTATTTATATATATTATAAATATTATAAAAATATTTTAAAATACTTATAGGTACTTATATATAATATTATTTACTTAACTAAATGCCTAGGTAACTAGGCATTAAGCTATTATTAAGTACCTATAGGAATTTTAAACCCTAGCCTGATATATAGTTTAAAATAGAAATATTAAGGATTAGTAGAAGAATTATTTAGGCTATATATCTTATATAAGCGTGGGGCTTAACCCATTTAAAATATAGCTATATAGTTAAGTCTTAGCCAGTATAGTCTCCTAGACCTCTACGCTTTATCTAATAAGTGCTAATATAAACTCCTTATGCTATATAAGCAAGCATAATGCAGATACATCTAGCCTATAAGATTATAAGTATCTATTTTACTCTCTAGTATACTTATAGAACCTCTATTTATAATATCTCTATAATTATATAATCTACCCTTTTTATAGTATCTTTAAGTTTATAAATTAAGCTATATATAACTACTTAATGTAGCCTTATAAGTTCTAAGAAAGGTATATTCTTTAAAATACTAAATGTATAATTAGTATTAGAATCTTTAAACTTAACTTAACTAGTATAATAAATTAATTGCACTTATTAGTAGCTCTTAGCTTACTATTATATAATAATAACATTTCTATCTATAGCTAGTTATCTATTATGTAGCATCTCCTCTAAGTATATTAAGTTTACACTTATTACTGCAGAACGCCCTTTACACCTTAAAGCTATCACTTTATAAGAAGGGATTAGAGGATTTTATTACTAAAGTATCTATTAAGGTAGTATTATAACAGTTATAGTAATCTTTACCTTTAAAGTATACTAAATTATAAGTTCTAAGATCTTTTAATAAAAAAGTTTAATAGTAAGACTTATAGAGAAGATGTTAGCACTATAATTAAAAAGTATACTCTAGTAAATAAGTATTAAGAGGATAAAAAGCCTAACCTTTAGAGTATTAATATCTTACTCTATGTTAGGACTAATTACTCTACTAGCTTGCATACAGAGGGCTCGCTCAGAGGCTGGAAGTACTCGCAATAGTAGGTTGTTCATTTTGGTTGCAAATACAATTATAACTTACCCTTTAAGGCTAAGGATCCATCCAACTCGCGAGTGCAAATGATGATATGCAGAGATTCCTGGACTACTGTCTTGTCGGTAGCGAAAATTGGTGGAAGTATGCGCCAAAGGTCAGACTATCGCTTCTCAGATATAATGCGCCTCCAGTATCATTCCGGGCAGAGGACAACTACCCACCAAGCCGCACCAAGTACCGAACGTTCTACCTGAATGTCTTGAACAGAAAGTCAGAGAAGATTGCCGAGAAATACGGGACAACTTCATATCGCCTGGACTCCTAGCAGGATGATGGCGCTCACTTCACATTCACCCTTAACTAGTACAAAGCAATTTGTGGATTCATCAAAGCCAATATTTATATCATGCTTCGATTCTCAGCTACAACATCCCTTGTATCAATGATAGGCCTGATACAAAGATGGAAGACATCCCGGAAGAGCATATCTATAAGTACGTGGAGTCCAGTGAAAGACTTCAGGAATCGAAGCGCGAGACTGGAGAAGATGGTGACCTTACAAAGGAGATGCGAGCAAGGAGACATCCCACAGAGGTTTGGTACACACACGACAGTTCTCAAAGGTACCTCCGGGATAGGTTGTTGAGCTCGACACCGCCATCTGGCCCGGCGGGATTATTTTTGAGACTGGCGAGTCGCTGTAGTTTTGAGGTCAAGAGTCATGTTCCTCTTATAGTATTCTGTCGGAATATCCTCTGCTGTCATAGAATCTCACATTGGTAGGCATACTATATACACAGGTCCTAAGTACTAAAGCAGTTTAATACTGCCACTCATTGAGTAGGAGTTAAGTATATAAAGGTTTAGGGCTAAGTAAAACTAACTTATAGATAGTCTTATTAAAGAAAGAGTTTATTATTTATCCATCTTAGCTTGATTTATTGTTTTATCCAAGTCTAGCATCTGAAACAACATTTGCATCACACTCAGGTGATGTTTACTGAGTTGTTGTGAGACATAAAGAGTTTCGAGAGCATCTCGTAAAAGTCATTTGTACGAAACGCTACATGTTTGTTGTTGGTAGGAACTCATGAAATTAATCAAGCGACGTTGCCAAGCTGATCCAATATCGTTAGTGTACATTCCGAGAATGGGATGAGTTGTGATAACCTGTCCTGAGGGTTCCCAGACGTCATCGGATCACATGAGCGATCACGGGATTAAATTGCATTTCAATGTTGTGATTGCGCTTGGCAGGTTCAATGGGCTATGGCGTTGTTGCCTGGGAACGTGCCCGTGAAGAATTTCAATCGTGAATTGCACTGCATTAAGCTTGATGACATTTACGTTTTGGCGAGATAATAACGAAGCACGGACAACAACAACATCTCACTTCAGCCTTTCAACATGTGCAGATGTAGCTACTCTTGTAACAAAAACTCAGCTACACCTCTCTGTACTTTTTTAGGCCATCATTTACTATTGAGCATCTCTTCAACTGTCTTCAATTGTTGACTCTAGGTTAGAATGCAACCTCGACCCCACCTCTATTACCGGAGGTGACTATCCCGAATATAGTCAAGCCCATAGCGAAATCATGCAGTAATATCGGCTAAGCCCGAACTAGGCACAGTGTCATTTGAAACAATGAAGGGGGTAACGTCAAGCGAGCAATGCAACGCATTCCTCGCCCCTTTCCCCCAAAATCCAAACATGCACCTGTAAACAAACAAACAAACACAGAGCTACCCAAACTTATGACTGCTTTTTACAGCAGCCAGCCAAAATAGTGTGTGATACAATCGGTACCTTTGATGCAACCCTTTTGATTCTTGCAAAAGAAACGAGAGCCGTAAGACAAGACAATGGCAGGCAACAAGCACAGCAGCAGCAGCAACGATAAACCTCTGTGGCGACCGCTGGCCCATAAACTCTCCAGCCTTATCCCGCTGCGCCGCCTCAATAAAGCCAAATCCAAGCCCGACGTCAGGTCCGATCACCCCGCGCAGTCCAACAACAACACGTCCGACTTTCGTCTTGATGTTCCGTTAAACGGCCTCGAGAGCTTGCGTCTCCCGAGTAGTTGGCTCCTCCAGCCCGACAAGCAGCATCAGCCTGTCGACGCGTCAACGAGACTTAGTCATCACTTTTCGCGGAAGCCGGTTAATCGCACTGAAGCCCCTCGACCCTTGACGTTTATCGACAGCAGCGATGCAGACCAGCACCAAGCTCGGGCGTCGGCGCTGGAAGCCCTCAGCAGTCCAGATCGCTCGACAACGCCTAGTATTTTGGACCGTGGGCGACCAGTCGAGGCTAGGCATTTAATTCACCAGCCGGTCAAGAACCTGAAGAACCATCGCAAGTCATTACCTCTAGACCTGGAGACTATGTTCCAGGCTCCTAACGAAGATCACGATTCAAATGCACTACGCACCGCCACTATTCGCCTGGTACCGAATGAAAGTCTCATCACCACTCCATCTACTCCATCCGTGAAAGAATCGCCAAGATGGACTGCAGAGCGTGAGGCACGGTTAGCCATGCCCCCACCACCAAGGCCACTCAGCACCAGCCCAATTGACTCGTCGGCCACTGCTACACCATCCAAAGGAATTCAAATCCCACGAAACCCTCAATTGGCATTAAAGAGACCCACCAGCCTCGGCCCTCCCTCCAAAGCCACCGAGTCACCCTCCTCAGAACCTCAAACCCCCCTCAGCAGAGTCAACTCCAAACGCCCAGGCGCACTAACCGACCGCCTCGCCTGGATGCGCAAGCTCGAAGAAAAAGACACCACCAAACCAAACAACGACCTGACCGTGCTTCAGAAACGAGCTGGCTCCGTTTCCGACAAGCTCGCCATGTTCGAGAAGAAGAACCTCTCCGTCACATCCTCCACCTCCAAGCGCCTCCAACTCCCAGCGCGCAACACAAGCAGCCAGTATTCCGCGTCGGTGCGCGAGTCCATCTTCTCAGCGGACGGTAGCGCTTATGCCCCGTCGCCTCGTACGTCGATGGACACGGCGCGGACGTCCTCTGTTATGAGCTATTATGACGATTCGTTCCGAGAGAAACTCGAGTCAATTGTTGGGCAAGAGCCTGAGGCGAGTAAGCAGGCTGAGGAGTGAAAGAGACTAAATACTCGCTCAGGGCTCTTGTCGGCGGTTGATGAGATTATTACAGATCAGAATGAAGATGATTTAGAATGTATTTATTGATATTATTAGAGCAGGTTTCTTTCATACGATGGCGTTGATGACTTATCTTAGATATGATTTGAGAGTTGTTTAGATTCTCTTTAATATACTACACGCAATGTGTCACTTACGTGGAGCTGCCTTCTCTCCTTTGTCTAGTTATACAAGCTGCATACATGCTGAAGGGATAAGACCATTGCCTCAAACCAATTGATGAAGAACATCCTTTCCGTCCAACCATCTCTCGACATTCTCTGCCTGTTCAGCATACCAGTTATTCATAATACCCTCTTCAACATACCCCATATGCGGCGTTACCAGAACTCGACTCTTCTGACCCTTTCCCCAGTCTTGAGAACGCCATGGACTATCTGCAGGCAGAGGCTCAGACTCGAAGACATCCAGCGCAACGCCACGAATGGAACCCTCATTCGCTGCATTCAGCAATGCCGTCTCATCAATGAGTGCGCCACGGGATGTATTAACCAGCAACGCCGACCTCTTCATCGCTACAAGTTCCTTCGCGCCAACAATACCGCGGGATCGTTCGCTCAGAACGTAGTGCAGAGTGACTACATCAGCAGTTGCAAAGAGTTCTTCCTTGCTCACTGCTTCAAAGGTCTTGTCGCCATCTTCATCCACAATAGACAGACCAAGCTTGACAGCCATCTCGTCAGCCCTAGCTTGATCCAAACTGCTGCTCCAGCACTTGATCTTCATGCCAAACGCCAAAAACCCGATTCTCGCCACTGCTGCTCCTAGCCTTCCCAGCCCAACAACCCCCAAAGTCTTTCCGGATAGACCAATAGCCATGTCTGTTTGCCACCCGCCAGCTTTGATTGAAGCATCGTCTGCTGCAATGTTTCTGGCTAGAGCAAGGATCATGGCCCATGTGTGATGAGTGGCAGGATGACTACCTCCTTTGCGGATGTCCTGCTTATGCTGTATTCCATCACTCCGCCCGCGACCTAGCGCTGAAGCAACTGTGATCCCCAGCTGCTTGGCAACTTCGAGATCAAAGGTTTCAAACTGAGTACCGGTACATAACAGTAACTTCAAGTTGGGCAGTTGATGCAGCAGCTCCCCAGGGAATGGAGTTCTCTCACGCATGGTAGAGATAATGTCGTACGGGTAGAGCTTCTCAACCAAGCTGCTTTTTTCTTCAGCAGTTCGTTGAGGGATATAGGCATCGGAAACTTCAACTTGTAATTTTGGAGGCTGCAAGTGTTCAAAATGCTTTGCTGAGGTGCCAAGATAGTCATCCAAGACTAACAGGGAGGGTGTTGTTGATTTTCCATGCAGTGGAACCCCACGAGCTGTGCGACTAAGGGAACGCATAGTGGGAATCATGTCAACTGAGTAATCATTCAAGTTCGAGAGATTCTTTCAAATTGTCAAAAGAGTTCCGTTGACTTTAAGTCAAATTCAAATGATTATAAATGATCTGCGGAAACCGTCCATGTCGATCAAAAGCCGACGGAGCTCGGCTCGGCCGAGTCAGCTCCGAAAGACGTTAGACTAGCTCAACGCTACCGGGTAAATACAAAATGAAGATATTTTCATCATGACTGTTCCATTGATTGATAGCCATATATGAAGATAAATGGCAGGCGCAATAAGGGCATATATAACTAATATGTCATGTTATACTATTCCATCAGAGAACTGAAACCCTTTTGCACTGTTTCTAGTATAATAAACATCAAGAAGCACTTAGACTCGGTAACAAGTAAGTCAGACATTTTTACCTATTGGCGTTTTGTGTTGTTCTGATCTATCAGGTCATAACCTCGATCCCTGACACTTCGTGACTTCTATGAACTCATACACGATGGGCAAGTCTGTTATAAAAACAAACTGCATTATTTCGGGCACTTGTCCGAACCATCCCCCAATGTCCATCCTCATTTACTAAGGTTAAGCTTAATCATACTAGCCAACACCACCCCCACAGGATCTAACCTGTACTGAAAGCCTTCCCCGCGGGGAAGTGGGCTTCGGCAGCTCTTCATGAACCCGATTGCTGCTGTAATCGGTATATCAGAGGCCGAACCTCGGGCTTGGCGGTCTTTGTTTACTTATTTAAGATTGCGTTATGCGCTGACTCTCGTCATGTAGCCAGTGCACGGTTTTCCAGTCTTGTTGCTTCCAATGCATCTCCCCTGTATGTCGAGTGCCCTCAGGGCAGCAGGCGTGGCGTTGCTTGCCATCACCGCCACCGCCTCGTCTACTCCATCCAAGGATTGGACCAGTCTAAAGCTTCTCACAAAGTCCGCCGATGCTCAGGTGCAGACAGTTATTGATGGTAAAAATGCCTCATTGACTGGCTCACCAAGGTCATTGACTCGTGAGGTCCGTCGACTCGTCACACCATTTGTTTGGCCAAACTCAACCTACTACCACGATGAATCTCTATTGCCACATATCGAGGAGATGCTCTCTGTGCTGGTAGAAGTTCAGCATGACGATGGAACTTATACCGTTGGCAATCGACACTCCCCTCCTGATACTGGCTTCTTGATTGAAGACTTTGGTCTCATGGTGCGCATCCTCGAACGCGACGACCACGAGACTTCACAACCTTTTGCCAAAGCCATGCGTGGTATTCTCAAAAAGGCTGCGCCTGGACTTGCAAAGGGCGGAATTCATACCCCCAATCACAGATGGAAGATTTGCAGCGCCTTAGCACGTATCTCCAACATTATTGAGGACCCCAGCTTGATTAAGAGGATCGATGAGTGGCTTGCAGAGGGAATTGACATCGACGCTGATGGCATCTACTCAGAACGCAGCCCAAATTACTACTCAGCTGTGTCGAACCCTTCTCTATTGACGGTTGCTCACGAGCTCAATTACACAGAATTGGTTAGCTTCGTCCGCAAAAACCTCGAGCTTTCAATTGAGCACGCAGAGCCAAATGGCGAGATGGAGACGATTTAGAGTCGTCGACAGGACCAGTCTCAACCCCCAGGTGACAACATGGTCAACTTTTACCCACAATTTCGCGAGCTTGCTCTGCTAGACAAGAACGGTCGATTCGCTGCAATGGCTCGTCTCATCGAGAAGCGAGTTGGACCACAATTGGGCGATTTCCTCGGCAACCTCATCGAACGCCCTGAGTTAGCTGTAGAATTACCCAAGTCAAAGCAACCATTTTCCGACTTCAAGAAGCACTACAAATCAGCAGGTCTCGTGCGAGCCAGACGCGGAAAGCTCACAGTCTCGGCATTTGGTGGGTCGGACTGGTATACCATGGACGGAAAGAAGGCCGAGTTCTATAACCGAATGGGCTCGGGCCTATCGACGAATCCGACCATGTTCCGAGCCTGGAACGGAAAGGCTGTTCTTGAAGCCGTGCGACTTAGCGCCAGCTTTTTCAGCATGGGTCACTTCCGATCGAATGGCGTTGAGCTATCCAAGGACGGGGTCATCAAGTTGGGGAGCGAGATCGAAGTTCCGTACTACCTACCTATTCCAGCTGATAAACGCGACGACAACGGGACATATGCGCTGTCCAAGTCGGTCGATGGTCGTTTTTATGCTATGCTTGACTTTACGAATCGTCCAACCAGCGTTCGTCGTCTCAAGACTGATGTTGAGATTAAGCCGACCAAGAAAGGATATGATCTCGATTTTGAAGTTTCGGGAGAGGATAATGTGGAGTTGACTTTTGAACTGACCTTTAGAGGGGGTGGAAAGTTCAAGGGCGTGAAGGAGATTCTTGATAGCGATAACACAACTATTTACCATCTTATTGAAGGAAAGGGAGAGTACAGCTTCGGCGGCGACAAGATCACCTTCGGGCCAGGGAATGGGAAGGGGCCAATCGCTGCTGATGCGGGTGAGCAGTATAGTTGGCATGGGGGTAATCTCACTTTGCAGGGGAGCCATGTTTACATCACAGGCAAGACACCACTGAAGTATACTCTGAACCTCGGCTTTGCCTAGATGGAGCAAGCAGGTGGATATTGTTGAATGCTAAGGGGAAATAGTTAGATCCATTATAGATAAACATCACAGATTCACCATCTCATGAGGAAGAGTAGTTTATATCTCAAACATTACTTGGTATTAGTCTTCGTCTAAGATCAGCTCAACATTAATATAAATTATGACCACTTGTCTCATAAACATCTATTCCTCAAGCTCAGCCAACATGATATCCGCAGCCTTCTCAGCAACCATGTAAGTCGACACAGCTGTAAAGGTACCAGGGATACGAGGATAAACCGAAGCATCAACGACACGAAGACCAGCGACACCGCGAACTCGGAACTTGGAGTCCAGAACAGCCATCTTGTCATCATCAGCACCAATGGGGCAAGTCGAGGAAGCGTGGTGACCCCAAGCAACATCCTTAACATAAGTCTCAATGTCCTTCTGAGAAGTAACACCAGCACCGGGGAGAACCTCAGTGACGTTGACAGCCTGGTTGGCTAGTGCGCTGCGGGTAAGCTCGACGGCCTCGTACAAGGCCTGGAGATCAGCGGAGGAGTCGCCGTTTCCAGTGTCGAAGTAGTTGAAGGTGATGGCAGGCATGTCAAGAGGATCAGCGGACTGGAGGAGGACTTCACCGGCGGTGTTGCGGGGGTGAGCCTTGAGAATAGCCCATGAGAACCAGTTGTGCTCGATGGTGGCGTTGACGGCATACTGGGGGAAATATCCTCTAAAGTTGACGGGGCCACCGAAAGCAAAGATGTCAAAGTTGTCCTTCTCAGCAGTGGAGCTCTTGTAGAACATGGAAGCAGCAAGACCAGAAGAGGAGTAGATGCCGTGATCGCCATCAACGGGAGCTTTCCAGCGGTCGACACAGGGGTCCTCGTCAGTGTAGAGACCGAAGGTGCAGCCATCGAAAGATGTGAAGTTGTTCTCGATAGTTCCCTGGACGGAGATCTCGTAGTGGTCCTGCAAGTTGGTACCGACACCGGGAAGATCAGAGATGACGGGGATGTCAAACTTCTTCAGCTCATCAGCAGGTCCGATACCGCTAAGCTTGAGGATCTGAGGAGTGTTGTAAACACCACCAGCGACGACAACCTCACGAGAAGCAGTGGCGTTACCAGGAGTACCAGCAGCACCGGTGGCAAGAGGACTAGCCTTGTAAAGATGCTTGCCATCAAGGAACTCAACACCATTGGCGCGAGAGGGCTTGGAGTCATCGAAAGTGACCTTGGTGACGTAGCAGTTGGTTCGGACATCGAGAGGATACTTCTTTGTACCGTTGGAGTGCTTAGCATCGCGGACAGAGAGAATGAACTCACGGGGTCCAATACGGCTAGCATCCTTGGTAGACAGAGGAATCTGGTAGAAGCCAGCCTCCTGGTCACGAGCCAGAGTATCAGCGTTGGCATCGTCGGCAAGCAGACCATCGATGGTGATGTTCTTGCCACTCATCTCAGTCAGAGCAACGGCACCTCCGCCGAGAATGCTGAAGAGCTGCTCGTCGTTGAGGGGAATGCTAAGAGGAGCAGTCTCAGTACTCAGCCAGCCATCGTAGCCGTGGCCTGCCTCGCCTGCAGCGCGGTAGTTGTTGTCCTCAGCCTTGACAAAGTACTTGCGCATGTTATCCGCAGACCAGGAATCATCACCTGTCAGAGAGGCGATGTACTCAAAGTCAGATTGATGAGGGTACACAGCGATCAAAGCGTTGTGAGCCGTGCAACCACCGAGAGCTTGGGTGCGGGGATACAGAGTACCCTTCATCTCAGCGCCCTCAGGAGGGTTAAGACCAGTATACTCTCCGTTAGGAGTATCATAAGTAGTCTTGTAGTCACGCGCTTGTCGCTCATCATCAGCATAGTGACGAACAAAGAAGTTCCACGAAATCTCAGGATCTTCAGAAGCGTTGGCAGAGTAGGCAGGAACAGTGTAGTTGAGCGAAGCGTAGTCATCACCAGCTTCGATGAGAAGGGTTTTGTGTCCAGCCAGTGCAAGACGAGCAGCCAGAGGACCTCCTCCGGCGCCGGAGCCGACGACGATGTACTCGTAGCCTGTGAGGGCGACGGCACACACGGAAGCTGGAGCGGCCAAAAGGCCAGCGAAGAAGGCGTGTCTCATGATGTATTAAGTGAGATCCAATCAAAAGAGTGTTATAAAAGAATGACGTCCCTGTGGCCGCAGTAGGTCAACGAGGGAGAATGAAGGAATGACTGTAATGATGGATGGTGAGGATCAGCATAAGTCGGCTGCAACATGCTATTTATCTATCCATCAAAACGGAGTAGAATGTCAATATCCCGGTTTAAACCAGGGGAGGTCTCGTCAATGTAACGACCTCGGCATTCAGTCCAGAACAAGTCAGGGGTTAACTGCACCACCAACTCCCCAATACCAAAGATCAAGTGCAGAATCTACAGGCTTGGCTCACACATCGCATAGCAGGCAGTGCAATACCACCCCAACGAACATCGGCTCACACTAGCTGCCTTTCCGCCCATCCCCGAAGATATAGCTTGGCCCGGGGTCCACTCCCGCGGGATCATCGACATAACCGGGGCGTTGAGCCGCACGTCGTTACATGCACCAACCAGAACCATCGAAACCACCGCTGCAGGGGGCGTTGATCGGCGGCTAGGGTTCAGTTCTGCAGCGCGACCGTTTTCTCCTGACTATAATTCTGGTGGAGGAGTTATGCTGTGCAGGATAGGCAACTGGTCCGTTCGCCGGACTTAAGCAAAGCCGTTATACGCAAGGATAATAAATGAAAATGCGGTCATAATTCTAGTGAAAACCAAATATAGCCACCTACATCCGATTCTAATGCCGGCCCAAAGACGCAGGAGTTGTCGTTCTAGAAAAAGTCTCCTGTCTTGGCTGTAACCTATTCCTCCCTCAGCTTCTTGTTCTTCCCAGAAAAGCTCTCCTCAACAATCCTATTCTGACGAATAATCTCATCCCTCGCCCCCCCCCACGTCTTTCTCTTGCCCGTCTCAAAATACCGAAACATGTGAGCTGTCTCTACACCGTGATTCATGAGGTTGTACATCTCTCTATCCTTCAACCAGAACTTCCATCCTGCCCATCCCCAACCGAGGTTCTCCATTCCTGTTCCAGCTTGTTCGTGCAGCCAGGGTTGGAACTCATATTGTTTGACCATGCTCACGTCGAGATGCGGCTCGCGGGCCCAATTTGCTGCAACCCAGTTTTGATGGTCGTCAACCCATTTTTCCATGTCTTCGTAAGGCGGTAATTTGCTCACGCCTCGCCAAATGTTGGAAATAGCCATGTTCATAACGTCGCTGAATGAGAAACCGTTGTTCTTGCCATAGGCTGAGTAGCAAAGCACGGCGCAGCTGTCTGCGTACTTGGGAGGGAAGACATTCATGTATAGGCGTTGAATGGCAGGTCCATGATAAGTCGGTGACTTGGGCATACTCTTTTCGATGAATGGAGCCACAGAAAAGTCGGCGCAATAGCCCGTAGTTAAGATAACGCTGCCCACGTCATCCACTACAGTACCGTCATCAAACTCGATTGATCGTCCGCCCAAGAAGCGTTTTATCCCATGCAAACTTGTCAAGCTACCGTCCTGCAGGTGAGGAACAATATCTTGAATGAGGCCCGGTAATCGCAACGTCGGGTTACGAAATGACTGAATCCGCCATTCCGGGTCGAGTTTCACGTCTGAGAACTGAGACGAAAGAAGTCTGGCTCCCCAGCCCGCCAAGTACCTGTAGAAATTAGGTATGTTCTTTGCCATCCATTGAGTAATCTGGCGACGTCTCCATGAGATTAATAAGTCAGTCGGTCGTCCTTTACGCATGCGCTTGACCATCATTTGGCCGCTTCTATGGGAGACGTAGACCTTTTTGGCTGTGCTGATGACCTGCGGTGTGATCTCGCCTGTTGTCGTAGATAAGCCGAGGATCACCACTGTTTTGTCCTGGAATACTTCTGGGCTAGAGATCACTGGTCAGTATACTCTACATACTTGCGCATCAGAGTACCACGAACCTTCGATACTGCTGCGAGTGTATAATCTCCCCTTCAAATTTATCCTGCCCCGGAAACGCTGGCATCCTTTTCTCCGTTTGATAGCCATGACAGAAAACGACCTTGTCAAATTGGCGAGATTCTGTTTTGCCCGTTCCGACTTTCTCAACCTGCACTACCCAGCCACTATCGTCGCTGTTGCGGTTGACGACTTGAACACTAGTATTGAATGATATGTGCTCTGTGAGCTTAAAGTGCTCAACGTAAGTCTGCATAAACTCTTGGAAGTGTGCTGCACTGAGATATACTGGATACTCTGCTTCCCGTCAGCATCATCACTTCAGCAGAGCTGGAACCAGCTTACTGTCTGGTATAGGAAAGTCTGTAAATCCACAAGTATACTTGCTGATGTTCGCACTCGTGGATGCTAATGCAGTCGTCCACCCGTTATTTGCGTCATATGCCCATAATCCCCCGACAGAACTCCGTCTTTCGAATAACGTCGCGCTGAAGCCATCTTGGAGAAGCTGCTTGAGCATAGAAATGCCCGTTGGACCTTGGCATGTTAGGGATGAGTACGAGATGTCGCGCGATTACCTACCAGCGCCTATGATGGCGACACTAACGTGCTTCATTTTTTCGCCTGGCTTCCTTTACGCTCAACTTTGAATAGATATGAAAGTGTCGCAAAGGTAAGGACTGCGTGGTATTTATGATGCCTCATTAAAGGATCAGATATCTAATTAGCCGATTGGCATGTTCGGAATGTGGCGGTCTTCATTGGCTGTCCGCTGTACGGGACTAAATTCTTACATGTCATCATCCATCTTTCTGGGATCGGCATTTCTGACAAGCTTTTTACTGCAACGTTGACAAGCTATTAAGCTCCGGATCTTGCGGAAGTGATTGAACTAAGGAACTACCGGTATTGGGCTTGCCATGGTCTTATACATATAATGTAGGTATACTCTCTTTGATTGGGATAGCCCTATATTTTGGTTCTTTTTACTCCTTGCCTTTGAATTGGTCAATTACAATAGCTGCCGAAGAATAGTGCCAGGGCCTTGTCTTTTACAAGCGGTCTTCGACAGGCTTATGATGTGGCTCAGTAGAAGGTGAATGTTCTTGCCCGCCTTGGCCCTTAATGGTCCGTCGATGTTCTCAAACATATCGCATAGCTGACATCAACTAGGAAGCCCCGCTACTTTAGCGGTATAAGCGTGGTTTGCAATCGCCTGCAGATTGGATTGAATTACTGTAAACTTTATGCTGATCTTGTTGGGGGCAACAGCCAAAGATGCGGCTTATACTCAGTGAGGGAGTGGGGGTTCGTTAGGTCAGATCCACGGGTAGACTCTTGACATTTTCGGGAATGTATATACTACTCCGAGCAATCCTACTCAATGCAGCGCGATGATTTGTCCCATTGATCTACTAGCTGCTGTGACACCTAATAAATTACAATATTGGATCACAGAGTGAGGGCAGGGGCTATTTTCTAACGTTAATGTGAGTAGCGCATCCTACTTTGTCAGATGCGGGGACCAACGAAGCAAGTACAATATCCTTGATTTTGAGGCCACCCTGTGTTACATCTTGAGATGATTGAATGTATGGAAATCAGGGTTGTAATTGGGGCGGATAAAAGTATGGTGCTCATTTGAATTTGCGGCTGAGCTGAAAAGCCAATATTTCTTCCCTTTTTATCCAAATATTGGCGCCTCTCTCTGGCCATCTCTTTGCGCTTTGGACAAAAGCAGCATGAATTTTCAGCTCGGTCTTGTGCCCCTCCCCTACTTGCATAATATTGATAAAACTATGGGTCTAATCCCGCGATGCAGCCTATTGGCACGGCTGCTGAGGCATCCATTATGCTATGCAGTGCTTTTGATAAAAGCAGGCTGCGGCGAAACAGGATCTTCTTACATTTATGAGAGAAGTTCTTAAATCACCTACTTCTCCTCGCAAGATTTAGGCATGCTGGAAAAAGCACATCTCTCTTGCTGACGAAAGAACCATATTTTGGGGTTAAATCGACATACCGCATACCAATAACAATGGCGGCCCAAGCAAACCCGCCAGAGCCGATGGAAGGTTTCAAAGAACGGGAAATCTACTACTCCTTTGGAGATGATGGACTTACAGCAACTGTTGACGCCAATGGCTTCTTGCTGCAAATGTCGCGATATTTTCCTGATAGAGAACACAATACTGGTTATTGTATTGACGCACCAGACACGGATAAACCATTCCTCGTAGCCTCTCGCATCCAGCAGCTGTATGCACGAGCTACTGGCACGTATAGCCCTGTCTCAATTGGGCCGTCCATTGATTTCGAATTAGACCTGATCGATCCCCAACCCCCAGAGTTCACTCATGATCGCTGGCCAAATTTCGTTTCAATAAGTGAAGAAGGTGTTATTCTAAGTACACAATACTTGGTTTCTGATCATACCCTTTTCCGAACTTGGGAGCTTGACTACATCCATTCAGATCTACCTAGGAATATTCCCAGCATCACGGCTGCCAAGGACCTCTTGATTCGTAACCTTGACTTTGTCAGTTGGTCAAATGAATTCAACAATCAAAAAGAAGGCGATGAAACGTACGAGACTAAAATATTGGCCGAGGGGGAATCTCTGATGCGACGCCACATCGATTCCGACAATCCCAGCAATTCCGTTGCTCTCTTTTCATCTGTCTTTCATGACGAGGAATATGTAAACTTTACAAAGGTTGAAGACGGCTTTCAGCTGATATGGAGCGAAAAATGTGCCTCCACGTTTAGAGAAACTGGACGGTTTAAAATCACAACTGCATACACATTGGAATGTGAGCCTGCAGAAGACTTGCCCAAGATTCCACCCGTTTCACCGAAGAAGTTCACTAGTTCAAGGGAGCGACTCGACAACTGCGACTACAAGCCAGTTAAATTCGCGGATGACCTCCATCTTGATTTCACGCTCAGGCGTAACCTGGAGCATATCTTATCTGTGTGCAGTATCCCGGTCACCAAACGGGGAGATCAAGCCATTGCCCTTACCTGTGGTGATTTTGATGGTCATCGCATTGCTACCGCGGCAAGTTTGTAAGTGTGACATTCTAACTTTTACTTGAGATTGGACTGACAGATACAGTTACTCTTTCCAGTTTCTTCTACAGGCTCTCCGGTATCTCAAATCGAAAGGCTGCGGATGTGAGCCTCTGGGAGAATCTTCGGTCAAAGTGCCAAGTAAGGGTGCTGACAAGCCATCTGAAGAGCCATTGAAGAATCCAGTCGCTGAATCCTCAAGTAGGATGGCCGCCAGTCTTTCGAGCGGTATGTCTCATGAGGCTGCAAAGACGCCAGATAGAAAAACATGTTACGTTTGTGACATGCTGCCGCGAATCAAAAAGACTTGCCGAGGTCATTTGACTTGGCTTTTCAAAAAAGCATCGCGTAACAACCACCAATCTGACGACCATCAATTTGGCCCTAACCATTGGGTTAGCGGTAAGAAGATCGAGAACAATGGCTATCTGCCTGAAAAGTGTCTCACTGACACCCCATTCCACATCATCAAGGTTGGAGACTTTTATAAGTTTTACAAGGAGCACGAAGACGTGGACATCGCCACTGCTGCGGAATTTCCCAAGTATATGGGTATATCTCTGGAAGATATCCAACCTGTAATAGACTCTTGGATCGCCGATATCGATAGGCAAAACAAAATGGGTTTATATGCATTTCCTTCCCACAAAAAAGAGCATTACCAGACCTTCTACGTCACTGATCATGCATTTATCTGGAGAGCCATCAAGTCGGCCGAAGACTTGGGTTTCCAGTCTCGTTTACGTATTCTACCAACCAACCGGACACAGGGAGAGATCAAGAAATCACAGTCTCGTAAGAGCCAGTCAGCTTCGCATGAACCAGCGAGACGTTCCTATTCCTCCTTGATAGTTCAGCAAAACATATAGAGGCGATTTACAACTGAAAACCCTATCACTAAGAAACATATAATTGCTGTTTCTCGCAGCCCTATTAAGAATTGTTTTCTTCTTTGAAACCGGGATGCTTCTCTATTTTATGCAATGGACCTTAGACTCTTTAATAAAACTACCACTAAAAAGGGCCATACTCATTAGATAGAAAAGGTTATTGGTATTTAGAATAATACAATAGACTGCTAAGCATAACATGAAGGGAGAGATGATACTAGTTAGAGTAAGCTACTACAGTTTGCCTTAGCTTTTATTATAGCTAGATATAGAATTAGCATGAATATGCAGTCCCAGGATGAGATCCTAGACCAATTAAAGACTGTTTTACTCTAGAGCGTTTACTCTAATGGTTTATTTCCAGGAGCCCTAGATGAAAGCCATGAACCACTCATGTATCAAGCTGAGCGAGATCGAGATACTTATTGGGGTATTACCTTTGAGATACCATATATTCTATGGGTCTACAATGCTGAAAATCCCACTTCCCAGAGCCATCCCGATGCAATTCACTCAAAGCAAAGCCATGAGGGTCCTTCTCAGACCGTTCCGCATATACACTGCCATTCTTGCGAGGGTATATGTCAGAAGCAGTTGTCCGACAAGCAACATATTGGCCCTTTGGTCCCGTTAATGAAGCAATCAAACCCTTTTAACCATGTAGTTTACCAAGAGAATATCGTGGAGCTGTCTGATGAGTGGCTGTACAACAAGCCTTCCTTCTTCCGCAATTCCTCGACCGAGCAATCAGTAGCACCCTCGATGGGATCTGATCAAGGTTCGCGACTGCGCAGTGGCACGAACACAGATTTGGACGGATTTAGAAACGAGGAGTCTTGGAGGCACAACTATGAGAACGGCAAGTCTGTTGGTGGTATTGTAATTGATATACCGAAGTCCAAGAAGGCCAAGACCACGTCGAAAAACCCTGGAATTTACTTTACCTACGTGCTACTTCACACAACTCGGGAGGTGGAAAAGATAATGGAGTGTAAATGAACACAAGAAAAGGCGAAAAAGAGATTCTGGTACTTCCGTTCCTCAGCGCTGGATCCAGAGGGGATGTATCTTCATTCATTTAATGCCCCATCATCTTCATTGCCTCTCTCTTTCTCCATCTTTATAGACGATCTAGGTCAATTCTTAGAACAGCATCTATCCTTTAAAAAATCATTCTTTGAAGATACTGTGCCAGTTCTTAATAGTTGGATAACTGAACTCTAGCTCTCTTGTTTCACGCTTATGGACCGACGTTCTGTTGTGGAGAGACAGTCCGAACTCTATCAGTTCCCAGAATTCGCGAATGGTAATACTAGCAAGTCTCTCTATATAGCTGCAATGAGTTTTCGATTCAAGGGTAACTTCTTTAATCGTTACTGGACCTGCTATTTTCTAGAAATGAACCCCTGAAAGGATATCATTGACAGCAACATCCGTTACTGAGTCAATTGCATACTGCAACAGCATTCCAATGCAGCGCACCAGAATGAGGGACTGAAACTAAGTGAGGCTGATAGATAAAAGGAACCTTAGCGTTAACGTAGGTGCCTGGAGCTTCTCTTGTTTAACAGCATGATCAGTCAAATGCATAAACAAGCGCAGGAAATTCTGGAAGAGGCTAAGCGCATTATTAAGAACAAAGGCAGTTATAATAAGAGCCTATATATTCATGATGACCCTAATAAAATGCACTATAGAGACTTCTGGGGAGCAAATATACAATACCAGAAGGTCTAGGAGATACTGCAGGCTCTAGAAGGTAACCTAGTTTAGAATCTTTCTAAGGTTGATTTGTAGCTGGGCCGTAAAAAGGAGCAGCAGATAGAGAGACCCAGGTAGACCTTAAATAATAAGAGCTAATATAGAGGCATTATAGTAAAACTCTTAAGCTTAAATATGCATAGGATTAAGAACCTTAGATATATCTAGACTAATATCTTAAACTATAATAACTTAATTACTAGGAAGCTAGAGATAATAAGGGTAAGCATTAACTAACAATATGTATATAATACTTAAGTATTTACTTATATAATAGTAATATTCTTGCCTCTAGGCTTTATAACTGGGGTTTTTAGCATAAGTGAGGCTCTAACTAATCACACTCTGTACTCTATGATCGCTACAGCAGCGGTAGCATTCATTGTAATCTCGCTAATGCTGGGCCTTGTATACATGGGGCTCTCTGCTAAGGAGGTTCAAGAGAAACTCATCTCAGGTTATAGGCTAGTATCTAGAGAGACAATTAGACCACGGAGGGAAAGGCTGGATGAAGAACAGCCTCAGGATCCTGGAAGAATAGTAGGCCGATCTCCAGGGAGGTCTCAGTCTGAGTGAGAAATGTGCGATGTCGTGCACCAGAAGAATGCAAGGCGAGAATACACAAGTGCTGAAGGCATCCGGCAAAAGCGGCCACGGTTAAGCTTTAGTTATGAGAATCTGTCACCTGAGTATTTCATCTGACCCGTGCGGCATAATTTGCCCGTAGCCGCCTTTTTACATTGTGATGCCGTTGGCAGTAGAAAAGTCAATGTCCCGCTATGAGAGTAAGTTTGGCATCGGGACAGAGTAACAGCAATGGCTTTTCTAGTCATTTCGCCAGCTACTAATTCGTCTGCCTAATATAATCAAGCTTCGTATTTCTCATCATCTTCACGAAGGTTAATATTTTGATTGGCTTCAATGACCCCATGCTATTGTCACTCAGCGCCGCTCTTCATGCTCGTGATATTTAGTCTCTTAATAATGGATTGGCTTCTATGCTTAGAGATCTCAGCCAAGCTTCGCTCAAATTTAGTGGTCTGATTCCTCTGTTGTGAGAGCCTTTGAGAACGTGTTAGAAATTGAGTTTGCAAACATTCCAGGCAAGGTAGCGGTTTGTACGCCACTCACTAATTCCAAAGGCTTGTCAACGCGGGGCTGGCATCATAGTCCTCAATAAGGAACATCACCAGATACTATTAGAAAATGCCTCAAGCTTATGTATACTTTGAGGCCGAGCTAATTGTTTCTAGTTAAAAACTAATAATCTATACAGCCAAGAGCGAAGAGAGATCTCTGGCTAGTAAAACTCAATTGCATCGTAAGTCATAACTTGTGAACCATCTTGCGGGATATTAAATATGCCAATTGAACGAATTTGTAGTTCCTACTCAGACCTTCCCTTAGTAGATATAGGAATGGTGGGGCTTGTAATCTAATTAGACACTACTACCGCCACATTTTGACCTCATTCCAAGGCTTTCATACAACGCTAAACGACGTTTCCAGTACTGACAGCACTTATAAACTCAAGACGTCCTTACAATAATCCTGTGACCGGTGGACAAACTCACAGTGCAATTGAATGTACCCTTGTTCTTAGGCCTCTCACCGATCATCCAATATCACTCAGCACTATGTTATCCAAACTCTTTCCTATTGCACTGATTGCCAGCGCTCTTGCAGTGTCTCAAAACCCTCTCCCCTATGCCAATGAGCCAAATCGATGCGATACCACTTGTCAAATCGCCTACCGACAAACGCTAGCTATGGAAGCAGAACGCTGGGTCAATCAAGATATCACCACTGATCCCTTCTATTCGACTCCCTCAAATGAGTCAAAGTATTCAACTGGAGACATATTAAAATGGGAAAAGGTTCCATCCGAGCAGGCCTATCGGCGATGGACTGTCCCTGCTGGCATATCATTGATCTGTTTCTTTTACATGTCTGAGGATATTAAAGGGAAGCCCCTTCCAGCTACAGGCATTGTGCTTATTCCATACTCCAATCCCCAAGGAAATAAGCCTTTCCGCACTGTTGTTTGGACGCACGGGACAGCTGGTGGAACCCGACAGTGTTCACCATCGAACCACCGCGCAATACTCTATGGGTGGTCAGCTCCGTTTGCTCTAGCCCTTGCAGGTTACGTCGTTATCGCCCCTGACTATGCAGGCCAGGGAAGCGAGGCTCAAGGCTTTATGTACGAGGCCGGTATTCTCCATGCAGCAGATGCCAGCTTAAGCGTCAAGGCTGTACGCAAGGCTCTAGGCAGCAAGATCACAAAGGAATGGGTTGCGATGGGCCACAGCGAAGGCGGAATGTCTTGTTGGCGCACTAATGAGCGAGAGGCAAAACCCGAGGCTACAGGTAGCCTCATTGGCGCGGTTTGTGCTTCTCCTGGCCTTGTCCCAAGCAAGATTATTGCTGAGATGATCCGTCGTGCCGGAGACGGACCTGCTGGAGACTTTCTCTCTTCCCTCATGCTACAATCAGTTTCAAAGATCTACCCATCTATCAAAGTCGAGGACTGTGCCTCTGATATTCTTCTTGCCCGGATGCCTCTTGCTGACCAAGGATGTTTCTATACTTCAGCCTCCCTTTACAGCAACCTGACTGTCAGCCAACTTTACAGTTGGATCCAACACCCCGATTTCGTCAAATGGGAGAGAGTATATAATGGTGCAGGTCCTCATAAACTAGCAGCGCCCTTGCTTGTGATCCAAGGCGAAGAAGATACCCTGGTATACGCTGACACATCTGAGGAGGCTTTCAATGAGACATGCAAAGAGTTTGCTAGCTCGACGACTGCGGAGTATAGGCTATATCCCGGCCTTGGTCACGGTGCTGTTCTACCTGCTTCACAGCAATATTTTCTTTCGTGGATTGAGGATCGCTTCAACAAGGTTTCTCTCAAGAGAGGCTGTAAGAAGCTGACTCTGACACCCGAAACTGACAACTTTTCACCAGTCAATGATGAATGGGTTGCAGTACTAAGTTAGGGGACCCGGCATCGATTAATGACAGGGAATAGATCAGTGAAGGATAGGCCATATGCAAAGACATCAATATACTATTATTGTTGTCTCCACAACTAGAATATATGGCGTTTCGGTGACGATCAAGTTGATCGATATCTGCAAATGATCAACCAAAGTCTCCCACGTGAGTCCTTCAGGGTAAGAAGTATAAGATATAAGTCTCAGCCGCAAGGACTGTATTTCGATATGTATGCACCGTAGAAAGTGCATAATAGCGATAAGAAAACGGGGGGAAATTGGCACTCTCACGCATAAGTAAGATTACTCCAACACAAAATACTTCACACCCACGCTGAACCTCACGATCACCACATTCTCTCCCAAGCTCGCCTGGCCCACGTCATCTCAGCTAGTCTAGCCTTCTCAACCTCCTTAATACCCCCTTCTTCCCACTGCCTGCATTCCTCATCAATCTCGGCCTTACCAGTGATCAAATCCGCATCCTGCGGATTGACGATACCCTTACCCTCTCTCCAATACTTGATCTTGCCAACCAGATACATAACCGCAGTGAAAGCAACAGCAAAGTAAGATGTGACGAAACCTCGCACACTGAATGGGCTGAATACATCAAAGCCCACAAAAAAGATCGCTGTGCATCCCAGAGTGAGAGACATGATGGGAGTGTATGGTGTATAAGGCGCGACATAAGAGAGTGACTCGTCAGTGAGACCCTGCGCTTTGCGAGCACGGTAGAATCCAATGTATGCAAGTAGCATGAAGCAATATGAGGCGATGAAAGCGGTAGTAGTCAGATCAACGAACCAGAAGAAGACCTCAATAGCAGAGTTGGATGCCACGAGAAAGGTGACGCAAGAGATCAAGGACACAGCCGCGGTAGAGTAGATTGGGACTCCAGTCTTGGTACATTTCATCAAGAACTTGGGAGCTTGATGATCTAAAAGCCTTATCAGTGGTCTGGTCAGTTTCGATAAGGAGTGGATCAATCTTACCTCTGGCAAGGCCATAGAGCGTTCGACTAGCAGCGAAAAGATAAGCATTACCACAAAAAAGCCCGGACACGAGGATCAGAGCATTGATAAAGTGAGGCAAGAATCCGATTCCAAGATTCTGAATGCCAATTACCCATGGACTAGCAGCAGCGCCTGAAGAACCATCCGCGATAGCGCCCATAAGCCTCTTATCCCGTGAAGAGCATATGATGCCAACACATAGGGCTCCGATGATATAAAACCCGACAAGACGGTAGAATATCATACGGGCGACCCGGGGAATAGTCCGACGCGGGTTCTGGATCTCACCGGCTGCGAGGGCGATCATGTCAGGTCCAGCGATTGTAAATGCCGCATAGATAACAACAGACCACCAGCCGAGAAATTTCCCAGCTGGAACTTTGGCGTAGTATTCATGCATGGCTCCGTCCTTCCAGTTCCGAAACCCATAGGCATCACCTTTAGGGTTTCCACCGGCCATCGTTATGATAGTGATGAGGACAAGGAGAATGAGCAACAACACTTTGGTTATGGCGAGAATAAACTCGGCTTCGCCATACCATCTGTCCAACGGTTATTCTCTGCTATAATATTTGTACTGGGATACTTACTTGACAGCCACAACATTGAGAAAAATACAGATAACCATTGAAACGGCTATCCAGACAGCAGGATTCGTCGTACTATCCCAGTACTCAGCCACAGCGGCGACTGCACTATATGTTCGTTTCATGGCAATGGGTACCTACCCCATAGTGCAGTATGAATTCAAAGAGTGAAGGTAAAGTCGGTAAAATAAAATGAACTAAAGAAACTATAAGTCTCAGTCTGGCCTCAGCATATTGTGACTACTATAACTATTCCAGTGAATGCTTCAGTGTTAGCTTCTCCAAGCTCATTTCACCTCCGGCAACACGTCGGATTCCTTCAATACCAGCCTCAGCGCCTGCTACAACTGTGACAACAGGCAGTCTCAAGCATCCATCCTTTACAGCCAACATATGCTCCATAACCCAGCGTATACGGAGAGCTGAATCCGGATTTTGAGGTGCACCCATAGAATTCACACTGCCGCTTGGCCGATAAGCCACGCACATCCTGAAGGCAGGGTCTTGGTGAACCGGGAGCGTGCAGGCTAGGCGAAGACCCTCAGAAGCGCCCAATGCACTCTTTGTAAGCTCAGGAGTGCTGGGGCTGTCAGCATCAGCAGGACCCATGACTCCTTTGGCGACAGTATCGAAGGCCAAGGTTATAGCAATTCCGAGCGCCTTCTGAGCCTGTTGAATATCTTCAACCACGCTACGGCTCCTGTAGTCGAAGCAATGGGTGGCTCCCAACTCTCGAAGGATGTCGTGGTTCTTAGCTGAGGCTGTTGCAAAGATATACTGGAGCCCAGCAGCCTTGGCCAATTGAATGGCCATCATTCCAACACTGCTCGCGCCGCCCCAGATGAGAATTCCCTCGCCGACAGGGTCAATGCCAATCACGCCAGCAGCCGAAAACCCCAGGCCAATGACATTGAACAACGCATCCGCCGCTGTATGTGCAGGCATGCAGATCACACTGGCGTCCTTTGATGATACACCATCTGGGATCCTGTAGAGTAGCTCAGACCTCGCGACAACCAAGTCCTGGTGTGTTCCGTGTGAGGATGGCATCGGGATGATGACGGGCGAGATGCCAAAGACGGCATCTCCGACTTGGAAGCTTGAGTCGGGTCCCGTTTGCTCGACAGTACCGGACATCTCGAATCCGGTGATGAAGGAATTGAGTCCCATGTAGAAGAAGTTGTAATCGCAGAGGTTGATGGCTGAATAGTCGACACGGACGAGGCATTGGGAGCCCTCAACAGTATACTTCTCCGTCACCGGCTGGACGAGGAGCTTGCCCTGAGAGGACAGAAAAATGGACTTGGATGTTTGGGTAGACATGACGGTTATTGATTGGACGGTGGGTTTTGTTGAACTAGATTGATTGAGAACGATGGAGAAAAGACGAGATAGATCTTTAAGTAGTCTATTTATATTCCCTTGACTATGCCACTTTATTATCTTAGTAGCCTCTGCCAGGAGGACCAAGTCCAACAAGTCCTCTTCGCCACGTCTGAGCGGACTATCTCAGCTACCGGCGGGCTGATTTATATGCCGAGGCTCCTTCATTTTCCGAACCGCTTCGTCAGCTGTGGGATAACAACCAGCAATTCTCAAAGCAGCTAGCCGCTTGAAAAGACACAGGCGTGATGCCCGGAGAGAACATGAACCTTGGCGAATTAAAGTTTTCGAGCGGACATAACAGGCACCACAACCGAGCGCGCGTTACGGAGTACGGAGCAACTAATCTCTAGGTAGGAGTACCGTCGACGTGGTAGTGCTTTTAACGTTTTTTTATCTCCGAACACCCAAACCTGACCGCTCAATTGCTCAGCCTGATAACTAACAGCAGACAAGCACGGTTATGTTAACAACTTTCATGTCAACTGATAATTGCAATTATATATACAAGAGATACACTCTCTTCTATCTCCTATAGACTCTTGCTTCTGAACTTGGTGAAGTTTTAGCCTTTGGCCCTTTATATAAGGCATGTATTATAACTCATTGATCTCAACATCACCAGCAACAGAATAGTCCAGATCAATGTTTATTACTTGAGAATGCCACATTTTCACAGTCTGTGTTTGAGTATAACCGAGGCGAAATATAGAAAAGGACGCTGGCCTTTTCTACTAAAAACCTGACACAATGTGTAATTTAAGCTCATTATCTATTAGCAGCCTCGGCGCTTCACCTATGGATGTGGAATGAACCCTACCAAGCCTGAACGCCTTGCTTTGATACAACTTTGCCAACCTCCTTATCCCTTACCCCTTCCAAAACATCCCTAACAATCGCAGCTCCAATAGAAGGATCAATTGCACCTTGTGTTTTGTTCTGCTCTTGCCCAACGCCGAGGCCGGTTGCCAGATATCCAGGGCTAATAGCCCACACTTTGACGCCATCCTGGCCAAGAAGCCGGTACCACTCCCTAATTTAAGTCAGCTCCAGTCTCTCGTGCTGGCTTGGTTATAGAATACCTCATCATCATGTTCATTGCAGTCTTGCTGCTTCGGTATGCGGGCAAATTGAAGTTGTTCAACACCTTTGGCCAGCCTTTGCTGGGCTGCTTATTGACGGGAAAGTCGGGATTTTCAGACCCGGTAAGAGAGGATGTACCGCTGGCGATAAACATGAGGCGGGGATCGCCGGACTTGAGAAGCAATGGGGCCAAGGTCCAAGTCAGGATATGGGTACCGGTGACGTTCACATCATAGGTTTTATTCCACATTTCTCTAGCTGACATCTTGCCAGCAGTCAGCTGTTGATCGAGTTGGGCACCTATGATTCATAGCCAGGTTAGAATTGCTAAAAGTAGTGTAAGAATGGGGTCAATTTACCTGCATTGTTAATGAGGGCATCAAGCTTCGCGTACTTAGCCCCGATATGTTCAAATGCAGAGGCAATAGAGATATCATCTTCAATATCAAGTTGAATTGCATGAAGGTAGCTGGATGGAAACTCTTCCTTGAGGTTCTTGACGGCTTGCTCAGCCTTTTGAAGGGATCTACCTCCGACCAAGACCTCATACCCTTTATCGGAGCTGCAAATAGCCCTCACAATCTGGAAGCCAAGACCGGTGTTGGCACCTGTCACAAGTACGAGCTTACGTCCGTCCATTTTGCTAATTCGGTTTGAGAGTAAAATGATGTAAGTAGAACAGCAAATGGATCAAGGCCGGAGACTTTCACAAGGCCTGCAAAGAGGTTCTAGGCGTTGACGATTTGAGGGATGAGGGATTTTCTAAGCATATTGGAATTTCTATGGAGGATATCCGACCTGCCGTTGACTGTTGGATCGAAGATCTCGAGAACCGAAACAAAATGGGTTTGTATGCATTTCCTTCTCACAAAGGAGAGCCTTACCAGACCTTCTATCTTACCGACCATGCATTTATTTGGAGAGGCATTAAGTCAGCCGAAGATCTCGGCATGAAATCGTTATGCTTTCCACCAATTAAGGACGCAGAGAGAAAAACAGGGAGAACAAGGTCTCGAGATAACCAACCAAAGCGACGTTACTATAGTTCCACGACCGTTCAGCAAAACATACAGAAGAGATTCACAACTGAGAATCCAATTACCAAGAAACGTATGATTGCAGTTTCTCGCAGTCCTGCATAGAATCGTTTTCTATTCTGCAATAGAGATGCCTTATTATTTCAAGCCATGGAACTTAGACTCTTTAATAAGTCTATTATAGAAGAAAACAATGCTAAGTAGTTAGAAAAGGTAATTAATATTTAGAAAAACACTATAGACTGCTAAGCGCAATATGAAGGCCAGGATAATAATGGCTGGAGTGATCTATTGCAGTTTGCCTTATCTTTTATAATGGCTAAATATGGAAGAAGTATGAATACGCGTCCCGCGAGAGAGCTTCTCAATCACTCAGAGTCTGTTCTACTGCAAAGCGCCTTCCCTAGCGGGCTCTTTCCAGGAGACCTAGATGAAGGCCATGAACCTCTTCCATACCAAGGCGAGCGCAATCGAGATACATATTGGGGCATAACTTTCGAGATACCATACATTCTATGGGTTTATAATGACGAAGGATCAAAGCTTAAGGGTCCTGATCCTGTCATCCCATCAGAACATGGCCATGAGGGTTCGTCGGCTACTGGCCCCCCCATACACTGCTGTTCATGTGAGGGTTTAAGAAAGAAGTTACCTGACAAGGGCCCCATTAGCCCTTTGGTTTCCTTGATGAAACAATCACATCCTTTCAACCATGTGGTGTATCAAGAGAACATCGTGGAGCTCGCTGATGAGTGGCTGTACAACAAGCCTTCCTTCTTTTACACTGGAACGACAGGACAGTCGTCTGCACCTCCGACGAGGTCTTATCACGGTCCGCAACTGTCCAGTGACTCAAACACGGCTATGAACAGATATCCAGACACAGAGCTGTCGATAACCACTGGATCTGCTAGTGCTGTGAGTACTGGATCCTTTGGTGTTGTAATCGACGTACCAAGGTCCAAAAAAGCCAAGATGAGGTCCGTTCACTTCAGCAGTTTCTTCCCCTCCCAGACACTTTCCACAAGTTCGGACGTCAGGAATATAATGAAAGGCGACCGCACCCCAGAAGAGGCAAAAAAGAGGTTCTGGTACTTCTATTCCCCAAGACCGGATCCGGCGGGGATGTGTCTCGAGTCATTCAATACAATTTCTTCTTCATTACTACTGTCCTTTTCTTTATTTGCAGATGACCCTGCACAGTTTTTTGATCAACATCTATCTTACAAGAAATGGTTCTTTGAAGATACTGTGCCGGTTCTTAACACTTGGGTAACGGAACTTCACTTATCCTGTTTCACCTTGATGAAACAACATTCTAACGTTAAGGATACGATTTCTGGATCCTATCAGTTTCTAGCGTATGCAAATGGTAAAAGTGGTAAATCTCTATACAAGACTGCAATGAGTTTCTGATTTGAGGGTGACTTCTTTGATTGTTACTGGATATGCCATTTCCTGGAGATAAACCCTTAAAAGGGCACTAATGCTGACAACGTCGCATCCAGAATCAGAGGAATACTTCAACTTCAATCTAATGCACGACACCAGAGCGAGACCCTGAGGCTTAGTTTGACCGATAGATGGAAGGAACCTTAGCGTCAACGTAGATGTCTAGAGCTTCTGTTATTCAATGAAATGATCTATCAGATGAATATACAAGCGGAGGAGATTCTGAAAAGGGCTAAGCATATCATTAAATACAAAGGCAGTCATAATACAAGCCTATGTATTAGAGATGACCCCAATGAGATGCACTACTGAGACTTCTGTGGTGCTAATAAGCGTTATTAGAAGGTCTAGGAGATATTGCAAGCTCTAGAAGGCGACCTGGCTAAAAACATGTTGAAAGTTGAGTTGTAGCGGAACCGCAAAAAGGATTAATAGATAGAGCAACTAAGGTAGACTTTTAATAATAAGAGTTAATATAGGAGTATCATAGCAAAACTCTCAAGCTTAAACACGCGCAAGATTTAGGACCTAAGTTATATCTAGACTAGCATCTTAAATTATAATAATTTAATAACTAAGAAGCTTAAGATTATAAGGGCTAATATTAAGTAATAGTATGCCTATAATACTTAGAGGTTTACCTATATAATAGTAGTATTCTTGCCTCTAGGATTTATAACTAGGCTTTTTAGCATAAGCAAGGCTCTAACTAATTACACTCTACACTCTATGATCGCCACAGCGGTAGTAGCATTCATTATCACTTTATTAATACTAGCCCTTGCGTATAAGGAATTCTTCACTACCGAGATCAAAGCGATGCTCAAGTTGCCTTTCACAAAAAGGCGGCAAAGGTATGACGAGGAACAGGCAGAGTGATAATAACAATTTGGCTCCATGCCAGATATAAAAACCCTTTCCGTCTGCACCAGAATGTCACCACGCTCAACATCTTAGCTGCCGGTTTCTCTACAGTTAAGCAACATTTGATTTATTCTCTAATATTGAACTTGCATTTCAACCAAATAACTTGTTTTAAATGCTGTTTGCTTCGTGACTGCTCCGCACAAAAGACAAAAGACAGCATTAGCCCTTGGATGTTCTCAAACATGATAAATAAGAAAACCGACGTAACCATCACTGTACTTGGAGCCGAGGTTTCCGTAGTGCTTGAGAAATTATCCGTGAAAGAGTGCGACTCTGTCTCCACTGCAGTCTCTGTTGGCTGTTTATCGCAATAGTCTCTTTTAACTCTTCCACCGGTGCAACCTCCGCCGGCCTTGTTGCATATAGCATCCCAGGGACAGTACAGGTCACTGTCAACACGACGCAGAGCTTTGATGGATGTATGGCGGCAGCAGCTGGACCCGTACGAGACTGGTAGGAATAGATATCAGTCCTAGTGTAGACAACGGGACTCATTGGATACATAGGATATCCGGATCACGAGATAGTAATCTTACCGAGTCAGTAACGGCCGCTTCACAGAGCGATTTACCCGAAAGGGCGCAGCATTGAAGATACGTACTAGCTATACCACCGATGCAGTCTAATACCGGGTAGGAAGAGACAACTTGCGCAGACACAAGGCCGCAGACTTGGATGAGGAGGAAAGATGTATTGCATCTAAAGAGCCTCATTGATATGATAAAGATGAAGAAAATCACAGTAAGAAGGAAGTTGAAATATGTCCCTCTCTCGACCTTGGACTGCAATTATCATAATATCATTTCTACTTGCTAGTCTTCCATTCTATCACGTAACAAGTAACAAACATTCCAATGATGGCGGCAATTTTGTAGTATATATTGAATTGCTTGACTAATACACAATACTACTATTGCCTACCCTCTATCCTTCCGCCTTAGCCACCAGGGTTTGTCTGTAGACTACCACTCGGATTCCAAGGAAACTTGGGAATCTCGATCTCGCCGACAAACTTGCTCAGATCAGGTGCCGCTTTGTTCATATCCAGCGCGCATGTCGGCTGCTTCACACCAAACCTCTTGACCTCAGTGACATTGGAGTTCCTATCAAAGGACATTCGAACTTGATGCACAGTCTGTCGTGATACGTCACCGGCAAAATAATTCTGCGGAGAGATCATCATGGAAGACACAGCTTTCGTAGTCACAGTGTTGGGGAGGTCGGCTGTGTTAGGGAGATGATGCATGCCGAGGTTGAAATACCTGTAATAAATCATCAGCTCCGAATAACAGCCATGTCGATCTGGTCAGGTACTTACAAAACAATGTCTTCCTGGTCTAGACTTTCTCCATTGAAGAACTTGTTGAAGTCAACAGCTGGGTGATGCAAGTCGTGGCTGTTAAATGCATATGCGCTCTTTGGTTCATTGTCGTGGTGCTGGAGGGCGTAGAGGTTATGATTGGCCCAGTTAGCGGCTTGACCGAGGGCCGAGGATGACTTGACAGTCAGATGCGCAGTGCTACCGCTATCTGTAGACTCTGTTAGTCATCATGGAAGCTGGTGCGTATGGGGAGGGTTTCATACTTGGGGTTATGGAGTAACCAGGTGCCTCCCCAAAGTCATTCAGCTTGTCCCTGTTAACGACAGAATATGAAGTCGCTCCATTGGGTGCCCAGTCTATCTTGCCGTCGTCCTCGCTGGCAATGTACGAGTGGTTAACCTTCATGGTGTTGATAGGCTGACCATCAGACCATGGATAGCTAACCAAAGTCAGCGGGGCGAAGTACAAAAGCTAGAGGACATCGTACACTTGAGTGTGTGGTACAAACTCGCTCTTCATCAGACTGTTCTTTCTTCCCTTAACGTCCAGGTCCAGCTTGAAGTTGATGACATGGTCATGCATAGATCCAGACAGATTATCATGAATATGATAACCATAGTCACCGTCTCCTGACCAAAAGGCTCCCTGGATGTAGCCTGAAGCCCGAACAGTAACTGCAATGGATCCATCATAGTGGAAAGAGTACTCAAACAGATAGTCATAGTTGCCCACCGTGGAAACGCTGCGTACGGTGAAGACAATGTTCTTGGTAGCAGAGACATGATCCATGGTCAAGTGACGTTGGATAGGATATCCAGTGTCGTACTCAAATAAACACAGACTGTTGGGATGTACATGTGTAGTCTCGCTGATGTAGAACGTTGTGTTGAGATAGGTAGCGTGCGATGGGCAATCAAAACCATCGACAAGGTTCCATTGGCTAGTTCCTATACCGTATGAGGAATCGAGATAAGCTGATGAGGCATGCAGGGGGTCTTGTGAGGCATAGTGAGCAAGTGCCTCTTGAAGGCCAAATTCGTAGATGACACGTTCGCCTTTAAATCTAACGTCGTGTAGCTGCAAACCCGTTTCTTTGTGGTTTGAGAGAAAGAAGCTGAAGTCCACTTTCACATCTGGTCAGCTACATCTGTATCAACGATTACCAATGTACTTACTCCATTCAACGTAGTTCTGCTCTCTGTCCACTCCGAACCGAGGACTATCAGGTTGGACGGAAATAGGAGGGAATAAGTGATCACGTGGAAATATATCGCCTTGTTGATCAGTAGAAGTCCACGACCCGTCAACGACTGGACCTGGCTTTTGTTTCAAGGTCTTGATGCCCTGGCGAAAGGCGGTAGTGGTCGGCCAGAAATGACCATCGTAGTACCAGCCGACTACCTTCCATTTGGATGGATCTCGGCCAGTAAGGTCGACCTTAAACTGGAGACTGGTTGGTAGTACTGTCTCTGAGTAGAATTCACCAGTATGAGCAGAGTAGAACTCGTTCCACTGGTAGACCCTGCCGTGGCGATGAATCAGAGGGTCACTTCCTGCAATCAGTAGGTTGTCCGACTTGGTACCAGTGGCGGTCTGTCGATATCGTTAGTAGCGGCTTCTTGGAATCGCCCTCGGGTATACTGACACCGTTGAGAAGTTGCTTTGTGATGTCTTCTATTTCGGCGCCAATCTGGAGGATCAAAGCAGCGATAGCTTCAGTATCAGCGTTGTACACGTTGATTCGGCCTCGGCCAGATGTGAACATGTAGTTGAGCTCCTCATGATGCGCCAGGCCCTGTTGAATCGGCAATGGTCCGATCATGTACTCTTGAATGTAGGGCTGCAACTTTGAGTTAAACTGGAGAGTTGCTCTTGCATAGCGGACTGGAGCAGGACCCTGGCCGTCGATATATGCTAATGCATCCGTCTTGTTTGGCTGTAATAGGTCAAGAGACACGATGACATTATCCCAACTGGCTTTGGTCAGCTCAATTGTCACGATACTTATGCAGTGGACTGAGAATGTCGCAGGCTGCTCACAAGCTATGAGAGAGAGATTAAGTGGAGAGAAATGGAATACTCACGAGGTGGAGTTGACTACCGCTGTCAGGTTGAGCTCTTTCTGCTCGTGGAGATACGCCGTAATATCGGCATACTCTTCGTCTGTGAGACTCTGGAAGATGTTTGTAATAGGTGCCTTGATGGTTACATCTTTACCGGAGTTACATCCTGCTGTAGATGACCTGTACTCTGAAAGGCGTTTTAGGGAGTGAGGCCTTGTTGCTGGACCAGCATAGGCCAATATCCCACTCAGGAGTGTAAACAAACAGAGAACTAAGCTGACGGGGTGACGCATGGCTGGCTACTTCGTTCCAGAAGCCGTCATAACAGACAAGGTGGCCAATGTAATAGTGGTGTTAAGCTGCACAAGACAGCTAGAAGCGCTACCGTTATAGGCTTGTGGGAGCTGGAAAGCGGTAGGAAATTCACAGGCACAGTTATGCAGGCACGGGAAGTACGGCACGGCTCGGCGCGGCATAAAACAAAACGGCAGACATTCGGGACCTGGGTAGCATCAGATCAGCCAGCCACTGAAATCCACTACTGCATGCAGCAGACCTCTTTCTCGTCACACAGCAGAACTCGAATCCCACTCCCAAAATGGAAACAATCTAGTAACTCAGCTTATTTGTTCTAAGCGCCAGCATGTCGATCTCGATAGATCGGGCTACCGGTCGTTCCCGGTCCCAATAAAACGATGGTACGGCAGATAAAACTTGGCACAGTTACATGATCTAGCCGGTGCATGGTGGCTGCAGCTGAAAAGCGAGATATCCACACCGATGAATCCGTACATGTTGTAATCATGATACTCAGGCAGGGAGGTCCTTGCAATACGAGCCTGCATGCTGAAAATTTGAAAGTGAGGCTACACAACTGTGGGTAGCGCTGAAATCAGAAGATCATGACATAGGAGGCTTTTGTTGTGTCTCGACGTGCAACTTAACTCTCTCGGGCCTTGATGTAAGTCCATATTCGGCCTCTCTGCGTAGGATGGAAGACACGATGGACTACCAGTCGCATGAAGCTAATTACTCAATTGTTACTTGACAAAACACCATCTCGCTGGCGGACTAGCTACCTTAGATTTTAAGTCATCACAATTGGAGATCCAAGTCAACCAATCTGATGCACGTAATTATAGTATGAAGAAGTGCATTGATACAGCTCAGTAATGCCTTAGTTGATGCAGAAGCAAAGGTCGTGTCAAGTCCAATGATACATTTCTAACGGCGTCTGATTACAAGTCATTCCTTGTGGTGCTTCCTTATCTCCCGTACCCAGGCTCTCATACAGCGCAGCAAATGCAGAAGCTTCAACGCCCTTCGCCAAAAGCTGTCGTGGAGGTCCAAACTCTAGCAGTTCACCTTTATCAAGTACAGCTACCATGTCAAAGTCTTCAAGGGCTGACTGGAGCTTGTGCACAATCGCAATTACTGTACGATTCTCAAAGCGCTCGCGTACAACACGCTGCACAAGTTCATCGACATGCGCGTCAACGCTGGTTATTGTTAGTATATGGTCCAAAGACCACAGTAAATAGATGGTTCATGAGCTTACCTGCTGGTAGCCTCATCGAGAACTACAATGGGCGAAGGGCGGAGAATAGCGCGTGCAATACAGAATAGCTGCTTTTGGCCATGAGAAAGATGCAGCGCTTCGATAGGTGCATCGAGTCCGCCTTTCTCAGCAATAATGTCCCACAGCTCAACGGCTCTCATGGAATCTTCAATGGCAGCATCTGAGAGTCCTTGAGCTGGGTCTGTATTCAGCCTCACGCTGCTTCCTTCGATGAGGAACGCATCTTGAGGCACGCCGACAAGTCGAGCGCGAACTTCTTGGCGGGGAAGCATGCTAATGTCGAGCCCGTCTACGAGGATCTTACCATTGTGTAGGTCCACCATACGGAAAAGACAAGAGACCATGGAACTTTTACCGCTGTAGGTGTTTCAGGTTAGCTTAGGTACGACTCGTGAATGATGAGAACACTTTACCTTCCCGTTCGTCCGCAAATGCCAATTTTCTGACCTGCCTCGATTGATAAGGATATGTCTTTCAAGACATTCTCGGATGGTCTACAAAAAGATTGGTCAGCAATTGTTTGTGAGTAATGGATTAGAAAACACGTACGTATATCCAGCAGAAACATTATGAAAAACAATCTGGCCCTTGGACGGCCATATTGACGGCGGCTGTTCCCTTTCCTGCGGCTCGTGCTCCGAAGCAGTATCAGACGTAAACGACTTGATCCTAGATATCGCACCGATATGCGTCTCCAAGGTCGTCCAGAATGTCATCAGCAGTTTCAAGTGCTGACTAAACTGGATGATGTTGACAAGAGCCACACCGATCAACCCAGTCGGCAGCACACCTCTCAACTGTGTGACAAGGACCACGACGAGTACAGCTATGACTGTGACAAACAGGTCAAGTACAAGAGTCAGCCATCGCTGCGCCGCGTAGAGAAGATAGAAAGGCCTCTGAGACTGGTCCAGGAGATCATGATGCTTCTTTTCAAGTGCATCACGCCAGCCAAACGCACGCAGCGTCGCCAGTCCAGCGACAGACTCCGTAAATAGGGCATACAGCGGGCTCTTTGCCTCCAGATCCATGAATCTAAGCTGACGGGATGTCCGCAGATACGTATGTTGGACCACCCACAAAGCGACGAACAGAAAGGGAAACGCGATGGCTGTGTAGTATGAACCAACAGAGATCAGAACCATCTCAGCGATGCACAGCACAAATGTGGCAAATGTGTTGAGTGCTGAGAGAGGTAAGTCCATATCGACGAGCTGCAGATCCTGACTGAAGCGGTTGATAGTGACGCCAGCATCTGTAGTAGCGAAGAAGGACATAGGCGCATTGAGCACCGTCTTGAGCAGACTCTGATGGAAGCTGTTACCTGACAACGGTACCATGGTGACAATCATCTGCCAGGTGCTGAGGACTAGGAAGATGATCGCCAGCCCACCCAGCATTGCGTAGATACCTAGGTAGTAGCCCAGCCGTGCGAAGGGGTCTTTGGCGTTGGCAGCTGCCCACCAGTTGAGCCAGATGGTGGGGAAGGACTGGCAGACGATAAAGGCGCAGATGGCAAAGATGAAGATGATGCTTGGAATCCAGCCGATGGCGCGGATGTAGTAGAGGTATATTGCCATGTCGCCAGTACGACGACCAGCGTCTTCTTTGGCTTCATCCGAGAGGACTACCTCTGAATCCAGCAACGTATCAGAGGGTTCAGTGGATGGAGGAGAAGCAGTGGCCTGATATGTCCAGTCCGCAGACGCTACGGCCAAGCGGGATACGTAGTTGTCAGCATTGGTCAGCTTGTCAAAGCTTCCTTGTACACAGCCTATACCAGTACCATCGAGGCTGATGATGTGGTCTGCATAAGAAAGACGATTTGCTGTGGTAGTGTTAGTAAAAGTACGAGTGGGCACTATCGAGCATTGAACATACCACGTGAAGTCGCCATGATGACAGTTGTGTTCGACTGGCGCAGTAGACCATGGGTGCCGAGTAGGTTGTGGAAGACAGCATTCTCAGTATGCATATCCAATCCACTAAAGACATCATCCAGGATGACAATCTTCTTTTGTGCGTAGACGGCTCTCGCTAAACTGACTCGTTGACTCTGACCTCCGCTGAGGACGATCCCCTTGCTCCCGATCCTACTGAGATCACCCTTGGGCAGTTGGGCGAGGTCTTCCGTCAGAGAACAGGCCTGGAGGACCTTGTGGTACCAACGTTCGTCGACGTGCGAGAAGGCGATGATGCTATCTCGCAAGGTGCCGTTCATGTGCCAGGGAGTTTGGTCGCAGTAGGCGATTTCAGAATTCGGCATTTGGATAGATCCAGCAATGACTGACACTTCTCCGAGGAATGCTCTGAGCAGAGTTGACTTGCCACTTCCCACTGGCCCCACGATCAGGGTAAGCTTGCCCAATGGAACCTGGGCAGTGATGTCGCTTAGGATGGGTTTCTGGGTGGTATCATAACCAAAAGCGCCTGTCTTGACAACAGCACAGTTGCCGTCCCGTGCACTCACAAACAAAGAGTCCTTCTGAAGGTTGGGCTCTTTCTCGGATGAGACAGAGTCCTTCTCCTGTTCACTGCGTAAAGAGGTGGGTGTCGATGACCCTTCGCTCTTATTGTCAGGTGAGATAATTCTGCCGTCGACACGAATGTCTGTGTTGAGGAAGGCTTGTATACGCGCAAAGCTTCCGACAGACCCCATCAATGAGGACAACGCCGTGACAAAAGAGGAAATGGGCTCATTGAGCAATGCAAAGAGTGACAACGACGTAAACATGCGGTTTATGTCTAGGTTGTTGTCTCCTCCCCGTGACCGGGCGACGAGACTGTATGTTGCAAAGGTCAGAACTGGGGCAAAGATTGGAGCGAGGTAAGCTATAGGTGTCTAGTAAGTAAAATATCCATCAAAGGGGTGAGATAAGTAGGGGCGACTCACCCAAGACCATGTTCCAGATCAACAGCCTGCGGAATTTGCCAGAGATGCGCAGCTCGTCGGTTCGTAGGTCGTGGATGCGAGTGCTGAGCACGTCTGTGAGTCCACACATTTTGACCCCCTTCATGCTGCCTAGCATCTGCGACGTAACGGATATTCTCTTTTCAATGGCCTCTAGCCATGCGGCTTGACGGGCCATGACGAAGCTGACTGCGATAACAGACCCGATGATGGAGACTAGACACGTTCAGGCCCAGGTCAGCACCTTGTCGTGTCGTTCACAAGAATATATAGAAGATGAGCAGACTCACAAACTGCTGCTCCGACAGGAATGAGACATGCAATGCCGAGTTGGCGTCCAAGTAGGTAGACTGCAATGACAATCTCGACCAAGTTGGCCCAAACATCATGGGCAGTGCGCCATCCCGTGTCGATCCTCTCAATGTCTGCACTCATGAGAGTCAGAGCTGTGCTGGGGTCAGCGGCAGTGATGCTGATATCCGTAGCCTTGTCGAACAGTATTGAGACGAGCTGACCGCGTGCCATGGTGATGGCGCGGTACGTGAGGTGCTGATACTGGCCGCTCGTTACCTGGTAAATGAAGAGTTAGAGAGATGTGCCTATATTATCAGAGATGCACATACTGCTAGGCCCATGAATACAAGAAACCATGCACCTATCAGGCCGTATCCTTGGTTCATATCATCGGAGTCGCTGTCATTCTCTGCCCATGCCAGGGTCGCCGAGATGAGGAATGGCTGGCAAAAGGTGAAACCAATGAAGCATAAACGTGGAAAGACGATGGATAGAGTAGGCCACTTCAAGGTCCTGAGAACTGTAAGCATTAGAGCATGGTTGCCCTTTCGAGATGCTATGCCACTGTCAGTACTGCTTAAGTCACTTGATGTCTGAGGGCTGGCAGGAAGATAGACCTTTAGTCCACGCTGACTGCAAAAGCTTCTGGAGATATAGAGACTTGAAATGCTTCTCGAGGGGAAACAATGTCTCAATCTCCAGGTGCTTTGAATAGCCAGCGCGGAACAGTGGTAGCTGCCACGAGAAGAACCAGTGCGACAAGACACTTCCAGTCACTTCGGGGGGCAAAGCACGGTACTGAGGCCGCAAGAAACGACGCTTCTCACTTGTCTCGACAGTAAGCATGACGATCTTTATCACAGTCGCGATAAGTGCGGTAATGGCGGCCGGCCGATTGTAGCCTTGAAGCCATAGTGTCCGTGTTCGTGCGGCATCAAAAAGAGCAGAGAAGAGTAGGAAGAGTATGAGCACAGTTGACGGGCGATATGAGTAGACATGCTCGACGTAGGATAGACACAAGAGGCCGATTGATGCGACGAAGGATAGTGCAGCTGTTGGAAGCGAGGCTTTGGTAGTGACTGCGGATGGACGAGTCCATGAGATGAGGAAGCTGATTTGCGATGCGAGGAGAACAAGGCACAATGTCTTGAGGCTGTTAGTACATGAGGCGCTGTAAAGTATAGTGATCGTCAACTAACTCACAATCTTACAGTACAGCCAGCGGCTATTTTCCACCTTGACTTTGTTCTTGTGCAGCAAGTAGAAAACTCGACAGGGGGCAGCGAGAAGCACCAAGATAGTAATTGGTATAGTGAGGATCGACTCTTCGAAAAGCAGTGTAAAGTCGAAACCGCCTCTACAGTCACCAGCATATGGCCCGAATGAGTCGTCGCACGATGAGACCATGATGTGAGACCAAATGTCAACGTTCAACCGTTACCATTGCCCTGAAGATTCTCACAACGGGTTGTTAGACAAAGGGATGATTAGTTACGAGCTAAATGAGCTGAAAATTCTTCACCGTTTCTCGCCCCGTAGCTGCACCTCGCAGATGGATGCCCTGCAGACTAAACTGAAAAAAAGAAAAAACATGATAAATGAGAAAATGTGGGTAAGACAAAAGAGAAAACAAGACCAACGTCGTGAAATGAGTAACGAGACACGTCAGACTCTTGGTGCAAGGGTGACATACAGGGTAGGACAACACGGCACGGCTCGCCTCGGCACGGGGCGCAGGCGGCTATGAGCCGGTGAAAACGCTCCGCCGGCCCGGCCTAATGTTAATTGCTATACGTACTCTACTTCTAGACTCCGAGACGCCATGATATGATCGATCTGGATTTACAACGGTTGAATCAGGACAGGAACGGAACGGATATGCTAAAGATCGGCGATGTAAGGTAAACTCCCGGCAACGTTCCCAATAACTCAAGTCGACTTGTTCAATTCAAGCCCGACCCCCTGACTTGCAAGTCAGGGAAAAAAGCCACAAGTCAAGTCTACCTAAGTCTTGACTTGCAAGTCAGCAAGTCAGTAGGTAAAATTAGTAATAGATAGGTACCTTTTACCTTTTTCTTTTAAGGAATTCCTTAAGACCTAGGGTAGGTCTTCTTATTTTATCTTAGCTTATTAGTTAGTAGAAAAAAAAGCTCCCTGCAGGGCCACTAAGCCTAATTAGGGCTAGATTAGGGATCTGCAAGTTGACTTGTTCAATTCAATTCTAATTGGCTGACTTGTAGCTAATCTAAGCCCCCCCCCCAAGTCAAGCCAATCAAAAAGTCGGCTTGAGTTGAGTTGTTGGGAACGTTGGTATAGAGTGGGTTAGATTGGTGACACCCAACGGGCGGGGACTAATGCAAGCACGGCAACAGCCACAAGGACTGCAGACTAACAGCTCTATTGGTTCTGAGAACACTATTATACGATTTATTCTCAGACTACGCACGGATCTTGCGCCATCCGGAGAAAATCCTCTTACTGACCTTCCCTTCCAAGATTAAGAGAGAGCATCACTTTTCTCAGCTGCTTGTGCCGGAATTCTTTGCTTTTTTCTCACCCCACCTCTGTGCGTCCCGAGGAAAAAAGCCTGCTCAGATCATGGAATTAGTTAGATAACAAGTTCCACTTCACGACTCGTATTCTGCTGTGATCCTTGTGGTGTTGCACTGAAACCCATATCGACACGTTACATGCATATGTCGCCTAGTGAGTCATGTCCTTGGCTCGGGGATGAAGACCGAAGTTCCATTTAGCAGGCGCGTAGCACTAGAAGGGAGTTTTATAAACTTTTCAGGTAGAGAAATTACTTATTGCATATTCAATTTACTGAGTTCGTTCATACAGAGTCGTGATCTACTATAAATAGGGATAAAGGTCGTTAGTAAACATGATAAAAGCTTGCAGTAATGCCAAATTTAGAGTAGAATATGCAGTGAGACATGGAGAAAGAACAAAAACGTTTCTTCGTACCTGGCAATGCAGCCGCCACATGACCTCAAGTATGCAAGGTTGACCTGCCCTCTCATCATATCATGCCCGCGCAGAATTGTTCCCGTTACATCATATAGAATGCTTCATCATGAGGCCAGCCAATATGCTCCATCTCGCAGTGGGATTGAACTAGTCTATGCAGAAGGCCCAACGGTCCGCCACCAACAAGGGATGAAACAAGCAAGAAAACTGCAAGCCACCTCGTAAGCAACTGCCGATTCTTGGCGCCTAGTCCTATCATGAAGTATCTCGATGGATACTCTCCTTCACTCTTCTGCAGGAATAGCTTCATCCCATATTTGTCACTCCACCACCTGATTTGTGCAAATCACACAATTTAGCTACAAGGATAGTATTGTATGATTGATGACCAATCATTCAATTTGCCCAACACGGTTCCATTGTTTCGTCTTGGCTGAGGCTGCGCCGCCGACGTACTCTCAACACTAGCTTGGCAGGACTCACCATGTCCAGTTAATCGCCTGCAGCATCTCGGACTTCATCCGTCTCTGATGTATTACTCAAGAAAATAGTGTTGTGCTCCACAGGATGGCTACATCCGGTCATTCCGGGTTTCGAAAACCGGTCGCACGAGAGACAAGAATAGCAGAGGAGACAAAACCGAGCTGAAATATTGGAACTTACCTGTTGTCATTGGTGGACCTTGGGAAATTGTGTGGGCAGTTGGTTTGTTGCCTTGGCTGTGGTTATGAGAGTCTCTTGTTGAGTTGGTAGACCTGATAGCCGATGCCTGCATCACGCAACTTACTCATAATTGGTGTAACAGCGTTGCGAGTGGCCAAGAGGCGGAGATAGCTATCCTGTCGCCGTTGAGAAGCAGGAAAAAGGAGCCAGCATGGAGAAATAGGCTGCATATCGCTGTAGAGCTGAAAAACAGCCCTCTAATCCAGGATGGCTTGCTGTGAATATCCCTGAATGACCCCTGAATATTGTTTCCTCATAGTAAAGTTGTTGGTCTGTAGCAAGGATATATCTGCTGTAACGTCCATCCGCGTAGCTGCAGTCGCTTCAAAGAATACTTATTGCATTGCTGTCGTGACGCAGAAACCTCAAATCCTATTCGTTTGTTGAACTACATGTTTCTGTGATACACTATTCAGCAGCAAATCCTACCTACATCTTTTTGAATAACCTAGAACCATGGCAATGTCACCCACTACCTCTTGCGGCTGTGTCAGGACCGCTGATCAGTCAATGCCGGATCTGGAACCCGCCATGTTCCCGCAGTTCGATCTGTCCGAGGTGACACGCTCCAAGTCCCTGGAATATTCCAGTCAGATCGATCACGTTGCACCGCCAGGAGATCTGAGCGACACGTGCACTGCTCTTTGGGCAGCATGGGCGATCCTTCTTGGCTGCTTCACCGGGCTGGATAATGTGTGCTTTGGCTTTCACAGTCGGCACAACGTTACCGCTGCATCGGGACATGCGGAGCGCATGAGGCAAGCTGTGCATGTTCGCTTGCCTGCCAATCAGCGTGTCGAGGAAATTCTCACCGGCAGCCTTTCGTCGCTCGTTTTGATACCCTATGACAAGGCCAAAACGCTATTCAACACTATCTTGTTAATTAGGAGCCTCGGCCATGAGGCAACAAAGGACGTCGGAGAGTTTCCATCGTGGTGCAAAATTCGCATGACGGTAGATCCTGTGACACTCGAAACTGTCTTGACATGGGACCCTTCCTTCATGAGCCGCAATCAAGCAGAAAACATCAGCAGCACCTTTGACAAGATTTTCAGGGAAATCGCCAACCGACCTGAGACTCTCGTGTCGGATATCAACTGCTTCAGTGAGCGGAATGAGCAACAAGTTTTGGACTGGAACAGCAACTCTATGAGAGATGTGCACAAGTGCATCCACCAAGCCGTGTCAATGCAAGGAGCGCTCAGGCCCGATGCAGAAGCCGTTTGCGCTTGGGATGGAAGCTTTTCCTATCAACAGGTCCTGTCCCTGGCAGATCGTCTTGCCTGCCGTCTACAAGCGTCGGGTGTTGGGCCTGAAGTCTTTGTGCCCATCTGCTTCGACAAGTCTAAATGGGTTGTTGTCTCCATGCTGGCGGTCCTCAAAGTAGGCGGTATCTTTGTACCTCTCGACCCTTCGCAACCACTGCTTCGTCTACAATCTCTCGCGCAAAAGGTGGAAGCCAAGACGATCTTGTGCTCCCCTCAGCACCAGCGCATGCTAGAGACTGCAGCGCCAGAATTGATCCCCGTTGATGAGCAGCTTTTCACCCAACTACCCGACCAGAGCGACGAGGTCGACTGTGGATCGTGGCGAAACGGAGCCTACATGATTTTCACGAGTGGCACAACAGGCGAGCCCAAAGGCGCTCTCATCGAGCATGGAGCTCTCATGTCGAGTGCACTCGCCCACGGACCTGCCATGATGATGGACTCCAACACGCGATCGTTCCAATTTGCTGCGTCTACCTTTGACGTGAGCATCACTGAGATCTTGACATGCATGATCTTGGGTGGATGTGTCTGCATACCAAGCGAAGAAGATCGCCTCAACGCAGTGGAAGAGGCCATCACAGAGCTCCGAGTAAACTGGGCGCTGTTGACCCCGACATTCGTCAAGTTCATCAACCCTGACAATGTCCCGACGTTGAAGACACTCGTCACTGGGGGAGAGGCCATGACGCAAGCTGTCATTCGTCCATGGTCGCACATCAACCTCATCAACTGCTACGGCCCTGCAGAGACGTCTGTTGTTTCGCACGTTCATCGAGGCATGGTAAAAGGGACTAATCCTCTGAATATTGGCCATCAGGTCGGCATACACTGCTGGGTAGTGGATCGGGACAATCACAATCGTCTCATGCCCGTTGGCGCAGTGGGAGAATTAGTCATCGAAGGCCATACACTCGCACGGGAGTACTACAAGGAGCCCGAGAAGACGGGTGAAGCATTTATTGAAGATCCATCGTGGGCGAAAAACCAGCCGTCGCGAACCAGGCCTAGAAGGATGTACAAGACGGGCGATCTCGTCAAGTACAACCACGACGGGACATTCCATATCGCCGGCCGCAAAGACGCACAGATCAAGTTTCACGGGCAGCGTATCGAACTCGGAGAGATAGAGCATCACATCAATACCAGCGCCAGCATCAAGCACGGCATGGTCGTCCTACCGAGAGATGGCTTCTGCAATGGCAGACTTCTGGCTATCGTGCAGCTCTGCGATGATCTCAATCAGGACCTCGTGCCAAATGGTCAGTCCTATAAGCTCATCTACGGCGAGCTTGAGAGTATCGCACAGGACAAGATCGCAGAGGTTAAGCATCTACTTAGCGAGAGGCTACCTTCGTACATGATACCCTCTATGTGGCTCCCCGTTGAGTTTATCCCTCGTCTCCAATCCGGGAAGCTCGATCGGAAGCAGACAGCAAAATGGGTGGACAACATGAGCGAGGCTTTGTATCGAAAGCTCAATCCCGTGGCAGTAGCCATACAGAGTTCGGGGGATCTCAAGTTTGAAAGCAAGATCGAGATGGAACTCCACAAGATCTGGACTTATGTCCTGAACCTCAAAGAAGAACAGCTCAGCCTCGCACAATCCTTCCTCAGTGTCGGCGGTGACTCCATCTCCGCGATGCAAGTAATGAGCGAGTGTAAGAAACGTGGTCTCGGCCTGGCAGTCTCGCACATCATCAACTGCAAGTCCATCAGAGCACTGGCATCACGAGTCAAGGATATCGAAAGGCCTACACTTCTGCAAGAGATGGTGGAAGAGCCGTTTGACCTCTCACCCATCCAGAAGCTCTACTTTGCGAGGCCGAATTACGACCAGGGTCACTACAACCAGAGCTTTCTCCTTCGGACGAGCCAACGTATTCATGAGGTGGATCTGCGGAAGGCAATGGAGACCCTTATTTCCAGGCACTCGATGCTCCGTGCGAGGTTTGAGCAGGATGCTAGTGGGGAGTGGCAGCAACGCATCACCAATGACGTTGCGTCGTCATATCGGCTGCGCGCCTCGGACCTGGCTTCGCAAGAGGACGTCGATGACTCGCTTGTCGACAGCCAGACCTGCCTAGATCCTGTTCAAGGCCCCCTTGTCGCTGCTGACTTGATTAACCGAGGGGCAGAAGAGCAGCTCCTGTTCGTCGTGGCGCATCACCTGGTCATCGACCTTGTATCCTGGAGAATCATCCTCCAAGAGCTAGAGGAGATATTACTCCGGCCCGAAGCTGTGCACGATGCAGACCATCCTCTTCCATTTCAGGTCTGGTGTAAGATGCAGTCTGAGCATGCTGAGGCGCAGACACCTGACCAAGTCCTACCGATTCAGGGTATCCCCGACGGAAACGCTGAGTACTGGGGCATGACAGACACTCCCAATATCTATGGGCAGATGGTTCGTCAAGGCTTTAAGATTGGACCAGACCAAACATCTCTCCTTGTATCCAAGTGCCATGACGCCCTAAGAACAGAGATCCCGGATGTTCTCATGGCAGCGATGGTGTATTCCTTTGGCCAGATATTCACCGACCGTCCAATCCCCGCCATATTTGCAGAAGGCCACGGCAGAGAAGCCTGGGACACCTCAATCGACTTATCCAACGTGGTAGGATGGTTTACTACCATTTACCCCGTCTTCGCTGGATCAGATTCGCAGACCAGTCTCATCGATACAGTCAAGATGATCAAGGACGCAAGACGCAAAGTTCCTGATAACGGTCGGCCTTACTTTGCCAGTCGCTGGCTGACGAAGGAAGGCCAAGAAGCGTTTTCTCGCCACTGGCCTTTGGAGATCACCTTTAACTACCTAGGTCAGTACCAGCAACTCGAGCGTGAGGGTGCTCTTTTCACTCCCGAGAGCAACATCGCTGGCGAGATAAGAGAGGCTAGTCAAGGTGCAGACGTCGGGCCTCTGACAACTAGCATCTCCCTGTTCGAGGTATCAGCAGTCATAGTCAAGGGATCTCTCCGTTTCTCATTTGGGTTCAACCAGAACATGAAACACCAACCGCAGATCCGCGAGTGGATTTCCTGCTGCGAGCAGAGTCTCGGCGAGGTCATTACGTCTCTGGCCTCCATGGCACCTGAGCCTACTCTAAGCGACTTCCCGCTCCTGTCTCTGACGTATGATCGGCTGAGGGTATTCACTGAGGAGAAACTGCCCGAGGCTGGGATCACAGACATTAGTCTTATCCAAGATGCGTACCCTTGCTCTCCGATGCAGTCCGGGCTCTTGGTCAGTACCACAAGGGAGAACGCTGCTTACGCTGCCTACACACTCCATGAAGTCAGGGCCAAGAGCGGAGAGACTGTGGAGGCTGAGAAACTCATTGCGGCTTGGAAACGCATGGTGCAATACCATCCTATTCTGAGAACTATATTCTTGGAGAGTGTGACGTTGGAGGACTCCATCTACGACCAAGTGGTGCTCAAGGAAGTTGAAGTTTCATTCTCTATTCTTGAGAGCGGCACAGATGAGGATGCGATTGCGGCGCTGGAAGTACCTACGAACCATGGCGACAACGTATCCCGACTACTACACAACTTCCACGTCTGTAAAGCAAAGAGCGGCAAGGTCTTTTGTAGACTAGACATCAGTCATGTCATCATGGATGGCACTTCGCTGTCGATCCTCTTCCGCGATTTTGCAATGGCATATCAAGACATGCTCAAGGCTGAAACAGGCCCGCTGTATCGCGATTACATCAAAGCTCTTCAAAGCCAGCCGGTCCAACCTGGTATCGAGTACTGGAAGTCTTACCTCGCTGGTATCGAGCCATGTCTCTTCCCTGTTTTGGATGACGGGGAGATTGCAGAGGTGAAGGAGCTGCGACACTTGAGGGTCAGATTTGACGAGCTCGCTAAACTACAAAGTCTGTGTGAACGACAGGGCGTCACTATTGTCAATGCCATCTACGCTGCCTGGGCAGTCACGTTGCGTTTATACACTGGCCCCGACCAAGTCTGCTTTGGTTATCTGACATCAGCTCGTGATCTGCCAATCGACGGTATCCGCGATATGATCGGTCCCATCATCAACATGGTCACATGCCGTGTCAACGTTGACAGCACAACCAACTTGGCAGACATCATGACCTCAGTGCAGAGAGACTATCTCGAAAGTCTAGAGTATCGCCACACACCACTGGCCCAGGTCCATCACGCTCTTCAGCTCTCCGACGCTGTTCTGTTCAACACAGCCCTATCGTACAGAAAGCTACCGCCAGCACCGCAGACGGACCTTGTGTTCGAGGAATGCTGCCCTACCTATGACCCTGACGAGTACAATGTATCCGTCAACATAGAAGCAGGCGAGAACGACATGGCGATTGACTTGATGTACTGGTCTGATACTCTCTCTGATGGACAGGCTGCCAATGTTGCTAGCACTTTCACAAAAGCGCTCAGAAATATTCTATATCACTGCAACCAGCCCGTTGGCCAGCTCGACCATTTGGGTTCTCGGCATCGCAACCAGATCAGTCAATGGAACCAGCGGATTCCTGACGCCGTTGAGAGTTGCGTGCATGACTTGTTCAAGCAGCAAGTTGCCTTGCGTCCCGAAAGCCCCGCGGTTGCCTCATGGGATATGAGTTTTACGTACGCAGAGCTTGATGCTGCCTCTGACAAGCTTGCCCGTCATATTGCTTCCTTGGGCCTTGGCCTAGAGACCTTTGTGATGGTCTGCTTCGAGAAGTCTGCCTCTGCTATCGTTTCTTTGCTTGCTGTTCTCAAAGCCGGCGGTGTATGCGTACCTTTGGACCCAGCACATCCGGAAGCTGCGCACCGACTTCGCGTCGAGGATACAGGTGCTACTATCGCCCTTGTATCACCCTCATTAGTGACCAAGCTCAGTTCCATCGTCAAGACAACGGTGACTGTGGACGCACATCTACTCCAAACCATCTCTACGGCACTTGAACCACCTCTTCCTCAAGTCACACCTCACAACGCCTGCTTCGTTATCTACACGTCTGGTAGCACAGGGCGTCCTAAGGGTGTAGTGCTTGAGCACAGAGGCATCGCCAGCAACGCCATCTACTCAGGCCCTAAGCTAGGCTACGGCCCAGACTCGAGGGTGCTACAGTTCGCTTCGTACACCTTTGACAACAGTCTTGCCGAGATTTTCAGCACCATCAGTCTGGGAGGCTGCGTATGCGTGCCCTCCGACCATGAGAGGCTAAACGACTTGGCCGGAGCAATTAATCGGTACAGCGTCTCGTTGGCTGATATAACACCCACAGTGGCCTGCTTCCTCAAGCCATCTGAAGTTCCGACTTTGGAGACTCTGGCTCTCGGAGGTGAAGCCGTGACTGCCAAGTGCGTTAGCATCTGGCGCGACTTTGTGTCTCTACGATGCTGCTACGGGCCGTCGGAATGCTCCGTCAATTCGAACTTCTCTGGGGATATCGCTCAGCCAGGGAAAGTCAACAACATTGGCCGTGCCATTGGTAGCGTCGCTTGGGTAGTCGATGTGACCAATCACAACCTTCTCGTCCCAATTGGTTGCGTAGGCGAGCTCCTCATTGATGGACCTATCGTGTCCAGAGGCTACCTGAGTCTTCCAGGCAAGATGGCAGAGTCCTTTGTTTCCCCACCTACTTGTATCGAGGGAATCATTGAGAACGGGAGACGGGATCGCAAGCTCTACAAGACCGGAGACCTTGTGCGTTACAACTCTGACGGCACCCTTACATACTTGGGGAGGAAGGATACCCAGGTTAAGCTCAACGGCCAGCGAATCGAGCTTGGAGAGATTGAGCACCACATCGAGGAAAGTCTTCCCAAGGGCTGGGAGTCTGCAGTGGAGCTCATCACATCACAGGGCAGGAAGTTGCTCGCCTGCTTCATCTGTGCTAATGGTGATGTTTCCCTCCGAGAAACGAGTGATGAGAGCACCATACTCGACATGGATGAAGTTTTGAGATCTCTTGCAAAAGACCTCGAGATTTTGCTGTTCAATGCAGTCCCCGCGTACATGGTCCCATCCGCATGGCTCCCCGTCTCCAAGATGCCTCTGACTTCGTCAGGCAAGCTCAATCGGCGCAGTCTGAGGGTTCTTGGTGAGTCGGTACCAGCAGCTAAGATGAAGTCTTACAAGCTTGCCCTCAAGAGTGGTAGAGCGCCGTTCAGCGAGATAGAGAAGCAGCTGGCTGTAATGTGGGCTCAACTACTCAACATCGACGTGGCGTCTATCGGAGTCCAAGATCATTTCTTCAAGCTTGGAGGAGACTCGATTGGGGCCATGCAGCTTGTGACGCTGGCTCGATGTTCTAACATCGACTTGACCGTGGCTGGAGTGTTCCAGAAGCCATCACTACTGGATATGGCCGAGTCCGCGGTTCCGTTATCCAAGGGTCCTACTACAACGTATCGGCCATTCTCGTTGTTGCCTGGCGAGTGTTCGGTCGATGTATTACGACAAACTGTTGCTGAATTTGCTTGCATCGACGTCGATGATGTTCAGGACATCTACCCTTGTTCCGCATTGCAAGAGGGTCTCATGGCTCTCTCTACTAAGGAGCCTGGAGCTTACGTTGCGCAACTCGTCTATCGATTGCCAGCTGATATCGACACCATCAGGTTCCAGAAGGCTTGGAGCATTGTGGTGGAAGCTGAGCCAACGCTGCGAACGAGGATTGTTCACACAGAAGATGTTGGGTTCGTGCAGGTTGTTGTCGCCGGCGAAGCACCTCATTGGTCTACCTTTGCCAGCCTATCCGATGCCGACGGGATTCGACGCCAACTTCCACTGTATAACGGTGCGAGATTGACCAACTACGGTCTCGTCGACGATAGCTCTACCGGCAAATGCTTTGTCTGGACTATCCATCATTCTATCTATGATGGCTGGTGTCTTCCTCTCATCCTTGACAAGGTCAAGCAATGCTACCACGATGATCTGACTTCCACGCAAATCAAGGGTCCCGACTACTCCGAGTTCATCAAGTATCTCACAGACATCGACCGGAATCAGGACATCGACTTCTGGAAGTCCCATCTCTCCAACATATCGACCCAGCACTTCCCACGTCTCCCCAACGCCGATTACCAGTCTTCCGCAACGAGTCTGCTAGTTCACAAAGCAGCTTTGGCAAGCCCATCAGGATCAGAGATCACAGCTGCGACTAGGATTCGCACAGCTTGGGCGATGGCGGTCTCTACCTACTCTGGAGCCAACGACGTTATCTTCTGGGAGACCATGACAGGGCGCGATGCTCCTGTTGTCGGCATTGAAGACATGGCGGGTATCACGTTGGCGACTGTTCCAACACGTGTAGTCATCGACCCTTCACAAACCGTTGCTAGTCTTCTTGCCTCTGTGCAGGATCACTCAGCGGCTGTGAGAAGACACCAATTCGCTGGGATTCAGTGCATCAGGAACATCAACACTGACACAGCCCTTGCTTGCGGCGCTCAGAACCTCTTGGCCATCAACTATGGACCTCGCGAGTCGGCGGATACTTTTTGGTGCGAGCAGTCAAACGAGATGGCTGGTACGAACTTCTACTCGTCATACCCACTCATGCTATCATGCCACTTTGCAGACGGCGAGCTCGAGACTGTCGTACACTTTGCCCCCAACGTTATACCTGAGCGTCAGATGCAGCGTGTAATGGATCACTTTGCGCTGATGCTGGAGTCAGTGTCGTCGTCTGATCTTTTGGGTGAGAAGGTTGGCGATGTACCTTTGTTGAGCTGCAATGATCAACAGACGCTGCTTAATATGAGCCGTACTCTCCCCCTGCCCTCAGGACGACTCATTCACGACGCTATCGGGGTTCAGACACTTGCCCAACCACGAGATAAGCTCGCTGTCGTGTCGTGGGACCAAAATCTCACATACGCGGATCTGGACACTCAATCCACACGTCTTGCTAGTGTTTTGGTGGCAAATGGCGTTTCAGTCCATTCCATCGTTCCCTTCTGTATGGACAAGTCATCTCTGGTCGTTGTATCCATCCTGGCCATTCTCAAATCGGGTGCTGCCTTTGTGCCTCTCGACCCAGCGCACCCCGACGCTCGGATCAAGGGCATTCTCACAGACACTGGGGCTACAGTCGTTCTCTCATCTGATCAACACGCCAAGCGATTGACAAAGCTCGGATCGCATGTCATCTCCGTCGCGCAAGCTCTGGCAGACGGTGGTATCCAAGGCCAAGACGACCCTACCAACCAAGCGCCTCTATCATTATCCGCCACCAGCCCCGCTTACATCATTTTCACCTCTGGCACAACTGGGAAGCCCAAGGGAACCATGATCGGCCACTCCGCATTCTGCACCGGTGCTTATGCACACGGTCGCGCCATGGGCATGTCAAAATCTTCACGCGTCTTGCAGTTTGCCTCCTATACCTTCGACGCCAGTATCATGGAAATCCTCACCACGCTTATCCACGGCGGAACTGTTTGCGTACCAAGTAGTGACGAGCGTCTCCACGATCTTGCGGGTGCTATCAACAGAATGCACGTCAACTGGGCTCTGTTAACGCCTTCGGTGGCCCAGCTGCTTCAGCCATTGTTTGTCCCTGGTCTAGAGACGCTCGTGCTCGGAGGTGAGGCCATGTCTTCGGCTCATATCTCATCGTGGGCGCCGTCAGTTCGCCTCATGAACGCATATGGACCCAGTGAGACTGCTGTAGTGGCTGCTGTCAACCCGAATGTTGCACTAGACTCCTCTCCCTCGAATATTGGACATGCTGTCGGTGGTATCTGCTGGGTCACTGATCCCGTCAACCACGACAGACTTATGCCCATCGGCGTTGTCGGCGAGCTTGTGATTGAAGGTCCGATCCTCGCTCAAGGGTATCTGAATGATCCTGAGAGAACTGCAGAGTCGTTCATCACCAACCCAAAGTGGTGTCAACACTTCCCGTCGGCTGCTACAGACAAGGAACGCAGTTTTTACAAGACGGGAGACTTGGTCAAACTTACTGAGGATGGGATTGAGTTCCATGGGCGCAAGGATGATCAAGTCAAAGTCAACGGTCAGAGAATCGAACTGTCCGAGATTGAACATCATTTGAGCGCAGACCCGGCAGTCGAATCCTCTCTGGCCGCAGTTCCAGCTTCTGGCCCGTTCAAAGTCCGCCTAATAGCCATTCTATCCCTCCATTCACTTGGAACCATCGAGGGAGATGATGAGATGCAGATCATATCCAAGTACCCTCCGTCCCTGTTGGTGGGTATTCGCGAAGGCCTTGCAAGGCATCTCACATCCTACATGATCCCATCTCTGTGGATTGTGGTCAGCCATATTCCCCTCCTCCCCTCTGGCAAGCTCGACCGCAGGCGCACTCTGAGGTGGGTTGAGGACATGACTCTTGAGCAATACCACCTCGTTCTTGATGCCCAGGAAGAGGCGTCTGCGCTGGATAGAGAACCATCGGAAGTTGAGATCAAGCTTAGGGTTGCTTGGGCCAAGGCCCTCAACCTCAAGGTCGATATGGTTCCATTCAAGCAGTCGTTCATCCACCTCGGCGGTGATTCGATATCCGCTATGAAGCTGATGGCCATTTGTCGCTCCTCCAACATGGCTGTATCTGTCAGCCAGATCATGCGATCCAAATCCATCATCGACCTTGCCTCTGCTGTCACCAACGTTAAGGAAGTCTTGTACGACGAAGAACAGCTGGAGAAACCTTTTGAACTCTCACCGATTCAAAGAGTCTACTTTGAGAACATCGGTCTAGGTTCTCATCATTTCAACCAGAGCATGACTCTGACTACGACCCGCACCATCACCCTGCAAGAACTGTCAGATGCTCTGCGCTCTATCGTCAAGTTACATAGCATGATGCGTGCTCGTTTCTCGCAGGTTGATGGAGAATGGACCCAGCGAATTACCAGCGATGTAGCTGGCTCCTTCGCACTCCGTTCACACGGCATCGTTGATGAGAAGCGACTCTTAGAGTTGGTGGCGGGGAGTCAGACTATCCTAAACATTGTTGATGGACCGACCTTGGCTGCTAATATGTTTGAGATGGAGGGTACCGGCAACCAGATTGTCACATTCGTTGCTCATCACCTGATTGTCGATGTCGTGTCTTTGAACATCATCCTACAAGACCTAGAAGGGTATCTGTCATCATCTACCTACAGCCCTTTCAAGTCAGTCTCTTTCCAGACGTGGAGTTCCAAACAACGGGACGAGGCTCAGAAAGTCTCACTGGAGCATTTATTCCATGATATGCCAGTCCCTCCATCGGACCGCCGGTATTGGGGAATGGAAGGCTTGCCAAATCTTCATGGCGACTCAGTCACAGAGACAATGACAATACCCAATGGCACATCAACCCTGCTCTTAGGAAGTAGCCATGATGTCGTCGACGTCTTGCTAGCATCACTGTTAGCATCTTTCCGCCAAACCTTTCCAGACCGGTCTTCGATGCCCCCCATATTCAACGAGGGTCATGGACGAGAGCCCCCGGATGACACTGTGGATTTATCACGCACCTTTGGGTGGTTCACCACTCTCTGTCCTGTCTTTCTCCCCGAGATCATTCCCGCTGAACACGACATCCTTGATGTTGTGCGCTGGGTGCGAGACTTTCGGAGAAAACTCCCTGGCAATGGTCGACCTTACTTTGCTTACAGCATGTCGCCTGACTCGGAGTCCTCGATCGAGTTCCCAGTTGAAATTGCCTTTAACTTCCTTGGCCATACACAAGACTTGGGAACAGAGGATTCCGTGTTCAAGTCTGTCGACGGGAACATGTTGGACTCTTTGAGCTCGCAGTCCGACATTGGAGCCAACATCCCACGATTGGCACTCATCGAGATTTCTGCTTCTTTCACTGACCAAGGGCTGATCTTTGACTTTTCCTTTAACCGTCACATGGAGCACCAATCGTCTATCAGCAGATGGATCGAGAGTTGCAGCGACCACATACGCCGAGTAGCCCAAATGTTATCTCAGGCCACACCAGAGCCTTCCCCAGATCTGTCTCTACTTCCTCTGGCCTTCAGGAAGAATTCCCAGGTTACGCAGGCTCTCGCTGAGGTGGGCATCTCTGCCGACAACGTCGAAGCAGTATACCCATGCTCTTCAGTTCAGCAGGGCATCCTATTTTCCCAGATCAAGGACTCTGGATACTACTCTTACTCCATTACTTTTTCGGTTTCATCCACAAGACAAGGCGATGCGATCGACGTGCAAAGATTATCGGAAGCCTGGAAGCGTGTTATACATCGACATTCCACGCTTCGTACCGCGTTTGTCGACAGCACCCTACAAGAGGGCGCTATCAGTCAAGTGGTTCTAAGGAATCACAATGGCAACATTTCCATCGTCGAGTGTTCCTCTGCAGATTTAGACCATAGTCTCAGTGAGCTTTCAACACTCGGCCTTCCGACGAACCAGCCTCCTCACCGCCTCACAATCTTCAACACCGGAGAGGATGCAGTGCTGTGCGTTCTTGAGATGAGCCATGCTATCTCCGATGGAACCTCTATGCCAATTCTGTTCCGCGATCTTGGCCAAGCGTACGAGCGTAGCTTGGATACTGCCAACCTTGCCGTTTATAGGGACTACGTCTCCTTCTTGCAGCGGAGTGGAGGCTCTCAGGACGCCGAGTACTGGAAGGCGTATCTAGACGGCGCTGAGCCTTGTTGCCTACCTCTGCTGACAGACGGGACTACAGCGCCCAGGACTCTTCAAACCCTTACTCAAGGTATTTCGCATGCCGCTGAGCTTCAAGCACCTTGCACTGAAAGAGGCATCACCCTATCCAACCTTCTACAACTAGCTTGGGCACTGGTCCTCCAAGCATACACAGGCCTTGACGATGTGTGCTTTGGCTATCTCGTTGCGGACAGAGATGTACCCGTCAGTGGCATTGACGAGGCAATTGGCGTATTCATCAGTATGCTCGTCTGCCGGGTCCGCCTCGATCCATCCACCAGCCTCGACAATGCCATGCGAAGCATCCAGGAGGACCTCGCCACAGCCATGAACCACAAGAATGTCTCACTTGCCAGCTTCCAACACGCGGCGGGTATGTCCAACGAACCTCTCTTCAACACCGCCTATTCGTTCCAGCGTAGATCAGTCTCCAAAGACATGGCGACAGGTGCCATTTCGTTCGACGTCAAGGATGCGCAGGATCCTAGCGAGTACGACATGACTGTCAATGTCGAAGTCTGGGACTCGAGTGTGGAACTACAGTTGTGCTACTGGCAAGACAAAGTCTCAGACGCCCAAGCTGTCAACATTGCTTGTACTTTTGACCAGGTCCTTTCCTCGATTGCGACGTGCGACACAGGACTTCCGGTTGGTCAACTGGACATTCTCAGTGACCATGGTAGACAGCAGCTGATGTCGTGGAACAACGCTGAGCCCGAGGTCTTGAACGAATGTGTGCACCACGTCTTCGAGCACAATTGTCAACGACTACCAGACCAGACACCCGCTATCGACGCCTGGGATGCCACATTTACCTACCCTGAACTCGATGCAGCGGCTTCGCGATTCGCTCAGTACCTCGTCTTTCTCGGTATCGGGCCCGAGATGTACGTCCCACTCTGTTTCGAAAAGTCAGCGTGGACCGTCGTTGCCATGATGGCAGTACTCAAAGCCGGCGGCGCCTTTGTTCCTCTTGATCCTTCTCATCCACCAGACCGTATCAAGTTCTTGGTGAATAATGTTGACGCCAAACTCATCATCTGCTCCTCGTCCTTGAAGGCCAAGTTTGACAGCCTGGATCTTCCTGCAATCCCTCTTGGCAAGGAGACCATGTCGTTGCTGCCTCCAGTGTTACCGGACTCACCCAAGATCAATGCTCGGCCTGACAACGCTGCCTACATCATCTTCACCTCAGGCACGACAGGTGTTCCCAAGGGAACGATAATCAAGCATGCTTCCTTCACCACCGGAGGTACGGCCCATGCCAAGGCCATCATGATGACATCTTCCTCTCGTGTGCTGCAGTTTGCGTCGCACACATTCGATGCCAGCGTCATGGAGATCCTCTCTACCTTGCTAGTGGGTGGTTGTATCTGTATTCCCAACGACCAGGACCGCATGAACGACTTGCCAGGCGTCATTAACAAGTTCAATGTGAACTGGACCTTGCTCACACCATCAGTGGCGAGTGTTCTCAAGCCTGGCAGTCTGTCTACCCTCAAGGTCCTGGTCACTGGCGGCGAAGCAATGTCGAGAGATCACATTACAAAATGGGCTGGCCATGCAGCTCTCGTCAACGCTTACGGACCTAGTGAGACGAGTGTTATCGCAGCAACAAGCACAAAGGTCTATCACGACGGAAACATTATCAACAGTGACCCAGGTACTATCGGTCACGCTGTTGGTAGTCGTTGCTGGGTCATCGATGCGCGAAACCACAATCGTCTAATGCCAATCGGCGGCATCGGTGAACTACTCGTCGAAGGGCCCATTGTGGCCAGAGGCTATCTTGGTAACGAGTCAAAGACGAGAGAGGCATTCATCCAACCTCCGTCTTGGCGTATAGGCATGAAGCTTGAGGGAGATGCCATCGGTCGTATGTACAAGACTGGTGATCTGGTCATGTACAACTCGGATGGATCTCTCAAGTACGTTTCACGCAAGGATACGCAGATCAAGCTCAATGGACAACGTATTGAGCTTGGTGAGATTGAGTACCATGTCCAAGCTCACTTACCAGACTCCATTCAAGCCGCTGTTGATATAGTTGTTCCGCAGAGCAAGACGTCAACCAAAGCACTAGCCGTCTTCTTTACCAGCGACGATGATGTCAAGGACCTTCTTACCCAAGAAGTTGATCCGCTTCTTGCAAGTATATCAAGTGCTTGTACTGACCTTGCCCAGTCCCTCAAGTCAGCCCTTAGGAATGCTCTGCCATCGTACATGGTACCCAGCATCTACATTCCGCTTTCTAAGATGCCATTGACCTTGGCTGGGAAACTCGATCGTCAGAGACTCAAGGCAATTGCCAAGTCTATACCACCTACACTGATGGCTTCCTACAAGCTCTCTGGAGTCTCCCGAACCGGAAACCTCCCTACGACAGCGATGCAGCGCGAGCTTCAGAAAGCCTGGGCAACAGTCTTGAACATTCCCATCGACCAGATCAGCAAAGAAGATAGCTTCTTCAGACTCGGCGGTGATTCAGTCGACGCCATGAAGCTCGTTGCGGCGGCTAGGGTGGAAGGCCTTCTCATTACTGTCATGGCCATCTTCAGCAACCCTGTCCTGTCAGACATGGCAATGTCCTGCAAACACGCAGAAGAAGCTCTTATCTCGGCCATCGACCCGTTTTCGCTCCTTTCAGACATCGAAGACTCTTCACTGCTTCTGCATGAGATTTCTGGTCGATGCGACGTGCACGGGAGTCAGATTCTGGATATCTACCCTTGTAGCTCTCTCCAGGAGGGTCTCGTTGCCTCTACTCTGCAACAATCAGGCGCATACGTCGCTACTTATGTTTTCGAGCTTCCCTTGGACATTTCCATGGATCGTTTGAAGCTTGCTTGGCAGAAGACTGTTGATCGAGTCGACATCTTGAGAACGCGCATCGTAAACACGTCGCTCAAGTCCTACCAAGCTGTTCTTGCTCCTCATGACATTGAGTGGGAATATCATAGCGACCTCGAGTCTGCTACAGCCAAGGCTGGATCGGTACCTGATCGTAATGGAGGAGCCTTAGCCCGCTACAGTATTGTCAAGGCGTCTGATGATGGGTCTTGCCACTTTGTATGGGTTGTTCATCACGCGCTATATGATGCGTGGAGTATGCCGTCTTTACTCAAGATAGTGTCTCAGTTCTACCATGGAGATACTGCTCATAATCATGTGGTTGAATACGCCAACTTCATCAAACACCTTGTCGACGCTGACGCCGAAGCCTCTGACGAGTTCTGGAAGACCAGGTTCCAGGACGCCTCTTCCGTATCACATTTCCCCAAAGTCTCTTCGGCACCAACCGCGCAATCATGCCATGAGTCTCTAACACATACGATCCAGCACATCATGAGTGGACTTGGCATAGACATAACGATCCCAACAATCGTCCGGGCAGCATGGGCGCTTGTACTGAGGTCTCAAACTGGCTCTGACGATGTCGTCTTCGGCGAGACCCTGTCTGGACGTGACGTTGCCCTCGATCATGTACAAGATATCCTTGGACCGACATTAACCACGGTGCCATCACGAGTTCAAATCGATCGTAACAGTTCCATTGTCGATCTCTTGACGGGTCTTCATCAGCGAGCCACGCAGGTGATCCCCCATCAACACGCGGGTCTGCAGCGCATCAGACGCCTTAGCGATGCCATATCGATCGCATGTGACTTCCAGAACCTGCTGGTCATACAGTCATCCGACCAAGTAACGGGCCAGAATGACTTGCTGCACCCGATACAACACGATGGTGGTCAACAAAGCTTCTTCACATATCCACTTGTTGTTGAATGCTCCATCGAGTCGCACGAGCTCGTCTTGACGATTCACCACGATGACAAGATCATATCTAGTTGGCAAGCGCAGCGTATCGCCCAGCAGTTCGACGCGTTGGTGGAGCAGCTCACGGATCTATCACTTCGAGAACCCAGCCGCAAGGTATCAGAGCTTCGACTCTACAGCCAAGAGGACGTGGAGACGATCAATGGATGGAACAGCAGAGTCCTGCAGTCCGCAGTAGAAGGTATCCCGGACTTGTTCTGGCAGTCAGTAGCAACCAAGGGTAACGACACCGCCATTCGTGCCTGGGACGGTCAACTCAGCTACGGTGATCTTGCCCAGCACGCGTCACATCTAGCAAGGATACTCCTGCAAAAGGGCGTACGCGCTGAGGAACGGGTCCCATGCTGTATGGACAAATCTCTGTGGACGACAGTCTCGATGCTCGCTGTCATACTCGCCGGCGGCGCAATCGTTCCTATGGATCCTGCGCATCCTTCCGCTCGCCACGCTGAGATCACCCGCGACTGCAAGGCCCGTGTTGTGTTGTGCGCGCCGCAATATCAGGAGCGCTTTCGGGGTCTTGTCGAATCTGTTCTTTTAGTCGACGCTGACCTATTCACTGCCAAACTACCTTGTCAAGAACTTCCTACCCAGAATCTAACAACTGTCGCACCTCGAGACGCTGCATTTGTCATCTACACCTCTGGCAGTACCGGAAAGCCCAAAGGCGTTGTCATTGAACATGGCTCGTTTGTCACTAGCTCCAAGGCTTTTATGAAACGCATGAACATGAGTCCATCTTCCGCTGTACTCCATTTTGCATCCTACGCATTCGACATTGCCATGGTAGAGACATTTGCTCCTCTGACTTGTGGTGCCTGTGTCTGCATTCCAAGTGAGGAAATGAGGATGTCGGATCTCGCAGGTTCTATGAGCACCCTTGGTGTGACTTGGGCATTCCTAACGCCATCGCTTGCGAATCTACAGGACCCTTCCAGGTTCACTACGCTGAAGACGCTGGTCTGTGGAGGCGAGACACTGACACCCGAAACGATGAGTGCCTGGGGAGATAAGGTCGAGCTGATCAATGGCTACGGACCAGCAGAGTGCACCATGTTTGCCGTCGCCAACAACGCCGTGTCCGCCTCTAAGGACCCTGCGAATATCGGCCACGCCATGGACGGGAACCATACTTGGGTCGTCGATCCGAGAGATCACAACTGCCTCGTCCCTGTAGGCTGTGTGGGAGAACTCCTCATCAGTGGTCCCATTGTAACCCGTGGGTACTTGAACGATGAGGAAAAGACGGTTGCATCGTTCATAGAGGACCCAGCGTGGATGCACCTCTTCACCAGCGAGTCAGTACGTCTATACAAGACAGGCGACTTGGTGAGATATTGTCCTGATGGGTCCCTCGATTATCTAGGACGCAAGGATCACCAGGTAAAGCTTCACGGCCAGCGCATGGAGCTCGGTGAGATCGAGGCTCGTCTTGAGTCTGACCCGCGTATTCGCCAGGTCTTAGTCAATCTACCTAGATCTGGTACTTTCAAGGGCCATCTGGTGGCCATTACTTCTCTCCAGGACCTTGTACCCACTGACTCGACCGTTCCCACGTCTGGCTTCGTCCCTATTCCTGAATCCGCCATAGATGTTGCCCGATCACAGGTCTGCGCGATGCAACACGATCTGGCCTCGACACTTCCACCTTATATGATTCCTTCAATATGGCTCGCCGTTCAAAGCATTCCCCTCATACTGTCTGGCAAAATTGACAGAGCCAGTGCGAGCAGTTGGCTGGCAGATGCAGATGCGGACTTTTGTAGGGTCACCATTGACTTGGACCATGGACAAGATACTGTCGACGCAGAAATTACACCTATTGGCCAGCAGCTCAGACGTATCTGGGCGTCGATTCTGAACATCTCAGAGACAGAAATGCCTATGAACCGTTCGCTCATTTCCCTCGGCGGCGACTCCATCATGGCGATTCAGATACTCACACGCTGTCACGACCAGTCTATTTCATTGACTATGCAGGACATCATGAGCGCCAAAGGAATTTCGGAGTTAGCTACTGTTGTCGCCGCTCAAGAACACCGAGTGAAAGACAACTACGAGGAAGATGACGATGAAGCATTCGAGTTATCCCCAATCCAACGCCTCTTCTTCGACAACAGCGCCAATAAGGATCACGGGGACCGTTTCAACCAAAGTCAACTCTTGTCCATCAACAAGCATAACGAGGTATCTAGCCTCCAAGATGCTCTTGACGCTCTTGTTGATAGGCACCCGATGCTTCGCGCGCGGTTCAACAAGCTCTCTGATGAGCAGTGGACACAGCACATCGTTTCCCATGTCCAAGGTTCATATGGCTTTCAACACCATGCGATCGCCGGAGAGCCTGACATGATTCCAATCATAGTCGCCAGCCAGAGTAGCATCAATATTTCTGGTCCCGTCTTTGTGGTAGATCTATTCACACTGTATAATGGCTCTCAAGTAATGTCACTTGTAGCTCATCATCTAGTCGTCGACATCGTTTCATGGATCAATATCATCCACGATCTCGAGGCACTACTGACCTCTACTTACTTGCCGCCCACCAAGCCCCTCTCATTCCGCAGATGGAATGCTTTACAGATCGAACATGTCAATTCCCTCAACAAGCACGCATCACTTCTGCCTTTTGATGTACAGCCTGCCGACTTGGACTTCTGGGGCATGTCAAAGATTGCCAACGTCTACGGAGACATGAGACAGAAGTCGTTCGCCATCACAGAGAGTGATGTTGCCTCCTCCATACTGGGCGACGCGCACAGAGCCCTCAAGACAGAACCACTCGATCTATTCATCACAGCGATTCTCAAATCCTTTGCACAGACCTTCGGTAGCCGGGAGTTACCAACACTGTTCAATGAGGGCCATGGCCGTGAACCTTGGGATCAAACCATTGACCCTTCACAAACCGTCGGATGGTTCACCTCGCTCTGCCCTGTGCACGTATCACGACAGAGCCTCGATCACGGCGATGAAGTCGACCATGTTCGTAGGGTGAAGGATGTCCGCCGCAGCATTCCCAACAATGGCAGACATTACTTTGCGCATCGCTGCCTCGCCGATTCAGACAATGATGAACCAATGGAGATTTTGCTCAACTATCTTGGTCGCGCTCAGCAAACAAAGGACGGCGATTCTTTCTTCACCGCCGTTGACTTTCCATTCAAGGAGCAGGATGCTCTTGCTATCTCCGACGTCGCACCCGAGACCTCTCGCCTTGCCCTCTTCGAGATCTCTATATCCGTCCTTGACGCGGGCATTGAGTTTAGATTAATATACAACCGCCACATGCTTCACCAAGAGAGCATCGAGAAGTGGGTGGCCAATTGCAAGGAGATCTTCATCAACACTACGAGAAGGCTTGCCGAGACCGCTTCTGCTCCAACACTCAGCGACTTTCCTCTCTTACCCATCAGCTACACGGATCTGCACGAGATCATGACCACACATCTTCCCAACGCTCATGTCTCATTTGACATGGTGCAGGATATGTATCCATGCTCGCCTATGCAGACCGGCATATTGCTCAGCCAGCTCCTTGATCCGTCGCAGTATCTGTTCCACGTTGTTCTTCAACTCACTTCCCCCGACAGCTCTGCAATCGACACTGAGAAGCTCGTCCAAGCTTGTCACAGAGTCATTGAGCGTCATCCAGCATTGCGAACCATTTTTATCGATAGCCTACGTCAAGGCGGCTCCTTCGATCAGGTTGTTTTGAGGCCTTTTGAGTCTCGCATCAGCACTATCAAGTGTCGGGAGATCGATGTCATGGCCGAGCTGAACACCAGGTCACTCGGTGAGACCAACAAGAGGCACGATGGTCCTATGCTTCCGTATCAGATCACCATCTGCGAGACACCACAAGGAAAGGTTTTCATGAAACTTGAGCTGAACCACGCAGTTACTGACGGCGCTTCGACATCGATCATCCTCCGTGATATCTCTGACGCCTACACCGACAGCTTACCTCTTACTCAAGCCCCTTCCTACAAGGACTACATCAAATACATCTCCAACCAATCCACCACTTCTAGCCTTGACTTTTGGAAAGTCTATTTGTCGGGATCAGAACGCACCGGATTCCCAACCCTGAGCCCAGAGCTCATGACTGACCGCCGCCTACAGTCTGTCGCGGTCCAGTTCAGTCGTTTCCCAGAGCTACAATCTCTTGGTTCCAAGCTCGGGGTGACATTCTCAAACATGATCATGGTGGCGTGGGCTCTGTTACTTGGAGCTTATACAGACCGCCAGGACGTATGCTTTGGCTATCTAGCCTCTGGACGCGATGCCCTTATCGATGGCGTAGATGGCATTGTCGGTCCTCTCATCAACATGCTCGTGTTCCGCTTCCAGTTCACGACTGAGACACGTCTCGAGACACTCTTCTCCACCGCTCGAGAAGACTACATGGCCAGCCTACCGCATCAGCACTTCTCTTTGGCTCGCGTTAGCCATGCCTTGGGCCAATCGAAACGGGGCTTCTTCAACACGGCTGTGTCCATCCAGAATGCCGGTGTAACAAGTGTTTCCGAACCCGACTCTCTTACCTATGAAGCTGTAGATGCCCATGACCCAAGCGAATACGCCGTCACTCTCAGTGCCAATGCTACACGAGGTGACGAAGGTATTGTCTTCCGATACTGGACCAACATACTCTCAAGCTCGCAGGCCCAGGACCTCGCTATGAACATGTCAGAGCTACTCAACGATTTCATCGATCACAGCGAGAATACTCTCGTCCGTCTTCGGCTATTGCAGAGCTCACCGGTAGCTCTCAGTACATACACGCAATCGTCAGAGGTTGACGGCTCAACGTCTGAACATGACAACACGAACATCCAACCCAAAGCAAACAGCTCAGGAATCAGTGCCTCTTCCACTTTGATTGACCTTGGCGACGCAGGCTCCATGTCATCCAACATGTACAACTCATTCTCCCGCGACAGAAAACATCTCCACAACCAACTATCCGCACTATGGAGAGACAGTCTCGAATATGAGGGCTGTGCGATCTCACCTACCGACAATTTCTTTGAGTCCGGTGGTGACTCGATTATCGCCATGTCCATGGTGGGCAATGCCAGAGACCTGGACTTGCCACTCACTGTGGCTGATATCTTCAAGAATCCCGAGTTCGGTTCCTTGTTGGATTGTCTCAACGACAAGTCGTACAAGGATAGTGACAGGGCTTCTAGTCATGACCACGTGGAGATCTCGACTTCCAAGAAGGATACGTACATCACCTATGACCAGCCTTACAAGCCCCTCTCCATGCTTGAAGCAAATGATGCTGAGCAGTTCGTGCGAGACCATGTCTGTCCTGTTGTCGGCGTGTCTCGAGCCAGCATCATCGACGTCCTCCCAACTACCGACTTTCAAGACCAAGCCATCCACGGAAGCCTTCTCAAGTCACGATGGCAACTCAACTACTTCCATCTGGACTCTTCAGGCTCGCTTGACTTGGCGCTACTACAAGAGGCTATCACAAACGTCGTGGCCGCTTACGACATCTTGCGCACCGTCTTTGTCTCTCATCAAGGCCGCTACTTACAAGTCATCCTCCGCCACATGCAACCCACGCTCGTTGTTGAAGAAGTTGAGAGCATAGATCAATTTACTTCAGACCTTGAATTTGCCCATCGGAATGAGGTTTCGCGTCCTCATGAACTGTCCCTGCGCTTCATAGTTGCACGACACAAGTCATCAGAGCGACATCGAATCTTTATCAGGATATCTCACGCGCAGTATGACGGCGTATGCTTCCCGACTATACTGCAGGGTTTGAAAGCCTCATTTGAGGGAGAGCCTATCCATCCCACACCCTCATACGCAAGCTATATCCAGACGGTGTTGGGGACAAACAAGCAACAATGTTACGCGTACTGGACAGCTCTTCTGAAGGGCTCCTCTCCCACTGATATCTTCCAGCGGGAACATACTTCCTTGAGGACAAGCCCTACCAAAGTCTTAAGAAAGGTCGTATCTACACCCTCGCTCGCGTCAGTCAACATCACAACCTCAACTGTCATCAAGGCTGCCTGGTCAGCCGTATTGGCAAAAGTCACAGGGAAGACTGACGTCATCTTCGGCAACGTTATAAGCGGGCGGAATGCAAGCAACATACCTGGGATCCAAAGCATTGTCGGTCCCTGCCTCAACATCGTTCCCGTACGTGTTCGCCAACAACCCTCCTGGACTGTTCTAGATCTCCTTCAATACATACAGAACCAGCAGGTCGATAATATGCCGTACGAGACACTGGGATTCAGAGAGATCATCAACAAGTGCACTGACTGGGATGATGATGGAGTCAACGGTTTCTCTACTGTTGTTCAACATCAGAGTATGTCGCGGACAGAGAATTTCACGATGGGGGGAAACACGTACCAAGTTGGTGCGATGGGATCGCAGGAAGACTGCGCTGATCTCAGTGTTGTGACGACGCCTCAAAATGTGGACACCACTGAAGTTTGTTTGGTCTACAGTGGGAATGGAGATATAAGCAAGGAATTGACGGAGCGGATGTTTGAAAGTCTGTACGATTGGATTTCGGCATTTTCGCAGGATCCCTATGTCTTACTTTAGTGTTCTGTTATATTATGGGTTGTTGGGGTGAGGTGTCAGGTAATCGCGTCACTTTGTAATCTCCTCACACTAAATATTGTTATTACAATACCCGATTTGGACCCTAGTTCTGGATAGTGAATCTTTTACAATTATAAGCAAGCTATAAAGTCAGAATTAAAACGACTATAATAGCTAAGACTATAGAGATGTAGTTCATATTATCACAAAGCTTGACAGGTAAGGGTGCGAGGGCATTAAAGTCCTGTTATTACCCTACAGTTCAGTTGTGTATTGGTAGCGCAATCTGTCCGACGTGCCAGCGCGTATTGATCGGCCAGATAAATCATCCTGATGCAATAAACTCCGCCTAAACGTCCAGGATCCAGCTCGTGTGAGATAATGCAGTGAATGCCGATTAGCGATAATCACATTAGTACCAATCCGCTCGTACCCTTCCGGCCGTGGCTCCTTAACTTAGTGGGCAAGTGAGTAGACAAGACGTCATCGTCAACTAAAATCAAACTGGGCAAGATTCTCACATAGGGAAAATTGATTAAATACTCTATTAGTATTAATATTACTAGTAATTAGTTCAGATAGTAGTATCTTTCTATTTTATTACTTTAATACTAAATTCATTACAGACTAATGACGACATATCTACCTACCCTAGCTAGGTAGCCTTGTGGGAAAGTGGGAACTTTTCTCCGACCCTTAGTGCTAAAGTGAGCTCGCTTCCCCGCGTTTTTCTCCCTTCTCTTCATTACATCATTGTGCAACCGATAACATTTTATAATCTCTAATTTATAATCTCTAAATAAGTTAAAGATATTAAAATATAAGGTAAGTTTATTCATCATCAGCAAGGAGACTTCAGAGCAATGAAGCTGACATGAGCTAGAACAACATTCGCCACCATGCCTCACTTCAGCTTCTTAGGAGAGACCTCGACTTCGACCGACACTATCATTCAGATGTTAAATGAAGATAGCCAGACTCAGCAAGACGAAATGACAAAGAACTGGCGTGACCATAAACTGCAGGAACTGAATTTCGTTGGAACACTTGTAAGTGCCGTCTAAATCCCCTACGTGCCCACCGACTGAAATTCTAAACAGGGCGCTCTTCTCGCAAGTTGTCTTAGCACAACAGGTTCCTGGCCAGATGTCCTCCCCAATGGCCGCAACAAGCCCTGGTCAGTGCGAACGATGTGGTTCAGCGGCCTCGTGTTTGCCCTCTTCTCAGTAGTCATTGCAGGCGTTCAGAGCATGAGGCTGCACCGCCTGTCTGCTCATCCCGACGGCCTCAGCTTGATCCGAAACAGCCTTGGTCGAAAACGGGATTCCGATATCAAGGCTCGACCTAGCTGGCTGCAGGTATACGCCTGGGAGTTCAGCCTTGCGTTTTTAGTCTTAGCCATATTTTGCATGGTCATCGGCTTGACAATCCTGTTATGGGCTGGCACTGAGTTCGGCCCTTCGAAGGCTAGAGAGGATGGTTGGTGGGATGGTAACTCCAAGGCAAGTGATGTTCTGCATGTTACTACATTTCGCTAACAGCAGCGCGTTTTAGATGGCGGTGACCTTTACAATTGTCCTCGGGTTTGCGTCTTTAATCTTGGTCCTATCACAGTCTGCTCTGTCAAAAGGTAGTGCAATTAGGCTATAAGAACTAAGTTCTGTCGGTCTCTCAGCTATGGGAAGTGTCGAAGGAAACTCATCAAGATCTAAGGGAGAGGGCTATTCGACAGACAAGCAATACACACATGATATGAGATATAGAGTTTCAGTGCCCAAGACTGTTGTTTCTGTATATTACAAAGCTACCTTTCTCAGTCGTACATAACTCTCACACGGCTCTATCCCAACATGCTCAACAACATTCTAAGTCCTAAGCTCCGGATCAACGGGGAGAAACTCAAAGTTCCATATAAGCAATACCCAGAAGATCCGAAGCTGCAGATAAGCAAGTCTCCTTCCAAAGCAGCCTCGCGGTCCACTACCAAACGTCATGAATGGGCCCTTCATGGCGTTAAAATCCTCAACACCCTTGTCGTCAACATCTATTCATCGCTTGGACATGACTTGCTCGACATCCTCTGCTCGCCACTTTCCGTATCGACTCTTTTCATTTTGTTCGAGGTAGATCGACAATTTCGCACAGAAGTGCCGAGGCAGATTCACCAACTGCATTGGTATGCGTCTCACTCCCCCACAGTTTCAACACCTGGGTCGAATACTGACTATATTGCCTGAGGCCCCTAGATAAATGCAGTCACAACTATTCCTGTATGGGTTTGGTCTGGCTACTGGTCAATTGTCAAGTGAAATCCTTAAGTGGGGCGAGGGAACAGTTAGTTACACAGTCAATGTGTATTAAAAAATGCAGAATGAGGGTTAGTATAATCTCTTGAGAAGAGATTAAGAGAATGTTAGATTATTTCCAGCAAGTATTATATAATCAAGCTGACTCAGACTATGAGCCTAAACGCGCCACATGTATGCATTCATGCCTAAGTGATACGTCCTGTGGGATATTTAGTCCTGACATCTCTCCATTCACTAACTTTGCAATTACTCAACACTCTAATCTTACCTCCTTGTTAGATATATTTGCACTTTCTGACTATATCTCGTCTTTCATCATCTGGTCGACCATCCCAAGCTTCTAGCTATCTTCTACGCTCAATATCAGAAAATGATGGCTCGTGGCTCTCCGCCCCTGGTCCGTATCGCGACCTGATTGGCTCGCTTTGTGCAAGTCGCCCTGACTTGAGGAGCCGCGATCAAACAAACGAAAGTCACTGGCCACCAACGTGCTACAGTCCACGCGTTCTGGCTCTGGAGATGCAAGGCAATAGCGTCGACGAGCGTTTGGAGACGTCAGATCCAACTCAGTTAGATCAACACTTTCAGGCGTCTAAAGCCGAGGAAAGCGTGAGGAAGCGGATGATATATCTCCTGGAAGGCCTTAGCCCTGAGTTTATATCCATCCTAGGCGGACACCTCATGATCCATCCAACTCTTTTCACCGATCACCTTTGGTGGAAAAGCTATTCTAGTACAGGGTCTAACATCAACAACATAGCCCTGGCCAGTAGTGCGCAGGACTATCTTTGCTTTGAGTACCCCGAGGACTTTTGGATGAACCCAGACATTGATAACTATTACCTATCCAATTGTTTAAAGACTGGCAGACTGGCGGTTAAGAATGTCCTGGGAGGCGACCTTGCGTCACTCACTGTTGACCGCAAGTGCAGCTTTTGGTCCACGACAGTGTCTTCAAATGGGAGCTGGAACGGTTAGTGAAAGACTTCATTGCATAATATCACCGTTCGTTAACACTAGCATTTCCCAGCCGTCATTCTATGCGATCCCTCGCCAATGCTACGTGACGGAAACGAGATGCTCGGCGATCCCCAGCCCTGGGCCAATGGATATAATGACTTTTTGCCTTCCGAGGATCAGATCAAATGCCTTACCGGGCCGCCTAGGACTTCAATGTTCGATGATCTTCACTATTACTTAAAACGCCATTCTGGGTACCTTAACTTGGAACAACCCAGCGCCCCAGCGTTCTTTATCGAAAAGATAGTCCTGCAACATTTTCTTCGGCAACACGATGTACTAAAAATCGATGTGTTGGATATCCAGGATAAAATGGTTAATAGCAACCCAGAGAATTTGAGTCCAGCAGACATCGAATCTCAACGAGGAAATGGACACTTTGACGAGAACAGCTTGATAGATAATTGCGATAAACTAAATCGCATTATCGGCCGCTTGAGCCTATCAGAGTTTAGGACTATGGATGGAAATGGAAACTGGAAAGACACAAGATCTAACTTTAAGGCCCTTTATCGCCAATTTCAAGATTTACTGCACCAGTGCAGGGCTACAAACTCCTCAATCGCAGGCTTGGTCAGTCTTGTACATGCAACTACTTCAAACAAGGAGGCAATTGCGTCAAATAAGGAGGCCAAAAGGGCAAGAGTGCTTGTGCTAGTCGGGCTCGTCTTTGTGCCACTCTCTCTGGCATCCTCGCTTTTCAGTATGGCAGAGCCCTATAGTCCTGGACATTCTCACTTCTGGGTCTACTTCGCTGTATCTGTGCCTTTGGCTATAGCCACTGTTGCAACATATTTCATCTACGATTTGAGAATAATCGAGCACCTGCGAAAATGAACAAAGCAGGATGGCGGGACATTAAACCAGAAGGAAATGTCTGTGAGATTGATGACACAGATTTTGGGTCCTGGGCTACTGGATGAGGTCTGCTCGATGCATTGAAGGAAGGTTGAGGAAACATTAAAGGGTTGCCATTTTTATAGTCTATATCTTACCAAAAGGTGCTAGTAAAGTCAAATCCTAATGATATAAAGATACTGTATATTATTTAAGGTACTATACACGACTGATATTATATCAGTCTTGTGTAACATTATCAAGTAAGGTCCTTATGCTGTAGGGAAAGATAACTTTCCACTCTTGACTCTCATTCTCTTTCCAAAAACCTGCAATTTAATGACGATAAGAAACGCAAAGGCGCAAATACCAGCCTGTGTACCAAAGCTGACTTTAGCGCCGACCGAGTTTGCCCATTTGACTTGGAAATAGCTGATGATAAACCCCCCAGTAGCTGTATGGAGTCAGCAATAGTCTGAACATGTTGGATGAGTAGTGGCATATTAACTTACTTCGGGCAAAGTCGATCCAAGCAGATGCTTCCCCCGATGCCTCTGGATAGCTGTCCAGATTATATGCATTCAGAGCAACAGTAGTTACCATGATACCAAAGACATATAAGCCCCAGAACAAGGCTGTAATCATGTAGTGATATCCCTCCTCAAGAGCGAAACCCAGTCCGACTAAACCAGCAAGCATGAACGGGGTGCTGAACCAAATTGCGCGCAATCTGATCTCGGGTTCAAAGTGACCGTTGTGCGTTTTGATGAATTGCGCGGCAATTCCATCGTGTAACCAGTGACCGACTACCTCTCCCAAGATGGCTGCGACAACAGGTGTAAAATAGAAGAAGCCGATCTGCCTGGGACCAAAGTTGTATAATGGTGTAAGGAAGATGGACAAGGTTGTGTTAATACCGACGACCCATGCAAAGGTGAGTAGGTAGTAAAAGGAAGACAAAAAGACGGTTGGTTTGAGGATGACGCGAATTGGGCGCATACAGGCTTGACCGAAGCTGTTACGGAGGTGGCGGGATTGATACTGGGCATAGCCTAACAGATTCCCGATGCGTGATCCTCTGGGTGGTTGATCGGCCGCGAGGATGCGACGGTCATAATAGGTCTCCTCGACGAACAGGACTGTAAGGATGAGCGCAAGCGCAGTCTAAAGGATGGTCAATCTTAGACTCAATGTCAATAGGCCAGTTGGTCATACTTCAGTAAAATAAACCCAGAACGCAATAGGCCACTTCTCCGTTGTAATGATGAAGGCAGTCAACAGTGGACCCATATACGGAGAGAGTATAATGAAAGCAGCCCAGATATTAATCTTGCGAGCACGCTCGTGGAAGAAGAACATATCAAAGATGAACATCAATCCTCCACCTTGCGCGACAGTGCTGAAGAAGCCATTCAGGATACGAGCAGCCATGAAAGACTCAAAGGTCGTAGCAGCAGCACACCAAGCGGCTATAGCCGCGGCGATGACAAGAAAGTAGAATAAAACGGGGAGACGGCCCGCCCATGCGGAGAGGGCTACAACAAAGATACCACCTGCGCCGAGCATGAAAACATTACCAACTTGCGAATGGTTAACTGTATCTTGGCTCATGTTCCATTGCCTAACGTAATCGTATTAACAGAATGATATCTCTTGTGAAAAAGGGTTTACTTACGTTGCCTGCGGGATGAGAGTAACAGCGCCAACGGCACTGCCATAGTCGGGAAGAAAGGCTGCGAAACTGACAATGAAGAGAATTACGTGTTTCTTGACAGGACTCCAGTTGAGAGGATCGCGAGTGTCGTCAGAGGGTTGGGGAATCAGAACGGTATGCCCATCCTTAGCGAGCTTGAGGTTGCCATGGTGTTCTGTGTCAACCTGGGCTATGTAGCCTTCTGAATCTTTGAGATCAGAAGACAGTGCAGCGTCGCCGATTTGTTCATCCATTGACTGCTTTGGCTTGAGATCGTCCATACTGGTGTGAGCTCATACAAGTGCGGGTGACTTGTAAGGTAACCTGTTATTAAGAAGGGGGTGCTTGTTTATGGCCTGCCCAGAGGTGATCTACAACCAGGGTTGGAAATTAGTTTAGTTTAGTATACTAATACTAAGAAAAAATTAGTATTAGTATACTAATACTAAAAAAAAATTAGTATTAGTATATTAATACTAAAGAAAATTAGTATTAGTATTAGTATACTAAAAAAAAAAATCTTTAGTATTAGTATACTAATACTAATTTTTTTTTAGTTTAGTAAATACTAAAAAAAAATACTAATTAGTATTTATACTAATAGTATTTTTACTAATTAGTATAAATACTAAGTAAAAATACTAAAAAATACTAAATATAAATAAGTATTTTATTTAATAATTTATTTTAAAATAAAAGTAATATCTTATAAATAGCTAGTTTATATTTTTTTTTTTTAATTTTTAAAGAATAGTATTAATTATTATTATTATAAAAATAAAATTCTTTTTTTTTTAATTAGTAATATTAAGTAAGTTAAAAAGGAGTATTTTATTTAATAATTTATTTTAAATTAAAAATAATTTCTTATAAATAGCTAGTTTATAATTTTTTTAATTTTTATTATAAAAGTAAAATTCTTTTTTTTTAATTAATAATATTAAGTAAATTAAAATATAATTATAAAATTATATATATTAAAAATTATTATAATTCTATTAATATTAAAGATAAAAAATTAAAAAAAATCTGCATTAAATAGCATTTTTTTTTACTTAATAAAAGGTATAAGTACAGTACTAATAACACTGTGTAAACCGTCTGACGGCTTAATTATCTATCCGATTTATACTATATAATACTACCTTAACTATATAGCTAAAAAAAAAACCTTAAAAAGTGGGTCATTAAATAGGGAAATTTTAGTTTAATTAGTCATATATTATTAGTATTAATAGCACTGTGTACACTGTCTAACGGGACAATAATCTATCCGAGATTATTAATCTATTCTTTTTAATTTCAAAGCAGAGTATCTAGAGATCGGGAAATAGGAGGAGATCGAAAGATACATCATTTTAATGCTTGAATTTCACTGAATTTAATGGTATTACCTTTATTCCCATAGCCCTATTCCCGGGCTCAGAATGTCTATAAAAGAGAAAGAGAATTCCTTTTTTACTTACTTCTTTTCCTATCATCCACCAACCAACCAACCAACCAATTAACTATTTTAATACTTTATTTATTATATATTTAAAAAAAAACATTATAACTTATTTTAAATCTTTTAAAAAAAATCTCTTTTATTTATTTTATTAAAAAGTTAAAATGTCTCTGCAGCAATACGCAAGGTATAGCCAATAGGGTCTCATATAATGAGAGAATACAATATAATGCTTATTTTTAGCATATTATAATACAAGGCATTATACACTACACTAAAAAACACAATAACCTTAAAATCAAGTCTTAAGGTTATACAGCGCTGCTACCTTAAACCTTATAATCTAACTAAACAAGTAGCCTTAATCTACAAGCATAAAAAAGATGTTTCCCCTAGCCTTAGCAGGCTAAATGCCTTCTCTATTATTACCTAGTTAAGGTAATTATTACTAAGGCTCTAACCTAAATAGACTATCTCAAAACAGGCCAAGAACCCCAAAATCTATCATAAGATGCACTGCTATACAATTAACATTAATAACAGCTAACCTAGCTACAACTATCCAGTTAAGGCAGTTAATACCTATATATCTAGTAACCTAATAAAAATCTATAGCCTTAAGCTTAATATTATATTAATTCTTTAATCCTTTTTAAGGCATTATAAAATTATAAGAGAATACTTACTGCATATTAATAAACTATTAATAATATAGTAAGTTAATCTTATAATCTTTAGCTACTAAGTATAACTGCTTAGTATTAATAAAGATAAAGCTAAAGATAAAGCTAAAGATAAGGCTCTTATTAACTATATTATAGATTAGATAGAGGCATTAGAAGACTTAGTAAATTGCCTAGAATAGGGTTAATGCCTATTAAGGTAATAGCAGGCCTTTATTAATAGCATTACATTAGGTAGCAGTAATAGTTTATACTAGCTGTAGTTTATAGAGTTAAGATATATAGTTATAGTAGTTAATTTAGTAGTATAAATGTTATATTATAGGAATTAAGAGCTATTATAGTGTAAAGGAAAGGAAGTAAGAAGGGAAAGAGAAGGAAAAAGGTAAATTAGGAAATAAAGGTTTTAGTGTTAGGGGAAAAACTGTAAATGTTAGCAGACTGAAGCTAGCTTAGCAGGTTAGTAATAGATTAGATCAGGTTATAAGGCAATGCAGTGCAGTATAGGGAATACAAATTGAGGGTAAATACAGCTAATTAATACTTAGTTATTTATTTTATATCTTTTAAAAAGAAAACCTTTTATTTTACTTTATATTTTTAAAAAAAATCTTTTATATTAAGTATGCATTTTTATATCTTTAAGTATTATTTTCTTTATTTTTTTACTTTATATATATATTATTAATATTTTAGATCTCTTTTTAAAGAAATATATAAAAAAATCCTAGAAGGCTTATAACTTAGAGGTATTGTAAGATAGGGATAATAGTTATAAGATAATCTTTAAAATCTTATAACTTCTTCTCTAAAAAACTTACTTTTATTAGGGATAATAGGCAAGGCATTTATTATATATTTTTATAAGCCCTTTACCTTCTTTCTATAATACTTCTAAGTATAAGTTAATAGGTATTTATATTTAAAAAGAGAATTTCTTTTATAAAAAGTTATTAATTATAGCTTTATTTATTATATTTAGTGTTTTTTTATTAGCATTATTATTATTTTCTATATTAAAACGCGTTTTATATTAGGCGTTTTTTAAAAGATTTAAAAAATTATTTTTATTTTAAAATTTAATACTAATTGCATATAGATTACCTTTAAAAATTATAAAAACAACCTTTATATTTTATTTATCTTTTTATTAAATTTAAATTAAAAAAAACTTATATTATACTTTATTTATCTCTTTATTTTTAAAATAATTATTTTTAAAATATTTAAAATATTTATTATATTATTTTTACCTTCTTTTATAGCTTTTTTATATTATTATATTATATATATATATATATTAAAAATAGATACTAGCTTTAATACTTAATTTAGCTTTAATACAAAGCTTAAAAGTAATATAGAAGTTAAAGATAATTCCTTTTCTGCTAATTTAAACAGTAAATATATATATATATATTATTATATTATAATATAATACTAATTTATATATTTATATTATAATATTTTTATTATTATTTTATTTTATTTTTTTAAGTTTACATATTAGCCTCAAAAGGTATCCAAGCATCTCTAAAGTCTATTATAATTTAAACATTACTTGCCTCCTAGGCAGCAAAGCTTCATTAAGTTAATATCATTAAGTTAGCTGCCTCAATTACAGCCTAAACCTAACTGCACTCAAGCCAGCTAGAGAGCCTTGCTCTTTAGCTAGGCTAGATCTTCCTCTTGCAACCCACTTCAAACAATACCACAGTTCAATCATCCAACACGCAGTAAGTCATCTAACCCGCCTTCTGATCGCAGATGCTAACAACATTACAGCTATACCATTACAATGCCTATCTAAAGAAGCCTGCAACCAGCCTAAGATAACAGGGCATATCAGATAAGATGCTACCAAGAAGTAATCCCTATAATTAACCTATTTATTAACAGAGATAATTACGCTAACCTGCATAATATAGCTATAGAAATCAGATTAACCTAGCAGTGCAAGGATAATGCCAGCCGCATCAAGTAGGCAGCCTTTAGTTGCAAGATCCTTAAGGTTACATAGCCTCACTATAGGTTAATTAAGAGAGGCTTCCTTAATAGCAAGATAAGGTAACTTAATAAGCTTAAAGGGAAGTTGCTTAGAGGGATAGATCTAACTATCAATAAAAGCGACTTTATTATGGCTATTTGAGGCGGCTTGTATGATAAGTGGCTTGAGGCTATCTGAGGGCAGGCTAAAAGGGTGCTAGAGAAGACTAAGCTGCTGTAAAGATAAGGGGGATGGCATACCGCGAAATGGATAAGAGAGGGGTAATTGTAGGGTTTTAGAAGAAAAATGTATTAAGTTTTGTATAGGTTTAGGAGCCTAAAGTTAAAGACCTGAAGTTATAATGTTAGCGTTAGCAGCAATAGAGGGCAGAATTGATTATACTATATAGTATATAACCAGTCTATAATTGTAAAGACTAGCTAAATATCAGTGCACTATTAGTATAAACAGGGGTTATTATTATTTTATATTATATAAAATTCTTTATTTTTTACTTAATTATATTTATATTAATTTCTTTATAGATATTCTTATAATAAAGCTAAAAAAAATAAAAGGTTTTTAATCTTTTAATTTTACTAAGCATTATATAAGTAATTACCCTGAAATAGCTTATAATGCTAAAAGTGAAAAAAATCCTAATTTAAAAAGAAGTAAGTATTTTTATTATTTTTATTAATATTTAAATAAATAACTAATAAAATATAGAAAGAGATATTATAGATCTAGAAGTTTTAAACCTTTCTAAATCTAAATATATTAAAGTTATTACTTTTTTAGAAGATATAGCTTTTAAAAAGATATTAATATTTTTAATAAGTAATAATATCTCTTTTAATGCTATCTATTCTAAATCTTTTAATAATTTATTAAAATATTATAATAAGTAAGTATTTTTTATTATATTTAATATATTATATTAATAATTTAATAGTACTAGTCTTAAAGTTAATAAGTCTAATATTAAAGAAAATTTAAATATTTTCTTTAATAAGCAAAAGGCTATATTAGAAAAAGAAATACTAGAGAATATTAATTCTTTAGGGTCTTTTTCTTTAACCTTTGACTTATAGACTGCTAGTAATTAAGACCCTTATTTAGGGGTTATTTTAATATTTATTTCTAAAACCTTTAAATTAAAATATTATTTAATAGGTAATACCTTTTTACTATTTATATATAAAATATACTAATTTATTTATAATATAAGCTTTAAAAAGCTAACTGAAAAGCACTCTAGAATTAATATCTTTAAAGAGTTTAATAATATTTTAAATTCTTATAATAATTTAGAAATAGAATCTATTATTAAGTAAGTATATTTTTAAATATATATATATATATATATAAAGCTAACTCTTTTTAGTATTACTAGAGATAATACTAGTAATAATAATACCTTTATAAAGTATTTTTCTAAATATTATTTAGAAAATATAAATAATACTTCTAAAGGAGATATCTGCTATACTGCATATATTATAAATATTATAGTACAAGATATATTAAAAGAATATTTATTAAATAAAGAAAAATAAGAAGATTTAACTATATTTATTAATAAAAATATAATAAATATAAATAATAATTCTTCTTTTATAGAAAGCCCTCAGCTTTCTAATAGTAGTAAGTTTTTAAAAAGCTATATATATATTTTATTTAAAAAAAAAACTAACTTTATAGGTTTAATATTTCAAATTAGGCGTTTTATTACTATTATAAAATATTTATAAGAGCCTAAAGCCCTTCTTTTAGAAGGTATTAAAAAAGCTAAAAATAATAACCTTATAAAACATAATAAAAAACATCTATTTTTAGGTAAAGTATTATTATTATTATTATTATATATATATATTTATTAATATTTATTTATAGATAATTCTATACATTGGAATTCTACTTATTATATGCTTAATTCCTTAATAGATTTAAAAGAAGCTATTTTATTTCTATTAAAAAATACTGAAAATAAGGAATTAAAAAGCTTAATAAGTATAGAAAAAGATTTTCCTTTAATTACTGAATTAAAAGATCTTTTTTCTATTTTTTTAATGCCTTCTATTAAATTACAAGGCTAAGTATATACTACTTTAAACTTAAGTTTATTATTTATTTATAAAATATTTAATAAACTAGAAGAAGTTAAAATTAGATATAATACTTTAAGCCAAACTGATAATTTACTTATAGTAAGTAATATTTTTATTTTTATTTTTATTTATTTTTATTTATAAATATAATATTAAATAGAATAACTTTTATTTATCTTTATATACTGCTACTAATTCTGGTATTAAAAAGCTAGAAAAGTATTTTCTTAAAAAGATGAAAAAAGGAGATTTAAAAGATTATAAACCTTATCTTTTTAGTATTATTTTAGACCCTAGGTTTAAATTAATACATTTTAAAGAAAATAGTCTTTTATATCATTATAAAGCTATTTATGAAGATATTTTAAGTTTATTTAAAGCTGAATATTTTAAGTAAGTATTTTCCTTTATTTTTATTTATTTTAAAAAAATCCTAATTTTTTTTTAGAATCCAAACTGAAGTAAATTCTTCTATTAATTTAGAAAAATTAAATAGCTCTCCTATTTCTGAAGATAACTCAGATTTTGAGAGTGATTTATATAATAAAGCTATAAAAACTACTAAAGAATATTCTATATATCTTACAGAAAGATTATCAGGAAGAGAAGTAAGTATTTTTATATTTAATAAATTAAATATATATATATATATTTAATTTATAATTTAAATAAAGTAAAATACTAATATTTTTATATAGGAAAATCCTTTAACTTACTGGGAAAAATATAGCAGTGAATTTCCTATTTTAGCTATTTTAGCTAGAAGATATTTAGCTATTCCTACTACTTCAGCTTCTATAGAGTCTGCTTTTTCTATTAGTAATAATATTATTACTAAAAATAGAAATCGACTTAGTCTAGAAGTAGTAAAAAAGCTTATATTATTAAAAAGTTGGAATAAATATATTACTGAAATAGAAGAAGAATATAAATAGGAAAATGAAGAAGAAATTAATATTATATCTTTAGAAGAAGAAGATATAGTTATAAGGGAAAAAAATAAAGAAGTTTAAAGAGTTTTTTAAAATTTAAATTAGTTTTTATATAGTATTTTAATATTTAATATATAATGTTTAATAATATAAATTTTATAAAGTATTTTTAAGTAATAATAAAATAAATAAGTATTTAAATAAAAAAAAATATATATATATATATTAGTTTATAAAAAAAGATAATTTTAATAAAAATAATAAAAATTTATTAAATTAAATAAAAATATATAAAAAATCTTTTATTTTAAATAATATATATATATATATATATATTAAAGTAAAAATTTAAAAAATACTTTCTTTTTATTTTTAGTATTTTAGAAAACCCTGTCTACAACAGAGGGGAAGTCCATGCTTTATGCTTGGCCTCTCCTGGGTGATAGGATCTCCGGCGGTGTTGTAGCCGGATCTATCCCGGATGCGGGGCAATACCGGTAGGATGGGCTGCATGATCCGATGTACAGTAGTCGTCGATCACCTTATAACGCGGGGCCCCGCGTTGGGAAGTCCCGGTCTAGCCTCCGGAAGAACACGCGTTATCTCGGAAAACACCAAACTAAAGTCCAAATCTTCCGCCTTCCGGTCTCAGCACCTAAAGTTTTCCGGACCTTCCGGATCTTCCGGCCCAATATGTGATGAAAGAATTAAATGAGGTAATTTAATATTCTATCTCGTCGTGACTGTCTATTGAAAGGCTAGTTTCTTAGGAATCCGTGGATTAATGTAATCACTGCAGCGATCTCGCAAACCCAAGATGAAAGACTTCGTATACAACGTACAGACCAACCGAGTTGTCTTTGGATCGGGCAGTATCACAAAACTCCCCGACGAGATCAAGCGCCTCCACGTCTCCCGACCACTCCTCCTATGTACACCCGGTAAACGGCACCTTGCAGACCAACTGTCCGATACCATCAAAGATGCCTCTCTCGATGTTGCTGGCATCTTTGCCCACGCCACAGCACACACTCCAACATCTGTAACGGAACAAGGAACTGCCTTCCTTGGCTCTGTATCAGCAGACTGCGTTGTTTCCATTGGTGGAGGATCGGTAGTTGGTCTAGGAAAGGCGATATCTATCCGTTCAGGTGTACCTCACATCAGCATTCCGACGACCTATTCGGGCTCGGAAATGACTCCCATTCTCGGCGAGACGCAAGATGGCATTAAAACTACTCGATCCGACCCTAAGATCCTCCCTGCTGTTGTTATTTACGATGTGGACCTCACCTTGACACTACCGCCTGTCATCTGCAGTACATCTGGAATCAACGCAATAGCCCACGCCGTGGAGGCACTCTACGCCCAGAATGTTAACCCCATCACTTCGATACTAGCCCTTGAGGGAATAAAGTCATTAGCTGAAGCTCTACCCCAGATCGTGGAAAACCCCGACTCCACCGCCCCTCGAGATCAGGCTCTATACGGTGCGTGGCTTTGCGGCACAGTTCTGGGTAACTCCTCAATGGGACTTCATCACAAGATCTGCCATACGCTCGGCGGATCATTCGGACTTCCCCATGCTGAGACTCACACTGTCATGCTTCCCCATTCCTTGTCTTACAATGCGCACTGTATCCCAGAACAGATGACAAAGCTAGCTGCGGTTCTCCCTGGAAGCGATGGGGATGCGTTGAAAGGATTGGGGCTACTAATGGGCAAGCTGCCAGTACCGCGTGGATTGAAAGAGTTGGGAATGAAAGAAGGTGACATTGACAGAGCAGCTCAGATTGCCACAAGTAACCAATACCCTAATCCACGCCCTTTGGAGTACAAATGGATTCTTGAATTGCTGAGGAGAGCTTGGGCTGGGGAACCCGCAGAAGCAACCTTACAGTAAAAAGCGTTATATAAAGATGAAAGCAAGCATTGTCGGAGGAATGAACGGTTAGTCACATCTGAAAGAAAATATGAAGAAAATCATTTCTCTATTGTCTAGGCTTCTGTTTCGTTTTCAGGTTATCCACTGATACGGTTACGACTTGCAAAAAGCCTATAGAATTGTGTACATCTCTTATCATTATTACGAAGATATTTTAAACAAATGACTACTGCATCATAGGGCTCGGTATCAGTGTCATCTAGTCGAAATGGCGCATTGTCTGTTGCGTTTACAGACATTGCGTCAATGACTGTAGGGGGATTTTAGTGAGCGTAGACAGACGGAGGAGACAGTGGTGACGTCTGATGATGTTTCTTTGTATATGCTTTTCTCTTTTTGGGATGTAGCTCGCTTAGTGGAGGTGGCTCAGCTTTATAAATGGCGGTCTATTAATGGCTCCGGCTGCTGAGGCCTGATATTCCAGCAAGGCGCACTGACAGAGAAGTTTGACAGTACTGATGATATGAGTGCGACAACGACCAGTGTCATGTCCACCATCCGGTGCATTGGCGATTAATCTCACACCCAATCGCCAACGTTGTTTTACCTGGACTGCTGCATAGAACACCTGTCTAAGGGACGACGAAGAAACATCAAGTGCCGAGGATACTGGCGATCTGATACTAAGGGCACCGAAAGGGATTAGTCCAAATTCGCCGCAGGGAAGTTAAACGAATAAACGAAGTGAACGAGTCTGAACGAGGCTTGAACGAGGTGCGGAGCCCAGAAATTCAATATGAGTGGTGGCTCTCCCAGACTACCCCGCCAAGTGATCTGCCAAACTCCTTTTCGCCACCCAAGACTGAGCAATACGATTTCTTTCAGCCTTCTCTTCGTTCTAATCACTTTTTTTATCCCATTCTTCGTTCTTTATTATACGTGGGCTACATTTCTAGCAACCAACCCCGCTGAAAGCTTGCTTGCCTAGACCGGCTAGACCCTTTCGGCTATGGGGCCGTCATCAACGAGAGCCCCAGCCCGAGCACTCCAGAGTCTTGGCCATGCGACGAGCCAAGCATTAGAGTTGGATCAGTTGCATTTGCTCCACCACTGGACCGTCTACACAAGCGTTGATCTTTGCAGATGCTCCAAGACACTGTACATATGGCAGGAAGCCGTTCCTCAGATTGGTTTCCAATATCCATTCGTCTTGCATGCTTTGTTAAGCCTGGCCGCTTTACACATTGCCTACACGTCTCCAACCGAGCGAACCCAGAGCTGGCTAGTTGGCATGTATCACCACAACGAGGCCTTGACCGGATTCCGCAGAGAACTCTCCGCCATCACAGAAGAAAACAGCAAAGCGTTATTTACCTGGTCCATATGCAATGTCCTGTACGTCTTTGCTACGTCAAATCCCCTCTACCAGGGTATAGATGGAGGCCCTATGGCGTCGACATCGGCACAGAAGGAGAAGGTCTTGGGCTCAGAATGGATACCTATGATCCGCGGTTTGGAAGCTGTGCTTGAACCTACGCATAATTACTTGCGATCTGGGACTATGAAGGCCATAATGAGCACGGGTAACTGGGATGAACTCGACCCAGAACAAGGAAGTCAGGACACTGAAGATGTCCACTTCTGCCGCGCCCGTGAGTCTTGGAGAGACTCCGATTGCGCCGACGTCTATGAAGAGGCGCTTCAAGTTCTCCGGAAATGTCGGCTTTACTCGTCGCAGTTCCGCGACATGGACTCTAAGACTAGGAGCAACTGGGGATATAACAAAGAGTGGTCTGCGCCTCTGATGTTCATTCATTTTGCACCCGACTCGTATTTCTCTCTCCTCCGACAGAGACAGCCGCCAGCTTTGATCCTGTTTTCCCTATTTGGAGCACTCCTGCATAAGATAAGAAATTACTGGTTCTTGGAGGGTTGGGGCAAAGCAATAGTGGAGGTGATAGCAGATATCCTGGGCAGTTACTGGAGAGAATGGTTGCTATGGCCTTTGCAGGTTGTTCAAGAATAATAACTAATTGGTCTGGTCCTATCCATATACTGAGGCTGTCAACCTAATAACTGAGACGCTTCTGAAGGTGTTTAAGCTTACAATTACTAAGTCGCAGGAGTGAGTCACCGTTGTCAGATACTCGATATGCCCCAACATTTTTGCTGTTACACAACTCTTCAGCTTGCCGACTGGTTGACTTGCTCCATTTCTTAGCTTGTTGCCAGAAGGCTTCAGAAGCTGGTGGCTTGCGACAGGCGAAATGTAGATGGGCTTAGAACACATCGGAGGTGACATTATTTGATAAGCTGCGTCGTAGGTGCTCAAACTCGCTGTTTGATTGAACGATCAAAGCGTTGACACGAGTCACAACTACCCTTCAAGAACGATTAGCCTGAGTCGAAATAGTAGAGCCAGGAGCATGACTGAATCACGCTGGCAGAAGCGATATTTTCATGTGATTAAAGTTGCGTAAGTCACTGACCAGACTTATATAACCGTAACCTCAACTCGCCGCGAATCATTTAAGAGAGTACAGGGATGGCTCGGGGATTTAAAGCACATAAGGCTGTTTACTTGTCAAAACCCCCTGCACGGAACCTCCGTCCATTTTGTTCTAGTCCTGAGGAGGGTAAGACAAGGCACATTTCCATACCGACTTGCCTAAACGGGCCAAGGCTTACTAGGATCAGCAGAGCTGAGCGCTCCATTTTACCAAAGTACCGAACGCTATGTCACTGCTGAGAAAAGATAAGATCAATGTCAGCAGAGCTAAACGAATATAAATAAATCTGACGTCTGTCATCTTCCCCTCATCTCCATTCCTCATTTTCTCACACTACTACTGACTTTCATTTCATCGCCATGGCTCACCAACAAGGATACGCTCAACATCAACAAGCGATGCAGCAACCAAGCAATGACAGAGGTGCTTTTCCAGGCGGAACCTACAGCATCGCCCATCGCGACACGAACGCCGTTCTCAATGTGGACCTTCAGCAAGGCGCCACAGTGCGCTCCAAGTCAGGTGCCATGATTCACATGTCTGGCTCTATCGAATTAGCTGGAAAGTCCAAGTTCTCTCTTGGAAAGCTCTTTACGGGCGGAAACATATTTGAGTCGACGTACGCCGGCCCAGGGCGTGTCGCTCTCGGCCCAACACTGTTTGGAGATATTATCACCCTCCATGTTGATGGTCAGCAGTCATGGACCATTGGCAGAGACGCTTTCCTCGCTTGTACTTCCGAGGTCACCAAGAAAAGAGAGACTCAGGGAATTGGCAAGGCGTTGTTCTCGGGAGAAGATCTCTTTGTCTTTCGTATTGAGGGGCAAGGAATTATGTGGCTGACAAGCTTTGGCGCTGTCGATCGACTAGATGTAAGTTTTCCAAACTATTTTACTACTGGGCACTACTGATTATTGATGAATAGCTGCGACCTGGAGAGGAACACATTGTTGATAACGGCCATCTCGTAGCTTGGAGCTGCAAGTACTCTATCGAAAAGGCTGGCGGAGGAGCTATGACTGGAATGAAGACGGGCGAGGGTCTGGTATGCCGTTTCACTGGCCCCGGCTCGGTTTATGTGCAGACTCGAAACATGGATGAGTTTCAGTCATTTATCAAGGCAACTGTTGGAGCTTAGATCTGTTAGACATATCGATGCTGAGGTTTCCTACTGTCCCCTATCCCTCGAGCATTTCTCGTCTAAACTTGTCAGATAAGAATGTGCATGTAACGTCAGCTGGGCCAGCCAGTCTGTGAGAGTCTAACCATGGTGTGATGGAAACTAAACCTTGACTCGAGAGTACCTCGTACCTGAACAATACGTGGGATTTTGGCATGAGAAGTCGGCGCGCGACTCAGCTCGGACGTCGAATAACCGTCTTGGGGCTTTGTGTATTTTGTTTCAGGTAGGTGTCAATATGCATTGTTGAAATATGGTATTTCTTGGCGAAGGAGGCTGTCTGAGTTGCTTTAACATCCACCAGATCATTAGTACTAGGCACATCTTGATATACAGAAGGCAAATCGCTGATTTGGCGGTTATATTGAAACACCGCTTTTTCTAACCCGTTCAGATGACATTTTCACTCCCATGACCGGCCATAAGAGTCATCTACCAACCTCTTTCAAGACAATGATACTTTGTTCGAAATAGCCCAACTTATTGGATCTTATGTGTCTGTGTGAGATAGAACTTTCCACGGTCTTTTCTAGCAGTGATGCTGAAGCTGGTATTGCAGACACAGTTCGATCTTCGTTTGGTTCTATGGAAACCAGTTCGTCGTGGTTTTTAGTCAACTCAGGACTCAACTGTCTTTCGCCAAGGTACCTCTCTTGATGATGACAGAAGCCGCGTTATCACCTTCTAAAAGAAAATTGTCCATGACTTCCAGAGCTTTTATGAAGAAAACGTTTTGCCAAGACCGAGCTTCCTTATAGATCAGCCGTGCTTGCTTGTCATCCTATACTCGCCAGGTGAGGAATCAAGAGTTAGCTGCGTCTATTTTAATGAGACTAATACGGCTGAACACAGGTAGCAAGCCACTGTACCATAATATGCCGCGGCAGCAATAGTAATGCAAGAACAATCTAGTTTTTTTTAATACTTTCATTTTATTATAGTTTCTATATCAGGAAAATGCATCTAAGGGACAGGTTCAACTTAAAAACTAGGGCCGGCATTAAAGATCTAAGCCACAGTCACCCACTAGACCTCCTCCTTTACAATCTCATTTAAAATCCGCTAGAGTTCCTTTCCTCCGTCAATCCTGTTGGTTCTCATAACCCTCCGGCTTTTCCATCCCTTGAGAATCAAAAAACTTCGATGTACCTAGTAGCTGCATTAATAAAACCCTTTTAATCAAGAGTCATTGGAAACTTACAAGAATAACCTTTCCAATCGTTATTGTCTTTTGGATTGCAGTGGCAACGAAGTTCAAGTCTTTTCTTAACATCGGTTGGACAGTGAGTAAAGGGGTTATGCCAATACGCGATATCGTCAAAGAAATGAATCTCGGACTTGTCAAGCATAAGCCCTGCTGCAATGGAGTGAACTGGAGCGTCGCCCCATCTCTCATAGAAAAAGCCGCCGGCTTGATCGAGATGGTTGAAATAGTCTATGTACTTTTGACTTCTGAAAAAGTTCAAGTCGCCGATCTCAAAGTTTGACCACTACATTGGAAATGTTAGTCTTCTCACTTCTTGCCACTGTGTTGGTATTCTGCGATGACGTACAAAGTGACACTTGTTATATGTTGCCCCATTGTCGTCACTCAAAAAGTCCATGGAGTTATGCGGGCTTAGATGGCCAGGATTGTTCTCGAAAAATTGCTTGGTAGTGTCCCAAAGGGTAGGAATCGTCTCGATATACTCCGGAAGACTCAACACAAAGCTGTACTTCTTCTTGGTTTCCATCATGAATTTGAAAGGGTCGTAATCGAGATCGCAATAGAGTTGAATGTCTGGTTCTACCCGCCAGTAGTAATCATAGTTCATCATGAGAGGTTGTCGAAAAAAGAAGCCTGATTCAAATCTGCACATATGACGGTAGCTCACAGAGTCTCCGTAGATTATTTGCCTCTGGGCCATATCCTCTCTGACTTTCTTTGCTTTATCCTGGTCAATCCAGTCAGGAAAGGACCAGTTCTCTGGCGGGATCAAGCCGTAATAAGTGTTGCCTGATATAAGGGCACTGGCTACTCTTTTGAAGGTTGCATCGAATGGCTTCTCGTTTAAGAACACCCAGTCATAGCCGTATTTTCTATTGAAACGATCTTCGACTTGCCGTATCGACTTGGCTATGTTCCACACATCGCTGTTCCGCGCAAGGGTGACAAATGTAGCGTTCACGCGTAAAGACTGGTTTGGCGGCCGGGTCGGTTTTTGCTTTAACAAAGCATCATTCGTGCCTACGTGAGATGCGATGGGCGGCCCAGCACGACAATTCCGAGACCTGAAATTGAAGGCACTACACCGAGATTCTGAGAATACGCTTGCGGGTCTTAGATATGCTACCAGTCCTAGTGTCTAATATATTATCAGGCGTCTGAGCTACACGGTCTACAATCTCGGCTGGATTATAAAGAGAGCTTACCAGTAGTATAAAGACAACTATCTTTAAATATAGCCTGGATCTTTTAACAGAAATAGGTGTAGATCCAAAGCGCATTTTGATTTGATTGGTATAGTGTTGTAAGCCATGTAAAAGAAAATAGCAATAGAAATTGAAAATAAGATGAACAAGAGAAGAATAAAATAAACTGATAATAAACAGTATAAGAAGAGGACTTTATTTAGTATTTAAAACAGGTAGTGTATAAGCTTGTGGAGATTTAACTTTTATCTCCTGAGACTCAAGGGCGATATTTATCCAGTTATTTATGCCTAGATTTCAAACTTAATTCTTAACCTGAATGATATTTAGTCTGTACTACATAAACAAACCTCTTGGTATAACGTCTATTTAGATTAGCTTATCCCTTAGGAAGTCTTAGAGCTATATAGTGGCGCTAAGCAGTTTCACACTGTTTAGAAGGTCTACTCTCAGCACACGTTTTGGTTTTCAAGGGATAAACTAAGTTTAATCCAATCAGTAGGTCCAAGCAGTCCAAGCTTCAGCAACTCTGTCCCCTTTTCCGAGAGACAATAAAGGTTAGTAGAGACGGCTACAAACTTCTCTTCACTTTCTGCTTTCCTCCGGTCGACAATCGGCAGCGTTATTCAAGACACCGGTCACGGACCCGAAACTCCGCTTGACGGACGTGGAGCCGGACCAATTTTGAGATTAGCGTCCTTGTCTCGGGGAGATGGTTGCTCCGCAAGCAGGAGATCAGAGGCGAGAAGATGTCAATTCGGCTGTGGCTTGAACCTAAAAAAGTGCAGAGCCGATTACTCAACAATACCGTCATGCTGCCCGGCAAATTGATAAATGCGGTTCTCTTGTGACATAAAGAAATAGCTTAAGATGTGTTTATTAAACCCACAATGCATATGAAGCATACATTCGGCGCTCAGGTCTATTAAATTCTACTTCTTTGCATTCTAAATCGTTATTATCATCATGACTACCATGAAAGCTCTCGTCTCGAACCGCAGCATCGTCACACGACTCATCAACGCCACGCGCTCCAAGGCTATCGGCGGTCAAGGCGGTCGTGTCCAAGACGATGTACCAATTCCCAGCATCACCCCCAACGAAATCCTCGTCAAAGTCAAAGCTGTAGCCCTCAACCCGACCGACTTCAAGCACCTCGACATTATCTCTCCCCCGAACTCGATCATCGGATGCGATTACGCAGGTGTCGTTCACCAAGTTGGTGACTCTGCCAGAGATAGTTGGAAGGTCGGCGATCGTGTTGCTGGTGCTGTGCACGGCGGGTTGTATCCTGACAGAGGCGCTTTTGCAGAGTATTTGAAGATCGATGCGGATCTGGCCTTCAAAGTCCCCAAGCACATCAGCGATACCGAGGCGACTACATATGGTGTCTCTGTTGTGACGGCCATGCTGGTCCTCAATGTGCACCACAGTCTTCCCTTCCTCGACACGAAGCCTGTGTCTCTCAAAGAGGAAGCCATATTCATTTACGCCGGATCGACCAGTGCAGGGCTATATCATATCCAACTCGCAAAAGCAGCTGGGTACACAGTCGTCACAACTGCCTCGCCACGCTCAACCCAGCTAGTGAAACAATACGGCGCTGATGCTGTCTTTGACTACAATTCCCCCTCCGTGGCAGAAGACGTCATCAAGGAGTATCCCAAGATCACAAAGGCGGTGGATTGCTTCTCCGAGGGCAAGTCAACATCCATCTGCGCCGCGGTGCTCGCGCCTAGTGGCGGAAAGGTGGTAACATTATTACCCAACGGCAAGTCTAGCACTCCTGGCGTGACTTACGATCTTGTAATGTCGTATACGGCTATGGGGCATGCCTTTCAATGGTTACCGCCAATTGGACCCAAGTTTGAAGCCAGGCTACAGGATCGTGCGGCCCTTGTTCGCTTTTATGAGACTCTACCGCAAATTACACATATCTTGAAACCCATCCCGACTATTGAGCTGAAGAACGGCTTTGAAGGTATCTTTGAGGGGTTGGATAAATTGCGGGCAGGGCAGGTAGCGGGAGGCAAGCAGGTTGTCTGTTTTGAGGCAGGAGAGTAACCGACAGCGCTTGGAACTCTAGCAATTATTTTAGATGATATCCTCAGTCGAAATGGACTTTAATACATTTATGTTTACACTTGACTGATAGGATAGACTTCCTTCATCAACTATTCATCCCTAATGCCGACGTTGATAGACGCATCGGCTCCGCCCCTCTTCTTGTCCTCCAGCGATTACTAATTTCTACGAGCTCTTCACAGCCTTCAACGGCCCATGACCACTTTGTAAGAAAGCCAGGTGTAGCCTCCCAACTACGCATGTCATGCGGCTCACCCCAAATAATCAAGCCATTTCGTCCAGCTGTAAGCTCATCCGTATCTATGTAATTCTCCAAGGCCAACCCCTGCGACTGTTCAGTCTCGGAAACAGAAGCAGAGAAGCTAAACGGTGTTCCGCGCTGCCAAGGCGCAGCAGTATAGCTCATAAGATCACCAACCATACCCCGCCACAAATCGAAATTGTGAAACCGACCTTCACGTCGTATTTGATTATCGCGGAAACGAGCGAATGGCATAATATTGATCCAAGGAAAATGGTATTGAGATAGTTGCAGTGTAGTAGGGGCGAGGGAGGAAGGGATATTAGGGTTTGGGGGATAACGTGTTGTATCGTCTAGGCAGGGGCCGAAGACGGGACAGGTTGTTGGGTCAAGTGATATTGTGTTTATTGTGCGTTTGATGGAGATGAAGGCGCGGTAGACGTTAAATTGGATGAGATGGAGGAGTTGGTCGGAGGGGAGGGGGAAGGTGGTGTTGGTGGGCTGGGGGGTTGAGTGTATGGTCATGATTTGATCGGGTTGGTCTGTAGATGATGGTGCTTGAACGGCAGTGGCACTTTCGGTAGTGCAGGGAAGTGTATAAGACGCATGGTAGTTTGTAGACACAGTGATTGAGCCTGTGTCTTTTTCTTGTGAAGAGCCATCATCCACCTCATCAACCCGCCAGCGCCTAATCTCGAATGGATCCGATCCCTGGTCTACCTCAAAGACTTTACCCTTAATCCGTTGTCCTAGGGACATTAATAAGCACCTCCAAACTGGCCAGGGGACAACTCACGACGGGCTCTCTGGTTCTTCCGGTTTTGTAGCTTCCTTCGATGCTTATTCGCCTCGGCAATTACGGAGTAATTATCTCTGGAATCCATGTGTAAGTATTGCCGACTTTGAGATGTAGTCAAGAGAAAACGATGAAAATGGCAGCCGAGTTTCTTCGGCGAGCTGAGAAATGCTCCGTTCGCGCTAATGGGGCATGCAAGCAGTCAAGCCCCGCAAGCTAAACTGAATGAGGATAAACTGTCATCAATCCCACCTGCGCTCCTGGAATGTAGGTGGGACGGGCTAGACCTGGACAGGTAGGAACGTCATCAGCCAGGTACACCAACTCACCCTACAGTTCGATACTGAATAATCACGATACATGTCGTTATAGGCTTCACCTTCAGTTAACGGTGATAATACTTTGGGCAGTGTTTTAACTCCATATTAAACCGTGATTTGTAAGTTATTCTCCGAACGGTACTGCCGCTCAGCGATAGTCCGTAGTCCAATGGTAAAACTCTATCTTTTCCAATGCTCAAGAGCATTGGATATAAAACGCCAGTGTATAACAACATAGTAACATTTATTCTTGATCCAACACAACTTCACCTCGACAATTCAAACAACTGCAAACCTACCAACTCTCTTCTTTACACCCATAAACAATCATGCCTCGCTACACCGCCGTCCACGCCAACCCCAAAGGCCCAGGCGACGCTCGCCCAACAGCCCTCCAGATCATCAAGGACGAAGGTCTTGAAGAAAAGCGCCAGGGCCAAGTTTTCGTCATCACCGGCACATCCTCTGGAATCGGTATCGAAACTGTTCGTGCCATCGCCGCTACAGGAGCGACTCTTTACCTCACAGCCCGAGACCTCGACAAGGCCAAGACTGCGCTTGATGGCATTTCCGACCCCTCCCGCATGGAACTGTTCCAGATGGATCAGGGATCTCTTGCATCAGTGCGTGCCGCAGCCGCAGCTATTCTGGAGAAGACCTCTAAGATCCACTGCCTCATTGCCAACGCTGGTATCATGGCTATTCCTGACCTTCGCTTCACTGCTGATGGTCATGAACTACAGTTTGGCACCAATCACCTGTCTCACTTTCTCTTCTTCCAACTTCTCAAGCCTGCACTCCTTGCTGCTGCCTCGCCTGACCTCCCCTCCCGCGTTGTAGTTCTCTCGTCTTCCAGCCATAACATCCATGGCATCAACGACTCTGATAACTACGACTTTCAGCAAGGAAACTATGATCCCAATGTCGCTTACGGCCAGTCGAAAACAGCAAACATATACATGGCCAACGAAATCGAGCGCCGCTATGGTGCACAGAACCTACACGCGACTAGTGTCCACCCAGGCGTTGTCGCCACAGGACTGACTAGACACATGCCCCCTGATGCCTTCAAGGGCATGGAGCACATCTATCCTATGATGAAGAGCGTCGAGCAAGGCGCTGCAAATACAGTGTGGGCGGCTGTCGGTGAGGCTTGGAAGCATGGTGGTGGCAAGTACCTTGTCGACTGCGATGTTGCCAAGCCGTCTGTTGATGGGGATGATAAGATCGTCGGGCCTGGCTATGCACCGCACGCGTATGATGTTGAGAAGGCGAAGCGCCTGTGGAAGGATTCGAACAAGTTGGTGGGATTGGAGGATGAGGAGTAGTTGGTGGCGGATCGTATGTTTCCCACTGTGATGCCGTGCATGTAAGAAACGGTATGTTGGCTTTGACTGATTTTAGAAGCAGGAAGAAAGCAGAGTGAGGAGTGATAGACATTAGATAGCTCAATTGAGAAAGGATTGGCCGCTGCACAATCGCATGTCCCTTTCATGTACAATGGCCTCAGTTCCATCATATGGCATGTGCAGTGACACAGCTAATAAGCCTGTTCTGGAAGAAACTGCTACATCAATGTTCCATGCTTGTGTGTATAGAGCTACCCAAATGGATTATTATCTCCCGAGCCTAAACCCCATCTCTCAAGGAGCTTCTTGTCTTCACCAGCCCACTTCTTCAACACCTCAAAACCCCCATAACTGACCAAGATCATTATCCCCAATTCATCGAGCTCATCCAACGAAGCCCCCTTGACACTATCGCCAAACCTCGACATCTCTAATCTCGACCAGGTCTTTTGCTCTCTGGCTTGTTGCCACTCCGTCAGCGATCTTGCGTCCCATATGCTCGCGCGGCCTGTGAAGCCTAGCTCAGCGAGCCTCGGACTGGGTTGGTACCACCCGAATTTGAGAAAAGTGTAAATACTCTCGACAAGATCTGCAAAGATCATTGTGCGTTGGATGCTCTCTGCTCGGACCCACACTTCCCAGGAATGATTAACTTTTGAATGGCTGGGGGAAGCTTCCGGCGTCTGTGCGTGCAAGATATCAACCCATATGGATAGCGACTTGGCGTCCTGCACAGCTTGGCCTTCTTGCGAGTTGTCACCTGAGAATAGCCGCATGCACTGGTATACCAGCATGGCTTGGACCGACGGTAGGAGGTCAAGGCTCAAAGTCCATGGAGAGCTCGGAGGACATAAAGCGATTGCTGTGTCTGTAGCTTGTAAGAGTAGTTCTGCTCGTCGCGAAATCTCGGACGCCACAAGAGATGCATTGGCTGAGTTGCGTGTTGTATATAGGGAAGAAGCAGCGAAAGCATCCCGTAATGCAGTGGAGTTGCTGGTTTGAGAGTAGTGGATAAAAGAAGTTTGTCCTGATTCTGCAAAAGTCTTGATCTGATGGACGATTCGACTTGCCTCATACTCTGCACGCTCCTTCAGAGTATTGTTTGAGTACACAGGTCTATTCCGAGACGCCTGCGACGGTACTAAGGAAGTACTAATGGGAGGTGAAGTGGAGAGCGTCGGTGAATTTGAAGATGACTGGCCTGGGAATTGAGGATAAGGGTCTGGGGTGAACAGCGATATGGTTCTTCCCCGGCCGGTGATCTCATCTATGAGTGGCACCAGAGGAGGCGGAATGGTAATGGGAGTTGGAAACAGCGAAATATCATGGTCCACTTCTGGCGTGAGCGACTCATGGTATGGACCGGAGGTTTCGGTAGTGTCGGCTTGATCATTCCAAACAGTTACATCAGAGATTCCCGATGTCTCTTGCTCGTCGTCGGGTGATATCCAGGCATACACACAGGTACGCCGCCTTGCAAGACATCGTCCGCACTGCGGAAATCCGAGGTCACATCGCCTTTTACCTCGGACACAAGCCGAGCACGACTTTTGTCTTGACGATACCATGTCTGCGAGAATCGTGACCAATTTTGCTCCGTAGTAGAAGAATGATGCTGCAGATACTAACGCTAGCGGCTGGAAAATAAATCGGTCAGCGCCCAGCCCGACCATTCCGGGCCTGTTTGACTAAGATGCGGAGTTCCGCAGGCTAGACTCAAAATCTCGGGTGGATCCACTCCCGACTTATACAGACACTTTCGATTATGACCTGGGGTCAATGGGTATAAATAACTGCTGATGAAGCCTTCAAGCAACTATTTCTGTTCCATCCTACAAACCATCATACATTCAAAAGCTCTCATATATCTGATATACATCCACCATGGCCAACAACCTTGAGTCCACCCTCCCCGCTTCTGCCCTCGGCACCTGGATGCAAGATCTCTACGCCCGAATCTTCGTCCAGCCAGATGATGAAGTCTCAGCAAACACTATCAAAGAGTGCATTGCAGAAGACTTTACAGCCAGGTAAATCAAACTCCCAAAAAAGCCTCGGCACGGATGAAACTAATACCGTCTCTTTAGAATCAATCAAGATCACTTCACCCGACAAACATTCACGGATATCATCGCGAAGTTCCGTATCGATAACAAGACGACTATTCATGAAACCAAGGAGCTCCAATGTTGGGATGCACCCGATGGCTCAGGTGCTGGCTGCGTCTCTCAGTTTGTCCGCTTTACAGACTCGAACAAGGAAACTGGCGTTGGTAGCATGTCTTCTACATTGTTGATTGCTAGCATCAAGGTCGTTGATGGACGGAAGATACTGGTTGAACTGACTGAGGTATTGAAGGCCTCTGCTTAGACCTTTTTAGTGGATAGTCGGCGAAATCTGCTATAATCCACAGATTGGAACTGCCATAGACTACAAAGCTATTATTTGTCGTCGCTATTCGTGTTACCAAGTCTACGGGATACAAAACAAAAGCCTTTCAAAATCTTGCCCGTGTCACTATCGTGTCGTCGTGCAGCTCATTTATTTTCCACCCCCCGACATGTCCTCCACAGTGCTTCTGCGCCTCCGGCTCAACACTCCTAGTCCACTAATATCCCCGCTGCCCAATTCCTCATCCTCTCCGTAGCATCCCCTATGACTTCCGCTTGGTTCTCAATGAGTATAAAGTCATGACACTCACGTTCACCAACTTCAAACAGCACGGGAATCGACTGGCATTTCTCTTGGGCAGCTTTCCCGAATTCAACGACTGCATCACAGAAGACTTCGCGCCCACCGACAGTGACGTAGAGCCCTTTCGTTATCGTTGGAAGATCACTCAACCATGATAAATCTCCATCCATGGGGAGGGCTGGGTGAGCTTCATTGACTTTTGGCTTTAGGTCTTCATTGCGGAATGGGTGTATGGAGGTTCGTTGGAGTAAGCCCGCAAAGAGCATGTCCACATTGCCATACTCGTTAAATGAGGTTGTGTCTGTTCGATCGCTGAGCCAAGGAGAGACCAAGAATATTCCTGCGAGTGGGCTCTGAAGTTTCACTTCTGGAACAGCTGGATTGGGGTGGAGGAGGTGATAAGCGAGTTGAGCCGTCAAGTTCCCTCCAGCGGAGTCACCACCGACTATCAGATCCCGTGGACTCACGCCGCTTTGAAGCAAATGATTCAGAGCGGCAGAAGCTTGGCGAAGCTGATCGGGATATTTCCCACCAGGTGCCAGCGTATACTGCAGAAACGCAACAGCAACCTCTTTTTTGGCCCCAGGCCCACCATTAACGTATGCCTCCCAGCACCAAGTGAAGTGTCCTGGCAACGGCGGAGAAACGTATCCTCCACCGTGCAAGAAGAGGACAAATTTAGATGCCTTTTTGCGATTGCCGATCCACATTATAGAAGCGTCAGTGCCAGTAAGCGGCTCGATGTCGATGTTCAGTCGACTTTGATGGCCCTGGTCACGCTGCTTCTTAACCCAGGCTGTGTAGATATCTATCGCTGATGCTGAGAGGAATTGGATCTGACGTGGGTTGAAGTTGCCGAGGAGGATGCGTCCGACCATGCAGGTGAACCAGAGATTCAATGGGATTTTGTGTTTGATGGCGAGGGGTAGGCCTCGGATGAGAATGCCCACGATGGTTGCGGGTACTTTGGGATTGTCAGTCTAGTCGGCCAAAAACACTGGGATGTGAAGTGACAACTTACCTAGAAGTATTTTTACTCCAAGACCCAACTTCTCAAAGAGAGATAGCGTTGGGACAGTTGTTGACATCATCGCTACTTGTTATGCTAGTCTCCACTATAGTTGTCTCGCGTGAGTTTACAGGATCAAGCGTATACGCAAAACATTTGCGGACTTGCAAAGCCTTGACTTAATATATCCCATCGGCATATCGGTTTAATATCAGCCATAGAGAGTCAAGTGATACAAATATAAAACCCTCCTCGGTTCGGGAGGGCGGCAATTGCTAACGGCAAGTAATAGAGTTTACGCTAGATTATGCTTGGAGATACAGTATAGTTAGGCTCCCATACCCCATTCTGAAGCTGTCCTTGTCGTTTACCCCACATTGCACGATTCCTCGATACTCCTGCCAAGCTACCGTGCTCAACATTCAATCCCCTCCACGAACAAAACTCAGATTTTGTTATAGCGTTTTAGCAAGAATCAAAGTTAATATCAAAAGGTACTGGTATCTTCAAGTCCTTGGCCATCGTTAACAAGAACTCACCATTCAACAAAATTAGCTCGCAGCAGAACTTGCTTCCTCGATTAGAGTCCGTAGGTAGGAGGATAGACTAGACTTTGACGCTCATATCAGTCCCACATGACAGCAGAGGAGTTGAGAAGGCATGCTTCAGCATCTCAGCTTCATCGTTCCGAGACTAGGCTAGCCCGCACAGACCGCACTTCACGGTTCCGTTGCCTTTAGTGTCCATTTCCCCCGCATCTCGTGGATGCTTCAGCGTAGCAAATTAAAATGACCTCTCATCTAAGGGTACGTGGGACCCAATAATGATACAGATACTACCGTTGCTTTGTTGACCTATGCTGACTTGTTTTTATGATACAGGCAAGAGAAAGAGAAAAAAATGAGACCACCCATTTCATAAGCAAATCATAAATCATAAATAACAGGGATAATTCAGCTTATTGTTTGTATATTCACGCTACCTGTATTATTAACTGGTACCAACAAGCTATAAAGTTGTCATCCGTCATGGAAAGTCTAATGCATGATCGTTCAGCCAAGGGTATTCAACGTCTCCTGCATCAATGGCCACCACGTGCGCAGCTTTCCGCGTTATACCCGTTGACATTTGCTCCCCGCCCCGTCAAGCCACGCGAGATTCCAGGTCCATGACTCGTACAGGCTCTAGACCCATCATCCCAATTTACCGAAAGTCTCCACCGGCATTGCATCGAGAAAGAGGAATACCGCTCTGTCTCTTAATACACATGGTAATAGCACCAGCAACCCACCTAACACCCTCATAAGACCCCTCCTCATGCGCATCAGCCATCCACGTGCCAGTCTGCTGCATAGACCCAACACATCCTCTAAAAACACGTCCATACCGACGATTAGTCCAAGGTCGAGTAATAACAACACCAGTTTCACCAGCGTGCACGGTACCGCGGACAGTGACGGTGGCTTGAGTAGTCCAAGTACGAGAGTAGTTGATACCAAAACTAGCGCCCAGACGGTCCTTGATAGCTTTGAGATCGAGACCTGCGCTGACGGAAACGCCGTTGGAGATGCTGAAGGATGAAGCGACGCTGACGTCGATACCGCTGCCGGCACCGATGACGACGGGGGACATTTGCACGTCCCAGTCGACGAAGCGCTGGGTGCGGTCGGTTACATACGAGGTTGTGGCGCCGCAGGACTGACGTTCCTCAAGATCGCGGGGTGCAACGGCCTTGGAGCCGGTGTTGATCCAGTCTTGGTCGATTTCAGGGGTGATGGGGGAGATACCCTCTGACTCGAGAAGTTTCTCATAGACGCTGACGTGAACAACCTCCACTGAAATATGTTAAATTTTGATGAGGTGGAGAGTGGGAGGGTGACTTACTGCGGCCTTCGCCGTAGAGGATGACTTCATCTTGTTTGAGGATGTGGTCGGGGGTCCAGGTGGTAGAGTTGAGATCGCGTTCTGTCATGAAGGGAGCAGCACTGGCGACAGCGGCCAGGCCGAGAAGCATGAACTTGGGGGCAATCATTTTTCGAAGACTCCAGATGAATTAAGATGGAGAGAGGTTGTTGAGGAGTTGGAAAAGATGTGTTGGTTGAGGAATGAGAACTGTTCTGTTGCCAAGAGCAGCTGAGCACTTTATACCTGAATATTCCCAACTCTACTTGAGATATCAAGGTGCCTCACTCTATCGATGCCGATGATAAGTCACTCATCACTACAGCATCGGCAGTTGCTTTCGCATCCGATACCGGAAACTCCCTCGTAATCTCCCAACGTGCTAAATATGAAGCTATTTGAGCGGCTATAAAGATCTTCCGTTGACAGAAGCTCAATGTATCGGTGATTGTGGATTTATTTCTCGGTAAGACCCGAGCTTCTGGTGCATTAGGAAGGTGACTCGCTAGTCGACGGGTCCAACTAACACTCACGATCACGACAACAAGGTTGATGTGTCGGTCCGAGACGCGGATTAAATTATCACTGGTCGAACATCTTACAGGGTCATTGCTATCACGACTTTACTCATGGTGTTTTCGGTTATGAAGTCGTGATTGCGAGGCAACTGCCGGACCTCGTGGGAGAGCTATAGGACTTGGGAAGATGATGTATCCTGGTTGCCTATCGTATAGCATGACTCGAGTACGAAATTGGCAGTTCAGGTCCGAAAAAAGGGTATAGCTTCAGATAACAGTCAGACAATGCCTGTGGTATGGGTTGACATGAAAGAGTTGGATCTTCCGTCTTCGGAGTCGTCCTTAGATTTAGCCGTGATGTTGAACATATAAGCACTCCCAATCCCATTGTTGAAGCCCAGATCATCCAGTATCACACTCTTCCCTCTCTCCTACCCATCTCAAATCTTAATTGCCCTCACTTTGTTATGACAATGCAGTTCCTCAGCGTCACCTCTCTCCTCGCTCTCGCAAATCTGTACGATTCCCTATAACCCATCATCACAAACACCACTACTAACAACGTCTCAACAGTGCGTCTGCAAAGCTTCACAGCCAAGCTGTCTGCGTCACAAACCGCCACTACGACCCCATCGGAGGAACACCATGGAGCCCCAGCTACAACTGGAAAGTGAACTATGAGATTCTCCCCGACGCTACCAACTGCGCCTGCGCCTACTACAGGAACCGCAATACTGGTAACAAACAGTGGGACAAGTGCCCTGACTGTAAATTTGTGGGTGATCCCAGATGCAATATCTTTGAATGAGGCGCTAACACGGAGTAGGATGGTTTTGCCTGTGGGTCTAACGGCTGGCATATTGGCGGTGACGAGGTGAGTAACGTAGAATACTATCCCCAGTCCCTGGTACTGGGCTCATTGAGTTCTTGACTGACTATGAATCTTAGTTTACCTACTACTGTGAGAAGAAGTGTGGAGCGCAGGGAGCAGAGGCGAATTAGTATGTAACAGCAGTTCCACCAAAAGGACCCTGAAGGACAGTGCAAGATTGGGATAGAAGTTGTGATAGGTCAATACCAAACGAGAAATTCGTATTCATCGTCTGAGAACGGCATTCGTGATAGCTCGGCAATTACCGTTCACCCTACGACTCCAGGGTCAGATGCAAGGGTCCCGCAGGTTGACAGATGAGACATGACTCGCGCTGATCGTCAAACGTGCTGGGGATAGGGAACGGCTCGTGCGGCATTAGTTAGTGGTCCCTGATTCGGTGGTATTTCCACGAATAGCACTGAATAATAGTGGTTTAAACTTTGCAGGGAATAAGGTATGAGTGCTGATGGTCAGCGCTGATTGGTTCATCGTGGCGTTAAGATGAACAGACTTCCAGATTCGAAGTTTCGTGCATTTCGCAAAAACCTTGCTAGTTAAATGCCATCAAGCTTATCAGAATCATGCATCTTTGACGGGACCTGATCCCTGTTCGTAATGCCATGGACCTAGATGTTGACAGCCCACGTGCTTAAGAAGCCACCAACTGAACCTTGATATCAAGCCCTTGTTTGTTGACCCACCAGAGCCTTGATGGTCATGGCAGTGGATAAATGGATATTCAGCGTTGCATGTTTTTATCCATCGTTTGTTGAGCTGCGGGAATAGATGACTCGAGGACCATGCGATATCTCCATTGACGAAATGAGCATGTCGATCAATCTGTTACCTTGTGATCGCAATCCGCTACCAGACCCGCGATATGTATTCCCGGTTTGAGTGTCTGTGAGATTAAGTTATCAGTGAATAATCATGTGAAAATTTTCGCTGCCTGTTTGACTTGTGTTTCTGGAACCTTACATGCTCGATAAGCAAGGAGAAAAACATCCGCAGTCCCGCTCTCGCCACTGCACCTTTCTCTGAGGCCTCGCCATGATGCAAAACTCAAATGAAGCTCACATCAGTAAGCGAATTCCTCCAAGATATTTCGTAAACAAGCAGGAAATGACCTGCGAACAGGAAGGTGGCGCAAAGGGCAGCATCATTAGCGTTTGATACGGTCGAGACAAGACCAGAGCCTTATCGGGATGTGTAGTTTTTACAACCAACCGAATTACTCAGAGTTTGGTAAAGTGAGTGCTGTAAGCACTGTATTCGCGGGCAGCAAATCATATTACCCTGCATACTGGGCGGAGCAATGTCCTTGTGCCACATACTGATATGCTGCCTGAAGTCTCTTGATGAGGGTGTTATTTTGCTCCGAAAGACCTCGGCTGGTTCTTACATCTACGTCGCGCTCCATATGCTGGTTCGGAAGTTAGTGCCGTGATGTTTTGTGCTCAATGTCTTATAATTCTGCCTGTCTTAACATACTAATGAGAAAGCGGATGCAAAAGAAAAGTAAAATTATCAAAGGCGGATCTGGTAGTGATCATCAGTCAAATTAAAGCAAGACTGTCATAGCCAGATTGATAGTAAAAGCTTATGACACCTCAACGAGACATATCAAGCCAACACAGAAGAAAATGCCAATTAACTTCAGCTGTTGGAAGGCAATATGTATACAGCCTTGTTCAATTTGACAAAAAAAAGTAAATTTATCGATCTCATAACGGACGCAAAGATAGAGTCCAGTTAACTTCAACATCTGAAAGTCTAGGTCTATTAATATCTCAGTCTTGTTCGATAAAACAAACAGGCTTCAATCATTGCGCCTCGCCATGCGACATTTCATCATCGCGGGCGCAGTAAAAAAGAATATTTTGTTTGCGCGAATAAATAAAACAAACTTATAATGCATCTATTTTTTTTAAAACAAACTCTGTATCTTGCCTGAATTTGAGTGCATCAAATTTTCTATATAAGAGCAGAGCTTTTCCCTTCCTCCCAAACTCCACAAAGAAAGAAAAGCGCGTCAACTGATTCTCGTTACAGGATGTCCTCCCAGCCAAGCTCAAGCAAGGAGGCTATGACTCTCGATCCACAGCCGCCCCCAGAGAAATTGGCAAACGACCTCCAAGGTAGCAAGGTCATCTTCTTCACCCTCGACGCCCTCTTCGACCGCGACCGTGCGACTGAGTCCGGTCTGAATAGATTCAGAGAGCTCAACCCAGAGCTCCGAAGCATACCCATGGGTGAACTGAAGCGAGCCTATCATGCTGCCATGGCCGCGGCGTATTTACAGCACGTCCGCAACCAGCTTCACGGGCCACATCCAGGCGGGTTTCCTCCCAACCAGAATCCCCATGGTTCGAGTGATAAAGTCAGCATGCTCTTCCAGCAGCTAAACCTGAACCCGCCATCACTGAGTGAACGCCAACAGATGGGCGCCGAGTACGCTGCTGCATTCAGCCGCAACAGCTTTGAAGTCCCCGGCGCTTCTCAATCTCTAGCACAGTTGAAGCATCTGCAATACGCTATTGTAGTTGCCGACCATGGTATCGTGTGGGATGTTGTCGAGCATCTCAATATCTGGGATTACATCGACGCGATGGTTAACTCAGAAGGTCCATTGGTGCGCAAGCCTGATCCTCGCGTGTTTCTAAAGGCGCTGCATGCATGCGGAGCCTCTGCAAAGAGCGCTGTCATCGTTGGGCGTTCGGTGCAGGATGACATTGTCGGTATCATCGACGCTGGCGCGGAGCCGATTTTGTTCATGCCAGGCTATAAGCACACGGCTACGCATGTTCGAGGCAAGCGTGTTCAGGTTGTTCGCACCTTGCATGAGCTTGTGTCGGAAGTACAACGCCGACCTGAAAACAGTCATCTCGTACCGGCCCAACATCGTCAGCTACCTCCTGTACCACCTTTCCCAACTCGCCCACCAATGGTAGACGCACCCCAGAACCAGGGACGTCCGGATGATCAGAACGGTGGAGCCTCAAGCCATCACCTTTATGGAAATCCAAGCCCCTGTCGGCATTCAGCTTCTGATCCAAGGCCTGTTGAAGATAGGCATGCGAGCCAATATTGGGACAGAACTCGACCTTCCCCCATACCATCCCAGCAAGGTCCTAGCCATGAGACTCCACGAACTTACAAGCCGCCAGATCGTGACTACTCCACTAGGCATTATGAAAGGAATGCAAGTCTGGCACCTCCTCTGACTCGCGCATCCTCCAAGCGCTCTCTTGATGAGTCTCTGTTTGACCATGATCATGTACATTCATCCTCTAGGGTGCGCCGTCACGACCAGGGATATACTTATGCTGATGCGGCGAGTGAGAACTACGATTCTGCACGCAGCTCGAGCCCCGGTTCATCGACACAAAGTTACTCGACCCCTCCGCCACCACCGGCCACGGAACTCATGAGACACAGTGGTGACGGTTCTGGTAGGTCCCATCCTAAAAGCAGTCCTACCGCCTATCGCACTCGGAGCCCAGCGCCGCCACCACCTCTACCTTGGATTAGGCTGTTTCCGCTCACCGAAGACTATGGGATTTCATTCCCAAACCACGCTGGAAATCGGGATCAGCCGTGTTCTCGTTGTGACGGACATGGACATGGGACATCGAAAAAAATGTACACCATGCAAGAAGTCGACCAAGTGTCCGAGACTGACGAGGAAGAGGTTCAATGGTAGCTGGTTGAGTAACTTCCTTATGTATGATTCAGTGATTATACTGACTGGGGTCTGCAGAACGCTTAGGGTGGTTTTTGTTAGACAGTTTTGGAAAGCTTATGTTGCGGACCAGATAGTTAAGATAGCTAAATTTGACCTGGTTTGTACAACGCTGCTGAGCATCGGCACCGTTCAAAAATGAAAGCCACTGTATCGTTCCCCTCTCCAACCGCAGGTCTCTAAACCTTCATGCCGCACCATCATTCGCCACGCTATTTATCTGACTTCAGCCCGTGGTGAGCGACAAGTCAATCCATTTCTCATTACTTATGATTCAAAACCTCCGAACCATAACGCTACAAAGTCCTCCTAATGCACGGGTAGTAATGATAGAGACGACCGTCATTAGTAGGTAACCTTCAGGACCAGGGTTTAAAATTCCCATAGGTACCTAATAATAGCTTAATGCCTAGTTACCTAGGCATCTAGTTAGGTAAATAATATTATATATAGGTACCTATAGGTATTTTAGAATATTCTTATAATACCTATAATATATATAGGTATTAGAAATTGCCTATAGGTACCTATAGGTAATATTATACTCTTTTATATAACTCTTAAAAGTAGTATAAATATAATATATTTATAGTAATTATTTATAATAATCTATATAAAAAGCATACTTATATATATATATAAAATATTAAATTAAATATATACTATTTATATAAAAAGTATTATTAATCTCTAGTTAACTGCTTAATACTAGTATTCTAAGAATTTATTTTTTTAATCTAGCTTTTAACTTATAATAACTACTATAAGTTAATATATTAAGCTTTATTTAATTTAGGTCTTTTTTTAAAGGTATATAAAGATAGAAGTTAATAGAATTTAAATTATAAAAAGACTAAAGTAGACTTAATAGTATAGATAATAGAAATTAATTAATAAATAATTATAAAAGTTATAAGTCTTAAGAATAAGAGGAAGATATTTATAATTAAAGAAGAATAAAAGATAGTTATTAATAGGTTACTAATAGAGTATTTATATAAATAACTTCTTCTTTATATATTATTAGTAGATAAAGGAAAGTTAAATATTATAGTATCTCTTTAAGTAATATAAAATATATAAGGGCTTTTTATAGCTCTTTAAGCCAGTCTAGGGAGTCCTTTATAAAAAAAGATAGCTTAAATAAGTTTAAGTTAAAAGACTTTTAGGATTAATTTAAAGCTATAGAATAGAAATGTAATAAAAACCTTTCTTTAATTAAAGAAACCTTTAAAGTATATTATTTATATTAGCATATAAAGTAATATATACTCTATACTCTTTTAATTATAATAGTACTTAGCTATATTGCAAGAAGGTTTCTAGCTATATAGCTTAATATAGAATATTTAAGATTATAAGTAATATAAGCTTAAAATTAAAGGAGGCTTTCTTTAAATTGCTTTTCTATTTATTATATTAGTTAATAATATAATATAATATTATATTAAATATATCTTCCTTAAAGAAAGATCTATATATAGTTAAAGCTAATTTTTAAGAGTAGCTAGCCTATAAACTATAGTAAGTATATAATTACTATATTAAATTACTATAAATACCTTTTTAAGATTAAGAAAACTAAAAAGAAGATTCTATTCTTCTATTAATAGTAATATAAATAGATTTATATAGCTAAATATATATTAAGAGATATAAAGTTAAATGAAGTTAGCCTTAGCTTATTCTTTAATACTACTAATACTTAAAGATAAAAGAATAGATTAAATACTACTTTAGTAAGTATCTTATTTTAATTTTAATAGAAATAAAAAAAGAAAAATAATAAGGTAAGGGGTCTTAGTAATAAATAAATCTATATACTTATATAGTTTTATTATAGCTTAATAAATGCTATAAGAAAGAACCTTTACTTAAAGTTAATAATTTTAGCTGCCTTTAAGTAAGAAAAGCCTTTTTTAATAAATACTAAGATAGTAGCTAATAATCTTAAGCTAAGTTTATATAGTAGATAAGCTATTAATAGCTAAATAACTAATAGAATTAAAAAGATAAATAAAAATGTAAGTATAATTAATAAGGTAATTAATCTACTACTAATTTTTAATAGTAATCTTATAATTCCTATTAAGGTAATCTTTAAACTATTCTTAAATAGATAGTTTTAGTATTCTAGCCCTTATAAGCATTATAGTTATTAAGTTCTATTAAATTAAGATATTATAAATTAATTTTAAAGGTTATAAAATAGTCTTATCTTATATTTAATAAGCTTAAGTCTCTTTAAATTTTTATATAAGCTTAAGACTTTAAGTAAATTTAATAGTAAAGTAATAAACTTAAAAGATAATTAGTTATAATTAACTTAGTAATTACTATATGCAATTACTATAAGGAATATATTATAAGAAGAAATATATATATTTAAAGAATAAATAAAGATAAATAATTAATACTAATAAGATTAAATAATTAATCTATAACTTGCTATTCTAAGGCATTAAATTAATTATCTATTAAGTCCTTATTATTAAGGCCTTCATTTTAAGAAAGGTTATCCCCCTTATCCTTATTCTTATTATAATTATTACTCTTTAAAATTACTATCTCTTAAGATATAATTCTAATATAATCTATAATTTCTTATATAATAAGGTTTAAAATATAAATTATATATTATATAAAATAAAGGCAGGGTAAAAGTATAGGCTATAACTTAGTTTTAATCTTATAATTTAAATCTTTAATATTAAGATATATACTATTATTTACTATAATTACCTAAAGGCAATTTAGAAGATAATAATTCTAAAGGCTATATATTATATAAAAGTTTAATATAATTCTGCTTTAATTCTTAGATATATTAATAAATCTAAGTATAACTCTTTTAAGTTACTATTAAGTATTAAGAAAATAAGTAAAAATATTAAAAATAGTAAACTTATTATAAGGTATTAACTATATATTTAATATAAAAGAGACTTTAGCCTTTAAAGGGAGAATTTAAAAAATAGCCTCTTATAATAATAAAGACTTATCTTAAATTTATTTAATAAGAGTTAGGCTACTAGGTAGTTAAAGGTATAGTAAGATAAAGGCTATAAGCTACTAGAATGCTAAATTTACTATAATATTTATAAATAAATAGCTATTAGTAATAAAATAAGTAAAATAGTAAATAGATTCTATTTACTATTTAGTAATATTAATCTATTAAAAGTAAGCTAAAATTACTATATTTAATTACTATAAATATACTTATATTAAAATTAAAATATATTATATTAATTCCCTTAAATATTCTTATTCTAGAAGCCTTTTTCTTATAAATAGCTAAGTTTAGATGCCTATATATACTTAATATACTAGTTCTAGATATATTAAGATGTATTAAAGTAGTATTGTAAAAGCAGCATATAATCTGTAGTCTTCTATCTAATCTCTATAAACTTTAATTAAATTAAAACTAGCTAAAAGAGTCTTTTTTCCCCTAGAAGATTTTTAAAGCCTTTAACTCTAGTAATTAAAGTAAATAGGAAGTGCTAGGTGTAAATTTAATATATAATATTTACTATTATATTATTTTTTACTAAAGAAAAAAGGCATTAATAGTAAAAGGGTTAAATAAAATATAAAAAGGCTTACTAAGTGTTAAGGCTTGAATAAAATAGCCTATAAATTCGATATAGGTTGAAGGATAGATAACTGTAATAGGTACAGAAGAGGCTGTAGAAATAGGAGGGAAAAAGGTTGTAACTGTGTTGTAGATAGGCATAAGGTAGGATGTATAAGGTAAAAGTAGATTCGTTGAGAAGAGCGATTTTTTCCAAATTTAATGATATATA